>VDFB02193867.1:597730397-597829805 GCA_007258455.2 Sequoia sempervirens | reverse complement strand
AAAATGTAATTTTTTTTTATTGATTGAGCATGGAAAGGACCCTAATCCCTTACAAAAGTAGCAAACCAGTCCAGAGAAATAGCAACCAGACATAACAACAAAATAGAGGGAAAAGAAAAACAAAAGAAGATACACTTCCCCACACTCAACCAACCAAAAACCAACTTCAACCTATACCAACCACATCAAAATATATTAACCTATCAGTGAACTAATAAATATTTAACTAGTCCATATAATCTTTGATCCACAAAATAAGGTTATATGAGCATAACCTCTAAAGAGTACCCAATAAGTTCACAATGTTTAGAACATAAATAAAACTTTAAATTATATAGTTTAGGTAAATTGAGGCTTTATCACTTGAAGAGGCCTAACAGGAAAGCCAAAAAACCATCTAACATGAAGCATCTAAAAAAAAAAAAACTAAAATTTAAAATGTTAATTGTGATATTATGTTGCTAATAATTTCGTGTAGATGCTTCTAAATATATTTGTGTGAATGTTTGGACATGTAAATTTTCTAGCATTATGAATACAAAATTGTTAATATCTAATCCATAATATTTTGAATATGTTTAAATTTATTTGAACTAATTACCTTAGTTATATTCATGCATGATTCATGAAGTTGTCATGCCCACCAAAATGAGGGGAAATGTAGAGGAGAAAATTTCAGACACTACACTTTTACCCTCCTATTTTACTCACTTTGACATTTCAAAAATATGTCATATTGACTATTAATTTAATCTATCATCCATGACCCTATCTTAGTCTCTAATGATCATGAGTAACTCACACTTCAATCATCCATACATCCTAGACTAGAGCATGGGATTGAATTTGTTTAATTGAGAAAACTATAGTTCTAGCCTAGTCATCCCAATTCAAAAGTCTTCTCCCACCATTCAAGAATTAATTCTTTGACTTTTTTAACTATCACTTATTGGATTACATGTGAAATATTATAATTAAGCACTCTAGACATTGTACCATAGGACAAGCCCTAAAACATTGATATGAAGGAAATCATCAAGGAGATCAAGAAATTACATCTAAGAGGAAACCTAGAGTTCAAGGAGTTTAAAAAACATCATTTTCACTTTTTTACATTGAAAATACTATGTTAAGAATTTGCATATTTTATTTTTTGTGCCTTTTTTTCTATCAAAACATTAAAGGGTTTTTCTCACAATCACTTTTTTTTCCTTTTCCTACACAGACTCTAGCTATGCGGAGAAATTTGTTTGATGGATAAAATTATAGTTGTGACCTTATACTTTAAATCTTCTCCCACTTTTACCAAAATAATGCTTACATAAAATATTTTAAATAATCACATAGATTATATTGAAGCTCAAATCATATGACTCTAAAATGATAGAAATCATCAAAAATATAAGGATCAATTTAATAATATATCTAAAAAATTTAATAGAAAAATCATCTACACTTCTACATGGCATATATACTATATTAAACATTTACATATTTTATGTTCATTTATCTTAGTAAGGGAAAGGTCCCAATTATTGCCATAGCTAAAATTTCCCACAACTCCTAAACCGTATGTCAAATCAACATTATATTTTTGGGCTTTATTCACAAATGAGTTAATAACTTATAGATATTGTTTTGGATTGTGGGAATTTTCAACGAATGCAAGAGGGTTCAAATGATAAGCGTACATGAGTCAAAAAGTCTCCATTGAGAGGTTCCACCTGCTCATGGCCCTCACATGTCCCAATTATCGTCCGCTATAACCACCAATTAATATTTTTAAAAAGTCCTAATTATGTCAATAGTAGGGTGCAATCAAAACAATTTTATCATTCACATACAATCAAAAGTGAATGGGTCAAATTCATGGGTTAATGTTGGAGGTTTAGGTTAGCGACCATAATAGCTCAAGCACATACACATTATTTTCCAATCCTTAACACCAGACACCACTATGCATTCACTCCAATGAATAATCATGTTGGGTCTAATGGTGGATTATTTCCCATGGTTTTTGGTGGTAAAATGATTATTTTCTATCATTTCACCGCACACTCATGATATGGAAAACCTTGCAACGTT
This sequence comes from Sequoia sempervirens, assembly GCA_007258455.2. Lineage (NCBI taxonomy): Eukaryota > Viridiplantae > Streptophyta > Pinopsida > Cupressales > Cupressaceae > Sequoia > Sequoia sempervirens. The sequence continues at coordinate 597,827,720 of VDFB02193867.1, read as the reverse complement.
CACTACTGTATGATCTCCATGGCATGAGGTAATGATGAACATCATTCTCCTTTCAAAATGCAAACAATGGCACTCGTAAATCTTTTTATTCATCATTTTTGTGGACTTGTGAAGGGTTTCTTAGCTGATTGAATAATGATTACTATTTATTTTTAATGATTTCATCATTCCCTTTCATGCCATTTTGGCCATGTGATATTTCACATTGTCGGGTCTAGTGGTGGATTATTTCCCATGGTTTTTGGGGGTAAAATGATTATTTCGTTCTCTCCATTTTACCGTGCTCTCACGATCTATTAAACCCTCCATGGTTTCATGATTTTTTTTTATAAAATGATGAGGCATCTCGTTGGTTTCACCACATGCATGCATTGAAAAATAATGTATTTGTCTACTTGGACCTTTTTCTTAATAACCCGTGTATTTGGACATATATCTGCAAACCCACGTCTCATTTTGTCTGGTTAAGACATTATTATCATGAAACTATTAGCATCATGTGTATTTGGGTATATATCTACAATCCCATGTGTATTTTGGCATATCTCTACAAGCCCATGTGTATTTCAACATAGATTTGAAATCCCTTGGTTTTTTTGGTATATGTTTCATTAAAAAATTATTCTCACGAAACCCTTGCTTGGATTTTTTAGCATATATTTGAAAAACCATGTCTATTTTTTTGTGACTAAGGAATTATTATCATGAAAACCTTTCTTACTTTTTTGGGTAGATATCTTAAAACCCAAGTTTGTATTCATTTTACCTTTGTTTAAATTTATAGCCTTTGGTTGTCCAATACAACACAGTAGCATTCATTTACTGTAAAATGTGTTATTAATTGTATACTTTGCATTGGACATACAACAAGGCACCATACATCTATAGGCCAAACTTAGTATCTTTTATTCTTTAATTCACAACTTATGTTTTCATGAGTTGTGCATTATACATTCTACTTAAAGTTAGTTTCATGAACTATGAATTTAATAACTTTATATTCATGAAATTTATTTTTATGTTGTAAGTAAATGAAGGTCCTTTTTGGTCATGGGTTCTTCCTTACAAATGCCATATTCAATAAACTATGTGTTCATTTACTATTTTCAGTTATTTCATAGAAGGATCCTTTATATTTTTTGTCTCTTGTTCATTCAACAAATCAATATAAGCATGATGAACCATCCTTTATATATATATATATATATATATATCAGTTAATTCATAGAAGGCTCCATTATATTAAAAAATGTTGTACAGATCAACTTGCATTTTCATTATATATATATGCATATTCATTTTACCTATGTTTAAATTTCTATCCTTTGGTTGTCTAATACAACATAATAGCATTCATTTACTATAAAATGTGTTAGTAATTATTGTTTAAATGTTTTACTTGTGTTGAAATTTCTATACTTTGTGTCGTATATTCTTTACTTAACAACTTACATTTTCATTGTACTTTGAGATGTTCAAAAAAAGATATCTATCTATACATGTGTGTGTTTGTGTGTGTATTTATATGTATATATGTGTATATGTAATGTTGGAAATAGGGTTCCACCTTTTTGGAAGATGAAACACAAGGGGATATGGGATCCTCCTATTTCGCTAACATAACATTCAACGCTCGACACTTAGAGATCTCAAACTAGGGATGAAAAGAAGGAAAGATATCTACAATAGGGTGTCCTAATGCATGATTAAAGACAATAAGAGAGGTTAACCCCCAAGCTAGGTCTTGGAAAGACAAGAAATGAGTGCAAGATGCAAAGTACCATGCACAACCTAACTAAATGACCTAGGAAATGAAACTAAAATGTAGAATAACAAACTAAGAATGAATAGAGGTGCACCTGGAAGAAGAATGAGGTCAAAAAAATCCCAAAAACATTGAAAAAATTATTATTTAATTCCCATTGGGACTCATATGCCAATTTGGGAGATTTACTCTGAGACTAGGTTTTTTGTGCCAAAACTGGAATCTGATAGTGTATGATCTGAAACAATTGAAATCAGGAAAAAATTCCCTATAATGGGACTCACATGCCACAAGTGGCGTATCAATCCTACTCAGTTTTTTTGGAGGGTTAAGGCTTGATTTTTCTCTCCTATCTCTACTCTTCCTTTCATGCTTTGTTTCTGGATCTGAAACCTTGATTTGCACCCTGTAGGTGAATTTTAGTGAAGATGACAATCTTGTGATGACTTGATGACCTTGTTCAACCTTGCAACCTAATCTTCAAAGGATCTTCAAGCTCCAAGATACCTAGATTTTCAATCACACACCAAAGAGAAGAGAAACTAAAATATGAACCAAATGATGAGATAATGAAATAAGAACATGAAATAAGAACAATGATACCTTGAATGATGTCTTGTAAATCTGTAATCTAACATGAAGTGGCCATGTAGAATGTAAATATTGATCTTGAACTTTGATATGAATTTTTTTTTCCAATGGATCTAGAATGCTACATCACAACACTAGCTCAACAACATTCTTGATGCTTGATGATCTTGACATGATTATGGATCTTCAATTGTTGTAACAAATGATGAAGAATTCTACTCTTGAATATCTTAGAGATGATATTGAATGATATTAAATGCTCTTGTGAAGTCTTGTAATCATAAAATTTCTATTAGGAATGCTCTCTTGAAAGTCTTAGGTGAAAATAAGTGAAATAACCTTGTATTTATACTTGTTTATGCCTAATTTCCTAAAATTACAACACTAAAAGCCAACATAAGATATAGGAGAATAAAACCCTGCTAAGAATTTGAATTAAATTTTATTTTTGGCCACATGGAATGCATACGCCATAAGTGGCGTATGAGTCCCATTAGGCTTAACTATTGGACACATCTTTCAAAAATGCTTAGAATGATGTAAAATTTATATTGGGACCCAAAAACCTAGGTGGGGTTCATACACCCAAGGTGGTGTATGAGTCCCAGATCACTAAATCTGGGCCACATAGCCTAAAAACACCTAAATTATGTTTGGAGTTTGGTTTACGTCAGGACTATCCTAGAAAAGATGCATTAATTAAGGCTTCTGGATACAAAATAAGGCCAAATAAGGCATAAAGAAGCCCAATTATTTATGAAAACCCTAAAAAAGTGTGAAAGTGTGGTACCCACACTTTACAACACCTTAAATAAGGCATAATTAAGTTCATTTAGTTTACAAGGGCCCAAAACTTAAAGTGAAGGTATAAATAAATACACTTTACAACATTAAATTAAGACAAAGTTAGGTTAATTTAGCTTAAGAGGGTCCTAAATCCAATGTGAATGTGGAAAAAACATTACAACATTAGATCAAGGTGACATTAGGTCCATTTTAATGTTGATTATTTCCAAATCAAGTGAAAAGGGGATACTTTTTCCGTTGCCACAATATACATATAATTACACACAAACATATACATATATATATATACATACATATATATACATACATATATATACACATATGTATGTATATGTATATATATGTATGTATATATATGGAAATGTATATGTATATACATATACATATATATATGTATATATATATACATTTATATATATACATATACATCTATATACATATATATGTATATATATGGATACAAAAAAAGTAACCCTTCTACTTTTGCTCATGTTTAGGCCCTCCTAGTGCAATTTGGCTTGATTTTTCCTAGATTTAATGTTGTAATGTGGTTGACACATTCACATTAGGTCTTGGACCCTTGAGAATCATTAAGAATTCTAGGTTGTCTTGTAAAAGTGTTGTGAAGTGTTGTAAACCACTTTCACACTTTTCTAGGACCCTTTCATTTTAATTCACTTAAATAACCCCTTTTTATCACTTACCAAGTCTTATTTCAAAGTGTTGTAAAGATTTGTAACAAACTCTCACGCTTTTCTAGACTTGTCATCACTAAATTGACCCTTTCTTATGTTTAAATGACCTCTTAATGCACTTTCAGGCCATACTTAAGTGTATTTTTGAGAATATTCCCGTTAAACCTTATTAAATACACTTTAATCCCCAACACCCAGTAAAATTTCCTTGATGGGACCAAGTCGCCACCTAGGGCGAATTAGTCCCATTGGGCACAAAAATCAAAATAATTTCAATTTTTTGGCAGGATTTTATTCTCTTACCCTTGAGGTCGGCCTGTGATGTGCTATTTTTAGGAAATATTAGCAAATCACGTATAAATAAAGGGGTTTTCCTCTCATTTTATCCCCCATTCACCTAATTCATCTTCAAACATCCTAATTCATTATTCAAGCAATCATCAAGCATTCAAGCACTCTAAGCATCATCAAGTCATCCATTAGAGCACTTCATTGCATATCTTCAGATTTCAACATCAAGGGTTTGGTGAGTTTGTGACATTTCATGTTGTTTATTCATCATTCTCTTTATATTTTGTTTCATTATCTAGGGTTTGATTACCGAATCAGGGTTTTACCAAGGCAAACCCCTATTCTCTAACCCTTAACCCTTTTCCCCCTCTTTGCATGTGTGTTTGTAGGTCTTGTATGTAGATTTTTCAAAGAGTTTGGTGTTAAAAAGCAGTGAAAAATCCATCAAATTCATTCAAGTCAACAAAGCCCTAATAGAAGCTTGGAGACCTCTTTCAACACATTTTCTGTAGAATCTAGACTAGACACTTGTCAAAAAAGGAAGTGCAGACCAAAAGCTACAAATTCCTGCCCTGAATTTCCCAAGATTCCCAGGTGGACAAAGTTTCCATCTGTGGTGAATTAGTCTCACTACTAGGCTTGAAAAGTGGTTTCTACATTTCTGGATACCCATTTGGTAGATTCTTGTTCCAACAAATTTTCCCCAAAACTGATCTAAGTCACCTAGCTTGCCGTAAGTGTCCCAATAAACATTTCCAGTCAACTCTGTAGGATTCCAAAACCTCTCTACATCAAAATTTAGATTCTAGCTACACCTCTCCAACCTTGTTTAATTTTGTTATCATTTACTTACATTCTTAAGTGTTTTTGCATACATCATTGTGTTTTAAAAAAAATGCATTTCTTAGGTTTACCATTAATAATCACCTTTCCTTTTTAGTTTATTGCATTAGGACATTGTATTTACGCATATTGCATCCATATTTACATTAATTTTGAATATGTACATTGCATTTTGGACCATCTTTCTCCTTTTAAGTGAAAAATCCTAGAAGTGCTAGAAAGCCATTCGGGTGCCAAAATATTTGTTCACATTTTGGTGAACTTGACTTTTGAACATTTTATTTCTGATGTCAAGTGAATTTTCATCCTAGGTTTAACTTGCATCAACATTGCATTAGGTTTTTCATTGTTTAATTTGCATTCTAGGGTTTTAAAAATTGCATTAGTGAAAAGCTCATATAGCTTGCATTTTTTGCATCATATTTCATTGGAAAACAACAAAATTCTACATTTTCACACTGTAGCTACATTTGTGCATCTAAAAAACATCAAATTACATTTAATTTTTTTAAAAAATCACAAAAAAATCATCACTAGGACTAATTCGCCACACTGGGTGACTTAGTCCTCTTACACATTCTACACTATAATTTCTGGCATTTTTTGTACATTTTTTGCATTTATGTTTTTTGATTTTTCCTTGTTGCTATAGTTTCCAGAATTGTCGTAATGAGCATTTTATTGCTCTTAGTTTCATTTCATTTCAATTAAAAACTCTTGCATGAGTGTTTGGTGTCCTATTGCTAATACCTTAGGGAGAAGAAGCTCAAGACTCATGTTATCACATGATAATGCACTTGTTGCACAAATCTTGGATTGTATAACATTTCCACTCCTAGTATTTCCACTAGTACACTAGGCATGGACCCTACCTTTAGCAATTCATTACCTTCCAATAACATGCAAGTTGACAGATCAAACGATCACATTTCACAAGACAAAGTCATTAACATTCATGAGGACTTAACAAATCTTCAACATAACTTGTGTCTTGAAAACATTTCAATCACTGCGATTCCTGCTATAGAAAACATCCATCACTTGATTGAAAGTGACGAAGGCCTAAATGTTATGAAACAAATTTCTGAGATATACCACAAACATGCTCCTTCAACTTCTAGTACATCTCAACCAAAAAACACTATGTTTATTCAAGGAGGACCTAACACTCCTCCCTCCACAGTGACATCCATACCTACCTACACCACTCCCCAACTTGCAATAGTCATGCAATCTATTAGAAATGTGATACCTTCCCCAACTATTCCTACTAGCATTCCTAGTTCTTATATGGCATCTCATGTTCTCTCCTCTTCCACCATACCATCTATTAGCATTCCATTCACTTTCCCTACCACTACATACACTCCATCACCACTTTCCCTTCCACCTCGGGCCACTTACACTGACCCTCTCATCACACAACTTTTCCAAACCATCTCCTCCATGCAAAAAAAAATATCCACCATCAACCAAAACCAAAATGGACCCCCCACCTATTATGTCTAAAGCAACCCACTATCTTTGGAAATCCTATAAACATTGATGCCACAAGGAAAAGAGATGCCTAGATTTGAGATGTATGGAGGGAAGGGAAATCATACTAATCATGTTAATGCTTACATACACTTATGTAGTGACTTTGTCCTTGACAATAAACTGTTAGCCAAACTGTTTCCTGGGACTTTAAAAGACACTACCTTAGAGTAGTTTTCATTCTTACCAAACAATTCAATTCATTCAGTCAATGAACTAGTGGATGCATTTATAAATCATTTTCAAGTGCATATGACTCCTAAGAAGACCTTGGCTGATTTGATTATATGTGTGGACAATGATTTTGGTAACCCAAGGGTTTCTCTAACTCTTCTAGGTTTTTCACCTAGAAGGAGAGAAAATGGGCCCAAAATGCTAATGTCTACACTCAATATTAATGTATAAGGTATGAAATGTATCTAAATATGATGTCCTAATATAATGAATTGAAAAAGAAAATATTTACGGATGTTAAACCCAAGAAATGAAAAGTGTTGGAAAACACAATGATGTATGCAAAGCAACTAAGAATGCAAGTAAATGATGAAAGAATTAAACAGAACTGGAGAGGTGCACCTAGAATCTGGAATATGTTGTAGAGAGGCTCTAGAATCTTGTAGAGTTGACTAGAAATGTTGGCTGGGACACTTACGCCAAGCTGGGCGACTTAGTCCAGTTTTGGGGAAAATTTGTCAGAATGGGAATCTGCCAAATGGGTACTCAAAAATACCAAAACCACTTTTCAAGCATAGCAATGGGACTAATTTACCACAAATGGTGACTTAGTCCACTTGGAGATTTTTGGAATTTTGGGATAGGATTCTATAGCTTTCATTTTGCACTTCCTTTTCTGACATATGTCCGAACCTAAATTTGTAGGAAATGGGTTGAAAGAAGTCTCAAAGCTTCAACTAGGGATTTGTTGACATTGATGACTTTGCAACACCTTTTTGACACTGAACTCTTTGAAAAATCTTCATGCAAGACCTACAAACACACATGGAAAGAGGGGAAAAAGGGTTAAGGGTTAGAGTATAGGGGTTTGCCTTGGTCAAACCCCACTTTGGTAATCAAACCTTAATGAAATGAAATGAGAAGAGAATGATAAATAAATAACATGCAATGTCATAAACTTACAAAACCCTTGATGTGTAGATCTAAAAATATGCAATGAAGTGCTCCAATGGATGACTTGATTATGCTTAGAATGCTTGAATGCTTGATAATGATTAAGTGAATGGGGGGGTTAAAATGAGAGGAAAAACCCTTATTTGTACTTGATTTTCCATTATTTCGCAAAAATAACACATCACAAGCTGACCTCAAGGGTAAGAGAATAAAACCCTACCAAGAAATTAAAATTATTTTGATTTTTGTGCCTAGTGGGACTAACTCGCCCCAAGTGGCGACCTGGTCCCACCAGAGCAACTTTATTGGGTTTCAAAAATTAAAGTGCATTAAATAATGTTTCATAGGAATATCCTCAAAAATAAACTTAAGTATGCCTGGAAAGTGCATTAAGGGGTCATTTAAACATGAGAAAGGGTTGAATTAGTGATGAAAAGTCTAGAAAAGTGTGAGTTTGTTACAACTCTTTACAACACTTTGAAATAATACTTGGTAAGTGATGAAAAGGGGATATTTAAGTGAATTATAATGAAAGGGTCCTAGAAAAGTGTGAAAGTGGGTTACAACACTTCACAACACTTTTGCAAGACATCGTAGAAGTCTTAATGACTCACAAAGGTCCAAGATCTAATGTGAATGTGTTGGCCACATTACAAGATTAAATCTAGGAAAAATCAAGCCAACGTCCATGAGAGAGACTCAAGTGAGTGTAAAAATGTCAACTATACATTTTTTGGCAACACATTAAGCCCCCACTTTAGTGATAGGATGAAATCACATCAAACTCACACTAAAGTAGCCCATCATGCACATCGAGAGGGATCCAAATGCACTCATGCTGGTAAGATGAGACAACAACAATCAAGAGGGATGATCAATCCCCCAGGATTACGATCTCATGGAAAACCAAACATAAACATAAAGAAACACACATGAAGATGATGAAAAAGGATGAAGGAAAGTCGGATCAAGCTTTGATCATTTGTCTAGCTCATTGTGGATTAGATATAGGCTTGTTTGTTTGAGAAGAAAATGCATACTCACTCTAGGGCGATGGAACTCATGGTTGTTTGTCGAGTGAGAAGGCCCAAGTATACTTACTCTAGGGCCACAAAACTTTTGGTTGTCTACGGGGCGAGAAATCCACAACATACTCACTTTGGGTTCACATAACTTTTGGTTTATCCATGGGGTGAGAAATCCTAAAAGGTGGCTATGGGGAAAGTCATGCCTCAGAATAGGCTTCCCACTCAACCATATCAAAGTTATACCTCTTGATAACTTTAATAATTCTCCACAAAGGACAATGTTGTTTCATGCTTCATGAGACAAGAAAGCTTTGTATGCTTATAACTCATGAACAAATGCAATGGCACCACATGCATGCAAGCTATGTTATCCAAGGTGGCCATGTAAATGCAAAATGAAACATGCAAAAGAATGTTCAAAGGAGTCTTGTTAAGTTCATGTAAGGTCTTTAACTTAGGGAAAATTGTGTCTAATGTCTCTAAGAGAGGACCAATCAAAGAATAGAATATTCACAACTTAGGGGATGCAGTGCATCACATTAGGCCACTAAGGGGAATGCAATATGCTAAGATAGATCATGCTCATAAAGTACATCACACCCAATGTCATCCAAAATGTGACAAACACATCGTATAAAGTAACAAGACTGCACTAAGAACCAAAAAAGAAAAAAATGAATAATGAATAATGCCAATGTATGCCCCTACTTTAAAGGAATTGATACACACCATTCTGTGAGAAATTTCTTTAAAGTAGTGAATGAAAAATGCAAAAAGAAATAAGACATGAGAGCCAACTTGGAAAGCCCCTATAACAAGTCATGTTTCCGAGTAAGGTTGTGTCATGCGAAAGAAAAGGAACAAAAGAAAGAGGGGTTTCCCCCATAAAGGAACACACCAAAAACATAAGGGATCTATGGATTTGGGGTCAGTATGTTCTTTGCTGCAATGTTTTGGTTAAAGATCTCAAAACTGCCATCATTCCCCAAATACACATAGAACTGGAAGAATGACACACAAAGAGCGAAAACAAAAGAAAAATAAAGGTCATTTTGGGTCAACATGGAAGAGACATAGGATGTCTCAATGCTTTGCATCATCCCCAAAAGGAAAACACAAGAGAAAAGGAAAAGCTTTTGGGTCAACATGAAAGAGACATTGCAATCTCAATGCCTTGTGTCACCCCCAAAAGGAAAACACAAAACAAAAGTGAAAAGGAAAAAGAAAGACCATTTGGGTCAACATGGAAGAGACATAGGGCGTCTCTACACTTTGTGTCATTTCCAAAAGGAAAAACACAAAACAAAAGCGAAAAAGGAAAAAGAAAGACCTTTTGGGTCAACATGGAAGAGACATAGGGTATCTCTATGCTTTGCATCATCCCCAAAAGGAAAACATAAAACAAAAGTGAAAAAGGAAGAACAAAGACCTTTTGGGTCAACATGGAAGAGACATAGGGCATTTCTACACTTTGCGTCATCCCCAAAAGGAAAGCATAAAAAAAAGCAAAAGGAAAAAGTAATGTACGACATAGAGAAGAATGAAGGTACAAATATAAAAATGTCACAGAGAGAGGAGAACATTAAACCTCACATTACCAAGGAACATGATACGTACATGTAGGCTCAAAAGAAAATAAAATAAAATAAAAATTCAAAAGGCTAGCGAGGTGAATGCAAGTCAACCATCTAACAAGCCATCTGCCTCCCAATCATGTTTGGAAAGTGGAAAACTAGCTAGAGGTACAAGAGAAAGGACAAAACTAGGTGAAGTGCTAGGTTCTACACTTATTGTAGGAGATTTTTCATTTAAGCTCGTGGAAGAGGAAAATAATGTATTAAGATAATTATGCACCTCTTCGTCTATTTTAGTGATCTCATCATCATCATCTAGATTAATGACAACTGGAGGACAAATGAAAATGTCTAATGATGGGTGTATTATGAGTTGTGGTTGTTGTATTGGATTTTTTTGTTGTGATTGGGGAGGAGGATTGTCATGCATGGCTTTTGTAAAGGGTAGAGGTTGATTTTCTTGATTTTCTTTAGTTTTTAATTGACGATCAAGGAGACGACATTGGCACCTATGCTCCCTAGTGCCTCAGTTTCTTTTGATTCTATTTTGAAGTTGTGTTGGTGTAAGAGTGGGTTGATCCACCATAGGATCCTTTTCTTCCCTAATGGGAAGAACAAAAAGAACCATGGGAGGTGATTCAATCACTTTCTTTTTTACTTTATAAACTTGTTTTATGCAAGGGGGCATGATGGGGTTGGTTTCATTATCTCTTGGACATTTAGATGATGAAGGTGAAGTGTTTACTACTGGTTGATATGGAGTTTTGGTTCAAGTTCAGGTTGAATCATTGTATCATCTAGGATGGGAGTGTCAGAAGTGGACATGGATTGGTTGCAAAGAGAAAATTTGACAGTTTTCTTTGCTTTAAACTATTGATAAGCAATGAAAATTAATCTTTGTGAGGTGTTAAGGATTTCATGGGCTCTGGACAAAAGGCTTCTAAGGAGAGATTTCCTTTGGAAGAAAAAGGGTTAAATCCACTATGGTGAATAGTGAATATGTCAGTGTCAAGCAAAAACTTCAAACATTTGTTTATGAATGAAGGGACAACTTTCATTGAGTGAATCCATTAATGGCCTAGCCATAGATGAAACTGATTCGATTGTGGAATAATAGAAAATGTAACATACATTGTCTTAGGTCCTATCTGTAATGGAAGAATGATTGATCCTATTGTAGGGCACATAAAACCATTGTGTATTTTGAACCATGCTCTTGATTTGTCATAATCTTCTTGATAAAGATCATGTAATACCAAAAATTCCTCAGTGATCACATTCTCACCACAGGAAGGATCTATGAGTATCCCATTAGTGGGCTTATCATAAATACAACCAGCTATGTAAAGAGGACCATTCAGAATATTCAGAAGAATATCCGTAGAAGAGAAAGTAAAATCAAGATTTTTCTTAGGTTGACACTTACGAGGGATAACGTCTATCACATTTACCATTTTCTTTATAGGATCAATAGTAATGGTATCTGGCATAGGATCAGGATGTTCAATAGCTTTATGAATAGTCATCACATCATTGTTTTGAGTTTCATTGGCTTTGATGAATGACACATTATGTTTAGGCGTCAGATTGGTAAAAATTTACAAATTTTGATTGGGTGGAGCAACAAACATATTTCCATTAACATTAACATTTGAAATAGATAGATGACAATAATTGGACTATGTGTTTAAGATGATTACACTATTCTATGTCATGTCCATTTTGTCTATGATAATGGCAATAAGCGTTAGGTTGAAAGGTTGGAGGAAAAGTTTTAGTTGGATCCAATGGTTTAACAGTAGGTAAAGAAATAATTTGTTGTTGTATAAGTTGGGTCATTGTGTTATGAAGAGTGTCTGGTAATGTTGTAAATTGTCGTGTTGGATCTCCATAACTATAAGACCTATCATGGATTTAACAACTACTACTTGGTTGTTGACTGGTTGAGTTGGTTGTTGAGGAGGATTGAACTGTAAGAACCCTTTGTTTGGTTTTTGAAATGGTTGCAAATTTTTTGAAGTACTCAGTTCAAATTTTTTAATTCAGTTGGAAGTGGACTTTACATCACAACTACTAACTGAATTGTGATAATTGCAAAGGGTTGTACAAAAGTGCATAAAGGAGGGAAATTTCATCATGCTCAATCTATCCTGAATGTGACTTTGTAAATTTTCAATGAATATCTTTTGGAGATGCGGATCAGGAATTTTGACATTGAGTTGGGCATAAAGTGACTGATAGTGTGAGATGAAATTAGTTACTTTTTCATCCACATTTTTTTTACATCTCATTAAATTAGCTAATGTCTTCTTTGGAGTCATATGCACTTGAAAATAACTTATGAATGCATCAACTAGTTCATTGAATGAATGAATTAAATTATTGGGTAAGGATGAAAACCATTCTAAGGTAGTGTCTTTTATGTTCTAGGAAATAGTTTGGCTAGCAATTTATTATCAAGGAAAAATTCACTGCACAAGGTTGTGTAAGCATTAATATGATTAGTAGGATTTCCATTTCCTCCATACTTCTCAAACCTAGGAATTTCTATTCCTTGTGGCATAAGTGTTATAAGGATTTCCAAGGAGAGTGGGCTACTTCAGACATAATAGGTGGGTGGTCCATTCTAGTTTTGGTTGATGGTGGATATTTGCTTTTGGATGGAGGAGACGGTTTAGAAAAGTTGTGTGATGAGAGGGTCAATGTAAGTGGTATGAGGTGGAAGGGAAAGTGGGGACGAAGTGTATGTAGTGGTAGGGAAAGTGAATGGAATGCTAATAGATGGTATGGAAGAAGTGTAGAAAACATTTGATTCCATATAAGAATTAGGAATGCTAGCAAGAATAGTCGAGGAAGGAATCACATTGCTAACTTGCTGCATTGTGGTTGTGACTTGTGGAGTAGTGTAGGTAGGTATGGATGCCATTGTGGAAGGAGGAGGAGTGTTAATTCCTCCTTGACTAACCAAAATGTTTGCTGGTTGGGATGTGGAAGGATCATGTTTGTTGTATATCTCAACAATTTGTTTCATAAAATTTAAGCCCTCATCACTTTCAATCAGGCGATGGATATTTTCTATAGCAGGAATCGTAGTGGTTAAAATGTTTTCAAGATACAAGTTTTGTTGCAAATGTGCTAAATTCTCATGAATGTTAATGGATTTGTCTTGTGGAATGTGATCATTTGATGCATCAACTTGCATGTTATTGGAAGGAAAAGTATTGCTAAAGGTAGGGTCCATGCCTAATGCACTATTATCAATACCAGGAGTAGTAGCTTGGGACAACCCAAGGTCTACAACAAGTGTGTTATTGCAAGATGCCATGAGTCATGAACTTATTCTCACTAAATTATTATCAATAGGGCACCAAACACTCATACAAGGGCTACTAGGAGCAATAAAATGCTAATAACAAAAATTCTAGAAACTGTAATAGAGATGCAATAATAGAAAATAGAAATGCAGAAAATGCCCATAAAATGCTAGAAATTATAGTGCAAAATGTGCAGAAGGACTAAGTCGCCCAATGTGGCAAAGTAGTCCCAGTGATGATTTTTTTCTGATGTTTTAGAAATTTTGAATGCAATTTTATGTCTTTCAGGTGCATAGATGTAGCTATAGTATGAAAATGCAGAATTTTGTTGTTTTCCAATGAAATATGGTGCAAAAATGCAAGCTATATTAGCTTTTCACAAATGCAACTTTTAAAACCCTAGGATGCAATTTAAACAATGCAACACATAATGCAATTCTAATTAAATTTATACCTAGGATGATCTTGAAATTATAAACCAAAAATGTTCAAAATTCAATTTCACCAGAATGTCGACAATGATTTTGGTAACCCAAGGGTTCTCTAACTCTTCTAGTTTTTTCACTAAGAAGGAGAGAAACTGGGCCCAAAATGCTAATGTCTACACTTAATATTAATGTATAAGGGATGAAATGTATCTAAATATGATTTCCTAATGCAATGAACTAATAAAGAAATGATTTATGGATGTTAAACCTAAGAAATACAAAGTGTTGGAAAACATAGTGATGTATGCAAAAACACCTAAGAATGCAAGTAAATGATGAAATAATGAAACAAAACTAGAGAGGTGCACCTAGAATATGGAATCTGATGTAGAGAGGCTTTGGTATCCTATAGAGTTGACTAGAAATGTTGACTAGGAGACTAACGCCAAGCTGGGTGACAGTCCAGTTTCGGGGAAAATCTATTGGAATGAGAAACTGCCAAATGGGTACTCAGAAATACAAAAACCACTTTTCAAGCCTGGCAGTGGGACTAATTCACCACAGATGGCAACTTAGTCCACTTGGAGATTTCTATAATTTTAGGACAAGATTTAATAGCTTTCAGTCTGCACTTCCTTTTCTGACAGGTGTCTGAATCTAAATCTGCAGAAAACTTTTTTGAAAGAAGTCTCAAAGCTTCAACTAGGGCTTTGTTGACTTTGATGAATTTGCAACACCTTTTTAACACCAAACTCTTTGAAAAATATTCATACAAGACCTGCAAACACACATGCAAAGAGGGGGAAAAGGGTTAAGGGTTAGAGTATAGGGGTTTACCTTGGTCAAACCCCACTTTGGTAATCAAACCCTAAAGAAATGAGATGAGAAGAGAATGATAAATAAACAACATGCAATGTCATAAACTTACAAAACCCTTGATGTGTAGATATGAAGATATGCAATGAAGTGCTCCAATGGATGACTTGATTATGCTTAGAATGCTTGAATGCTTGAGAATGATTAAGTGAATGGGGGGTTAAAATGAGAGGAAAAACCCTTATTTATACCTTTTTTTCCATTATTTCCCAAAAATAACACATCAGAGGTTGACCTCAAGGGTAAGAGAATAAAATCCCACCAAGAAATTAAAATTATTTTGATTTTTGTGCTAAGTGGAACTAAGTCACCCTAAGTGGCGATTTGGTCCCACCAGGGAAATTTTACTAGGTTTTAGAAATTAAAGTGCATTAAATAAAGTTTAATAGGTATTTCCTCAAAAATACACTTAAGTATGCCTGGAAAGTGCATTATGGGGTCATTTAAACATGAGAAAGGGTTGAATTAGTGATGACACATCTAGAAGAGCATGAGATTTTGTTACAACTCTTTAAAAAAATTTGAAATAAGATTTAGTAAGTGATAAAATGGGGATATTTAAGTGAATTATAATGAAAGGGTCCTAGAAAAGTGTGAAATTGGGTTACAACACATCACAACACTTTTTCAAGACATTCTAAAAGTATTAATGACTCACAAGGGTCCAAGACCTAATGTGAATGTGTTGACCACATTACAAAATTGAATCTAGAAAAAATCAAGCCAAAGTCCATAAGAGAGACTCAAGTGAGCGTAAAAATGTCAACTATACATTTTTTTGGTGACACAAGATGCAAAAAACATGGAGAAGAAAAGGTAACTGATTTTATCTCATGATACCAATGTATTTACTCTCAAATTGATGTCAAGATTCCCAATCCACATCTTCAGAAAATTTTTATTGAAAACTTGCAAACTAAAATTTAAGACAAACTTACAATGATGAAATTTCCCTCCTTTATGCACTTGTGTACCACCCTTTGCGATTATCACAATTCAGTTAGTAGTTATGATGAAAAATTCACTTCTAGTTGAACTGAGAAATTTGAACATGCCAACCCAAACAATTCACAACCATTTAGAAAAAAAAATAAAGGGTTCTTATAGTTCCACCCCCTCAACAAAATTCAGCTCAACCCGTCAACAACTAGGTAGCAGTTGTTAAAGCTATGATACCTTATAGTTATGGAGATCCAAAACGACAGTTTACACCTTTACCAAAAACTCTTCATAACATCATGTCCCAACTTTTTCACCAATAGAGGATTACTTTACCTACTATTAAACCACTAGATCCTACCAAACCTTTACCACCAACCTTTAAAACCAACGCTTATTGCCATTATCATACACAAAATGGACATGACACGAAAAATTGTAAGTGTCTTAAACACCTTGTGCAAGACCTCATTGATTTCGATTGTCTATCTATTTCAAATGTTAATGTTAAAGGCAATATGTCTATGGCCCCTCCAAATCACAATTTACAATTTTTTACTGATCCCATGCCCAAGAATCATGTGTCCTTTTTCAAAGCTAGTGAAACTCAAAACAATGATGTGATGAATGTTCATGCATATGTTGCACATTCTAATCCTATTTTGCATAACACCACTATTACTCCTATGAATTAAATGGTAGGTGCGACATACATTATCCCTCGTAAGGGCCAACCTAAGGGTATGTGCAGGATCATCATGGAAAAAACAGGCCCTTAAGTGGCAAAAAATTTAGAAAAATCAGAGTTAGTCAACTTGACATAAACAATTGAATAATTTATCTATATTATTTCAAAAATATGTAAGAATAGAATCTATAGAAAGTTGAATGTAGTTTCTAAACTACTAGGTTTTTAAAAAAAAAAAAAAATCATTTGGTGAAAATTTGAAATTTCAATGAAGTAGTACGTAAATTTTAGGGAAAAAATAAGAAGTAGGTGTTTGTCTGACCACCCTAACCACAATAAAATAATAATATTTTTTTAAAGATTTTAGATATAAGTAGAGGACTCATGTCCCAATGTGATGCATATTTCTTTGTAATTTTTTTCTGAGTAAATAATTAATTATGATTTTTTTATTACAACTTTTAAAAAATATACAAAAGTCATATG
Organism: Sequoia sempervirens; assembly: GCA_007258455.2. NCBI lineage: Eukaryota > Viridiplantae > Streptophyta > Pinopsida > Cupressales > Cupressaceae > Sequoia > Sequoia sempervirens. The sequence goes on along the minus strand of VDFB02193867.1, from coordinate 597,810,731 downwards.
TCTGACCACCTTAACTTGGTCAAAACTTTATGAAATTCATTTTTTGTTTTTTTAATCCTATAGTATGTGAAGCATATAATGTGACACATATTTTGGATTCAAAAAATGTGATACAATTTGAAAAATATAGATGTTTTTCAATTAGCCTATCAATCAGGACTTTAGTCGTAATTCAAAAAGAAAATGAATAATAATTACTTATTAAATTCAAAGTAAAGCATAATTTATATTGATGGAAAGCTATGAATATCCTTTCAAAACCCTTTTCATTTCATAAATTTTGGGTAAAATAAAAGTCGTCAGCCACATACCCATGATATTGGCACTTTTGGCCCATCATGATCATGCACATACCCCTAAAAAATTTCTTGATATTAGTTTTTCTTCTAAGTACATACTTCCAAATATTCCCCATGGTCCTCTTTACATAGCCGATCGTATTTATGATAAGCCTACTAATGGGATACTCATAGATTCTGCCTATGGCGAGAATGTGATCACTGAGGAATTTTTGGTATTACATGACCTTCATCAAGATGATTATGATAAACCAAAAGCATGAATCAAAAAACACAATGGTTTTGCTTTCCCTACGATAGGACCTAAAACAATGGATGTTACATTCTCCATCATCCCACATTTGGATCAGTTTCATTTGAGGCTAGGCCATCCATGGCTTCACTCAATGAAAGTTGTCCCTTCGGTCATACACAAATGTTTAAAGTTTCCACTTGAAAATGACATATTCACTGTTCACAATAGTGGCTTTCACCCTTTATCTTCTAAAGGAAACTTCTCCTTAGAATCCTTTTGGCCCGAGCCCATGGAACCTATAACGCCTTGCAAAGACTTTTTTTTCATTGCCTACCAAAAGTTTAAAGTAAAGAAAATTTTCCAATTGTCTCTCGCAACATGTCCTTTTCCACTTCTGACACTCCTATCCTAGATGAAATAATGATTCAACCTGAACAAGAACTAACCCATCAAAATCAACCAACACTTGAAACCCCCCCCCCAACATCATCCAAACAACTACGAGATAATGACAACAACCCCATCTTACCTCCTCGCATAAAACAAGTTTATAAGGCCAAGGAGAAAGTGGTTGAATAACCTTCTAGGGTTTCTTCCGTTCCTCCCTTTAGGGAAGAAAAGCAATCAATGGTTGATCAACCCACTCCTTCACAAGCACAACTTGATAATAAAATCAAAAGAAACTGAGGAGCTAGGGAGTGCAAGCATCAACTTCATACCCTTGTTTGCAAGTCACAAGAACAAGACAATAAAGAAAATAAAAATCCACACTTTCTAGAAGTAATGCATGATGACCTCCCTCCCCAATCACAACAAAATGATCCCATACAACAACCACAACTTGTGATACACCCTTCATTGGACATTGTTATCTATCCTCCTATCGTGATTAACTTGGATGACGATGATGAGATTACTAAAATTGACGAAGGGGTGCATAATGATCTGAATATATTATTTTCCTCTTCCATTAGCTTAAATGAAAAATTCCCTATAACAAGTGTAGAACATGGTACTTCTCCTAGTTTGGAACTTGCACTTCTCTATCTTGCTAGTTGCTCGCCCTCGGCACATCATGAACATGACTAGGAGGCAGATGACTTGCTCGATGGTTGAATTGCATCTACCTTACTAGTCTTTTGAATTTTATTTTTCTTTTTTTCTTTTGCATATGCGTATCGTGTTCCTCCATGACGTGATGTTTGATTTTCTCCTCTCTTTGTGACATTCTTCTATTTATACCTTCATTCTTCTGTATGTCATACATTTTTGTTTTTTCACTTTTTCTTTCCTTTTCCTTTTGGGGATGACAGAAAGTGTTGAGACACCCTATGTCTCTTCCATGCTGACCCAAAAGGCCCCTTATTCTTTTTCTTTTCCTTTTTTTTTATGTTTTCCTTTTGGGGATGATGCAAAGCATTGAGACACACTATGTCTCTTCCATGTTGACCCAAAAGGCCCCTTTTTCTTTGTTTTTTCCTTTTTTTGTGTTTTCCTTTTGGGGATGACGCAAGGAATTGAGACCATAATGTCTCTTTCATGTTGACCCAAAAGGACCCCCCCTTTTCCTTTTCTTTTCCTTTTGGGGATGACACAAGGCATTGGGACCAAAATGTCTCCTTCATGTTGACTCAAAAGCCTTTTCCTTTTTCTTTCACCTTTTTGTTTTCATTTTGCTTGTGTTTCCTTTTGGGGATGATGCAAAGTGTAGAGACATCCATGTATCTTCCATGTTGAGCCTATTGGAGCCTAAAATTTCATACAAATTTTAGGTTCCCATATGTAAAATTTGATTTCAGTACTCAGAAGTATAGTTGGCACAACCACAGTAGGAGGGTCCTCAAAGAGAACGGTCTAGATAGTACAACAAGAGCAAAAAAAAAAAATGGAGGAAAATGTAGATGCAAGTATTCTCAATAACAAAAATCTCAGTTACAAGCGGCCGACAACATCCGGGCATATAGATTCGGTTCACAGGCCTAATATAACATGTTCTAATTACAATATTCCAATATTCTCTTATATGCGAGTTGAAAGCTTACTATTCAAGTCAATCTTAATCTACTCAATCAACTACTACCGGATTACGATTGTTCTAATGACTGATTACAAGCTTTATATCATATCCATGATTCTGGAAACATCCACATCAGCCAAAGATCATCACATTATCCAAGGAAAGAAAATGTAACGTGCACATGAATAAGTTGGCCTCAAATTTGAAATAATTCATCAACAGGTGCATAAAATGAAGTGTGGACCTATAAGGAAGGTTAGAGACACTCCATGAAATAATTAAAATCACACCATCGAGATCTGCGAGTCATAGGGATGATCCACAACGATCAAATTAGTTGACGGGCTTGAAAACTATTCCGGTGTCAGTTGAAGAAACTACCAAGAACTCCAGAAGCAATAACTTGCTAGAAAAATATCCAATCACACTCAAATCTTGGAATAAGGAAAATGAAAATTTCCACGATGTATATAAATATTCGCAGGGTCTAGTGAGCAAAGATGACAAATCCACCAACATGAACTCAACAAGAACAAAACAAGAAAAAAATGAAAGAATTTGTTTTTTGGTTGATGCAAGATTGCCAAGAACCAAGGATGCTCCTGCATCAGACATCTAGGGTTAATGAAAATTGAGTCCCTCACTTTTCTGGGCCTAAAGGAAAACCAAGACGGTCTACCTCAACCTAAGAAATCCAAAAAGAGTCTTCTATTGGTCTATCCTTCCACTTCACAAGATCTTCTTCCTACTATCTTCCATGAGTCTTCCTCCCATCTTTGATATCTAGAATCTCTTCAATCTCATCTGACTGCTACTTAGGAAACTAATTTTCCAATCTTACCTCATTGTCTTTACTAAATTTTTCTTCATGGTTCTAATGTAAATCGACAATGTTGAATATAGGCAATATACACATACCTTCTGGTAACTCCACTTCATATGCATTTCCTGAATCAAATTTCCTCAAAATCGTACAAGGTCCGAAATTCCTCATCTTTAGCTTACTATATGTTCCAACTAGAAATCTCTCCTTCCTCAAATACACCATAACTTCATCTCCAACTTCAAATTCCTTATGTCTCCTCTTTTCATCTGCTTTCTCCTTATACTTCTGGTTCATGTCTTCCAATTTTTGTTTCACTTGAGTATGCACTCCCTTCATGTGTTCTAAAAATTCTTCTACTTTTGCACTCCTTTTACATTCCATACTGATGTCTCTCAACTCAAATATACTTCTAGGATGAACTCCTATAACAATCTCAAAATGCGTCTTTCCTATACTCTGGTTTACTGAATTATTGTGAGAAAACTCTTCTTGTGCAAGGACTAAATCCCAACTTCCGGTCTTCTCTCCAACCAAAAATCTCAACAAATTTCCCAAACTCCTATTTACTACCTCTATATGTCCATCAGTCTGTGGGTGAAATGTAGAACTAAACTTCAAATATGTCTTCAACTTCTTCCAAAGTGTCCTCCAAAAGTAACCAACAAATTTTGTATCTCTGTTTGAAACTATACTCCTAGGTAATCCATGGAATCTGACAACTTCTCTAAAAAAAAGTCTGCTACATGTATTGCATCTATTGTTTTCTTACAAGATATGAAATGTGCCATTTTAGAAAATTGATCAACCACCACAAATACTGAATCATTACCTCTTTGTGTCTTTAACAAACCAAGTATGAAATCCATACTAATATCCTCCCAAGGTCTCTTCGGAACTGTCAAAAGTTTATACAATCCAAAATTTTGATTACTTCACTTTTTAGCTTGATAAAATCTGCAACTATATACAAATCTCCTAACATCCTTATGAATCTGTGGCCAAAAGTAATTCTCACTCACTAATACCATTGTTTTATCAACTCCAAAGTGTCCTAACATTCCTCCACTATGCTTCTCCTTCACCAAGTTATCCCTCATTGAAATCTGGGGTATACACATTTGATTACCTATAAACAACATATCCTCCTAAATGAAATAATCCAACCACTACCTTCTATTCTCTAAAATAGGTTCTTGAAGCTCTCCAAGGTTCTGTCAAATCTAGGTTTTTCTCATACAAGTTTTTCAATTCATAAAAACCTAATACCTCCACTCTCATCCATTCCAGCAAATTCCTTCTCCTACTGAAAGCATCAACAACTCTATTTTACTTCCCACTCCTATGCTTCAAAACAAAAGTATAATTCTACAAGAACTCTACCCATCTCATGTGTCTCTACAACTTACCTTGACTATTAAAATATTGCAAAGCCTGATGATTTGTATATAACACAAACTCCTTAGGCAACAAATAATGTCTCCACTTCTTCAAGGCTTGAACTATAGCATAAAATTCCTAATCATACACTGAATATCTTCTCCTAGCATTATTCAAGTTCTCACTAAAATAAGCTGCAGGTCTTCCTTCTTGACTCAACATTTCTCCAATTGCATTTCCACTTGCATCACAATCTACCTAAAATACCTTATTGAAATATGGTAAAGCCAACATAGGCTACTCAGTCACCTTCTACTTCAACAACTCAAAATTTTGATCTGCTCCAGACATCCACCTAAAATCCTTCTTATCTCCTCTCATTGTTTCTGTCATAGGACTGCAAATAGAACTGAAATTCCTACTGAAATTTCGGTAGAAAATATCCAATCCATGAAATGATCTTACCTCTCCAATACTATCTAGTGTAGGCCACTCAACAATTTCTTTCACCTTCTTAGGATCCATCTTCAATCCATCCAAAAAGATTACAAATCCTAGATATACCAATTCCTCCTTCATGAAACTACTCTTCTTAATCTTTATTAGCAACTGCTCTTCTCTTAGCCTTTGAAAAACTTGTCTGATATGCAACAAATGTTCTTCTCTACTCCTACTGAAAATCAAGATGTCATCCAAGTAAACAATCACAAACTTACCCAATAATTTCTTCAATACCTCATGAAAGTACTCGGTGCATTTGTTAATCCAAAAGGCATCACCAACCACTCCTACAATCCTTCATTTGTCTTGAATAATGTTTTCCACTCATCCCCTTCTCTGATTTTGATCTGATGGTATCCACTCTTCAATTCTATCTTTGTAAAATATTTAGCTCCACTCAAGCAATCCATTATATCATCCATCCGAGGCAAAGGAAATATATACTTCACTGTGATCTTGTTTAAGGATCTAGAATTTGTACACATCCTCCATTCTCCATCCTTTTTAGGTGCAAGCATAGCAATTACTACACATGGACTTAAGCTTTCTATGATCAAACCCTTATTCAAAAATTCTTCCACTTGTCTATTCAACTCTTCATTCTCTATCGGTGTCATTTGGTGTGCTACTTTATTAGGAAAACTAGCTCTAGGAATCAAATCCATGCAATGACTAATACTCCTCACAGGTGGTAATCCATCAGGTACATTATCTAAAATGATCTCTTCATACTCTGTCATCAACTCCTTTATCTCTTTCGGTTGTTCTTCTACATGATTCAAATCTTCAATCTTCTTAGGCACCAAGGAATAGCATATTTTCTCATGTCTCAATCCATCAAGGAATGTTCTTCCATCAACCAAAAAAACCCTAGTACTTGTACAAACCTCAACTGTAGGGACATCTTCCAATGGAAAAAAAGTCTGCTTCATCCCACTAGCAACAATGGTGTATATGTTATTCTTTCCATCATGTATATCCTGTCTATCATATTGCCAAGGTCTTCCCAAAAAAACATGGCATACATCCATCGACATGATATCACACAAAACTTCATCATGGTAATTTCCTATTTTCAATTTCATAAAACATTGTTCACTTACCAGTATCTTATGCTCATCTTGAACCCAAGCTATGTGATAGGGCTTCGGGTGTTTCAACCTTTACAACTTCAGTTTAGTCGCCATCTCTTCAAAAACCAGGTTCTCAAAACTTCCACTATCAACAATCACCTTGCAACATTTAGTAACTACCTTGCATCTAGTCCGAAACAAATTCTTTCTCTGTAATGGCTCCTGCTCTACCTCACTTTGTAACAATACCCTTCTATTCACCAATACTTCTCCATCTTCTGGTTTATTAGATGATTCAACATGATCTTCCTTAGGAAAGGTTGTTCTTCTATTGTTCTCTATCTTTCTGCTTGTCTCTGGGTATGTGCAGGATCATGATGGGCCAAAAAGTGGCAATATGATGGGTATGTGGTTGACGACTTCTTTTTTACCCAAAATTGATGAAATAAAAGGGTTTTAAAGGAGATTCTCAGCTTTCCACCAATATAAATTATGCTTTACTTTGAATTTGATAAGTAATTATTATTCATTTTCTATTGAATTACCACTAAAGTCCTAATTGATAGGCTGATTGAAAAACATCTATAGCTTTCAAACGATATATCACATTTTTGAATCCAAAATATGTGTCACATTCTATGCTTCGTATACTATAGGATTAAAAAAAGAAAATTGAATTTCATGAAGTTTTGACCAAGTTAAGGTGGTCATACAATTTTTTTTTATATTTATAAAAGTTGTAATAAAAAATCATAATTAATTATTTACTTGGAAAAAATTACAAAAAATATGCATCACATCAAGACACGAGTCCTCTAAATATATGTAAAATATTATAAAAAAATATTATCATTTTATTGTGGTTAGAGTGTCAAAGACACCTACTTCTTATTTTTTCCCTGAAAGTTAAGTACTACTGCATTGAAATTTCAAATTTTCACCAAATAGATTCTTTTTAAAAAACCTAGTAGTTTAGAAACTGCATTCAATTTGCTACAAATTCTATTCTTACATATTTTTGAAATAATATAGATAACTTATTCAAAATTTTACATCAAGTTGCCTAACTTTGATTTTTCTAAATTTTTTGCCACTTAAGGGCCTATTTTTTCCATGATGATCCTGCACATACCCCTCTCCTTGATTAAATTAAAATGCTCTATGTCCTTCTCCACCACATTTAAAACAAGTTCCCTTGAATACTCTTTTCTTCTATCCTCTTTCATCTTTTCTATAACCTTCATTTTAGTAACCACCATATCCTCATCTTCTGTAAGATTTTCCATCATTTCTATGATATAAATTTTCATTCTTACTAACCTCCTTATCCTTATTTCGATCTGCAAAAGAGCCTCTTCCTCCTCTAGTAAAAGTTCTTCCTCTCTATCTCTACTCATGTCTTTTATTCAACTTCTCTTCTGCTTTTAGGGCACATTGATATGCTTCTTCCACACTTTGCAACTTAATCAAACTGATCTCATCCTATATAGATGACCTTAAACCATTCACATATCTGGCTACTTGGTCAATCTCATCCTCCAAATGTACAGATCTGATATTCAACTTATAGAACTCTTCAATATACTCTATCACACTTGATTCTTTCTACTTCAAATTTTGCAACTTTCAGAACAAACTGATCTGATAGTCTGTAGGCATAAAAAATTTCAACTTATTCACCATCTGATCCCATGACTTTATCTTTTCTTTTCCTCTTCTTTTACTATATGTCTGCAAATGTTCCCACCAAAGGGATGCATGTCCTATCAACTGTGTACAAGCATATTTCACTTTCTTATCTTCAATGGTACCTTCAAATTCGAAATATTTTTCCATCTCTATTATCAAATCTAACAATTCTTCTTAATCCAACTTACCATTATAATCCGATGGATTGAAATGTGGTTTTGTATTCAGTCTGGTTAGGGCTCTTATGAACCTCTCTTCTCCCTGATCTAGGCTAGGTTTCTCTTCTCTTCTTTCCTCTTGAACTTCTACCTCTTCATCACTCACATCATCAACTGGTCAATTTCTTCTCTGGGTTGTTTCAACTGCATCTAATCTAGCAGCAATTCCTCTCAACATCTCCATTAAAGCTAGGTCTGCATTTCCACGTGCTTCATTTCCTCTACCATTTCTTCTTCCCACCATCTTTACACAAGTACTCTGCAACTGCAAGTCGAATCCTCAATTCACCACCCTACAAAAAATCTTCAAGAGGACTTCACAAACCCTAACGATCACACAAGGAATGAATCTCACTCTGTTACCAATCTGGCATAGCCATGGTAGGAGGGTCCTCAAAGAGAATGATCCATACCATGCAGCAAGAGCAACACAATGAAAGCAACACAGATTATGGAGGAAAATATAGATGCAAGTACATTCATTAATAGAAATCTCAGTTATAAGCGGTCGACACCATCCAGGCATACAGATTCAACTCATAGGCCTGATATAACTGTTAATGTAATTAATATTTAATTATACTTGCATAACTTTACTTAGGTAATATTTTAATTCCTAGGTTATTTATTCTCATCCTTATCTTGTTGAGCTATCTTGTTGCTCAAGATAAGATTAGGGTTATGCATACTTTTCTTTTATAAAGCAAATCATTCTCATGTAATTATGAATTCCTGAATAATAATATTTTGCACATCTTTTTGCAATAGCTTTTCTTTTTCTTTTTTTCTCTTTTGTAGAAGGTTTTTTGGTTTGCATATCTGATCTTGGTTTGTCACATGGTATCAGAGCCTTGATTTGCAACCCCTTCTTAGATTTTTGAGAAAATCATTATAGAGTTCATTTGGGATTCCTCGAGGCTTTCATGCCTTGATTTCATCTATGTAGCATCTTGGATCATATCAGGCTTCACCATTGGATGAAGAGCACTGGAAAAAGTTAGGATTGAATTTTATTTCACTGATTTTGGTCATCATTGAAGAAATCTATGAGGGTTTCAAGCTTGATGATTTTTTTGAGAGATCTGGGGGTTGCCTAATTTTTTGGGAACTTTGGGCCAAAACGGACCTCGCCGTTGGATTTGTAGCACCCAAAAACCCCTATTTTCATATAAAGTTTGTTTATTTTGGACATAGTCAACTAGGGAGTTAAAAAAAATTTCCCAAGGGCCATACGGCCCCAAGGCACGCTTCACAAGGCACAGATTTCAAAAAAAAAAAATCATGGGAAACCTTGTGCTTCCAATAGAAAAGGATCCCTCTGCTACCACTCCACTTGGTGGCCTCCCACCAACCACCCCTAGCGGCGAATTCTGGTGGTTGTCCTCTGCAACACCACCAGTCTTCAGCTCTGTCGGACTGCAACGCTTAGCTGATGTTCATGTTGGGGACCGATCCCTTAATATCAGCCCCCAGTGGAGGTCACATTGGTGACTGGGGGCCATGCCTAGCACCTAGGCCGCCAACCCCCTAGTCCGCCCAGGCGACCAAGGGCTCTATTTTTTTAGCCCCTGAGGGCTGCATAAAGGGCATATTAGGAAGTTTTAGAGCACATTCACAGAATTTGGGTATAAATTTTGCATACAATGTCATTTTTTTGCAAAGAAGATATCGTCAGAAATCTAGTTCTGAGCTCTTTGCAATGGTGCAAGTGTGATTTTTTGGATTTTCATTTTTGATGTCTTTTGCAGCCTCGGAAGTCCAATGTTGTTGTTTTCACTCTGGGAGACATATCTTTTGACTCGTTTATCTATTTTTCGCCATTCTTGTGGCATTGGAAAGCTGGTTCAGTCCTCTACATAGATCTGAAGTCTATTTTTATTTTATATTTATGCATGTTTAGAATTCTCTCCTTTTACAATCATTAGGTTATTGTAATAAATGATCTGAGATAAAGTTCCATTAGGGGGGTTTCTTGCATAATAATTTGATTAGAGTGTGCATGCACTTTGATCTCCATCTTATTTTGATGAAAACTCACATGGGTTATATTTGGTTTTCTTAGTTTCTTTTGGCCACATCTTGTCATAGCTTGACACATATCAGATTCACATCGGTTCACACTTTAGATTGAGAGCCTATGGTTAATGATCCGCATTGGATCCATCTCAGTTTGAGGGCCATGTTTTTATGGTTAATGTTCTAGAGTCTTTATGGTACTTGTTCCCATGGTAGTGTTTTAGTCTCAGTTTGGCATTGGCATCGAGACACATGGTTTCCAGATTCTGTCATCATTTCATCTATTGTTGCTTCACAGATTCTAGGGTTGTTCTAGTTTGTGAGTTTTCCAGTGTTCCATGGCATCGGGTTTGCAGTTGCATTATTATGATTCTTCCTGAGTCCTTCAGTGTCTCTCATTTGGTTTCTTGGAGATATAATTATCTTTCCTTGCTTGTTGGATTGTGGTTCCAGTGTTACTCCACAATGTTCTTCCAATGCTTTTTTGCAACAGTCATCTCATTGTAGGGGGTTTTGTCCCACTGGGTTTTCCTTCTCTACCTCATTATTGCATTTGTACATGGGTACCTGATTAGGCCTTGTTGTTGAGTCCCATTCATGATTTCTTGCATTCATCTTAGTTTTAGGTGCATGCTTTTTTAGTCTACCTAAGTTGCACTTATGGGGGGTGTTAGTGTAATTAATATTTAATTACACTTGCATAACTTTACTTAGGTAATATTTTAATTCCTAGGTTATTTATTCTCATCCTTATCTTGTTGAGCTATCTTGTTGCTCAAGATAAGATTAGGGTTATGCATACTTTGCTTTTATAAAGCAAATCATTATCATGTTACAACTATGAATTCTTGAATAATAATATTTTGTACATCGTTTTGCAATAGCTTTTCTTTTTCTATTTTTCTATTATGTGGAAGGTTTTTTGGTTTGCATGTTTGATCTTGGTTTCTCACAATAACATGTCCTAATTACAACATTCCAATATGCTCCTATATGTGAGTTGAAACCTTACTATTTAGATCAATCTTAATATACTCAATCAACTACTACCCGATTACCACTATTCTAATGACCAATTACAAGCTTTATATCATATCCGTGATTCTATAAACATCCACGTCAGCCAAAGATCATCACATTATCCAAGGAAAGAAAATGTAACATGCACATGAATAGGTTAGCCTCAAATTTGAATTACTCCATCAACAGGTGCATAGAATCAAGCGTGGACCTATAAGGAAGGTCAGAGACACTCTACGGAACAATTAAAATCACACCGTCAAGATCCACAAGTCACGGGAACGATCCACAATGATCAAATTAGCTGATAGGATTGAAAACTATTTAGGTGTCAGCTCAAGAAATTTCCAAGAATTCCAGAAGTGACAAATTTCTAGAAAAAGATCCAATCACCCTCAAATCTTGGAATAAGGAAAATGAACATGTCCATGATGTATACAAAGATCCGCAGGGTCTGGTGAGCAAAGATGATGAATCCACCAACATGAACTCAGCAAGAAAAAAATAAGAACAAACTGAAAGAAAATATTTTTTTTGGTTGATGCAAGAATGCCAAGAACCAAGGATGCTCCTGCATCAATAGTTGAAAAATCTACTCAAAAGGCACGCATTAAAAAATCATAATTTGAAGCCAGAGCTAATCCATGTAAAACCACCTTGCAAACATGTTTATCTAACATATATGAGTGTGCACGCCAATTTTCACCTTCATACGATTAGTTTTGACAAGATTTCAAAAGGCCAAGTTGAAGGGTTTTGTCTACACATTAAAATTTGTTAAAATGATCAACTTTGGAGGGCAATGTTAAGCAACTGGAAGACAGTCAAAATAAAAAAATTGGTGCTTTTGATTCTCCCCATATCAATGTGTATCCATCTCAATTTTCAAAGCTTTAGGACATCATTTGGTATTTTTTCAAAATAAAATCCAAATAGATTTTACCCAATTTTGAAACTACATTTCTAGGACAACTGCAAAAAGGTCAACTTTGATGCTTGATATTTTTTGAGTGAAGATTCTTGGTGAGAAACCGTCTTGCACACGTGTTCATCTTTCCTAAATGACCTAATATCCAAAGTTATAGATTCCCAAAATCATGATTGGTATTTTTTCAAAATGAAATGTTGGTGGGTTTTTAGCTAAATTTGACAATGGCAAGTTTTTAGAAAGGACTAAGCAAATTTAGACATTTACAGTTTGCAAACCTGATAAATTCATGCCAATATATCTTGCAAGCACACTCCCATATCATCAATTAACATACTGGTGAGAATTCATGGCTTTTGGAGATCATTTGATCAGTTTTATAAAGCAGTTCTAAAGGCAACTGGATCTATTTTTGTCATAGTCTGGAATGCTAGAAAACAAATTGTGACAAATGCCTACTTTAATTCAAGATGTATTTTAATGAAATATCATAAGAAGATGAAATCATTTAAGAAGTGTTTTGACTGAGATGTCATCAACAATCAAAAATAAAGAAAAGTTATATGAAGATGAAGATTTTGGCCTTAATTGAGTATTCCAGTACTTTTTACATAGAAGTAACAGAGCAAAGGGTCAATGAAAGAGAGAATTTCCCCATAATGTCATTCTTGAGCCAAAAGATACTTTGAACAAGGGAATATCAAAGGATTGATAGGTTAGAAGAGGCACTCCTAAAAGGAATGTCTCAAGTATCTTGGATAATATCTTAAAGGGAGATAGGTATGGTGCTTTATTGGTGTATCAAATTGTTTAGTTGACAAAACAGTTGCTTTGCAAACATTGTGCTGCCACACCTCACATGTACAAAGCCAACTTATAGCATATTTACTTGAAGGATGACATATGCAAAAATGTACAAGAAATAATGGGCACTTTATATCTCTGCCACCCATACATATTGTTGCAAAAAGAATGAAGCGGAAACGCTTACGCAAAGTTGAAATTGAGGACCTGAAAATAATACCAAAGCTCTATCTCTGAAAACCATGGATACGTGTTGCTAGTTTCTAACTGGTATGAACATACACAAGAATCTTCATCCAAGCCAAATCTATGACAAAGAGTTTCAAATAGGAGAATACCATTTTGGGAATCATCATTGTGGATAGGGCATTCATTGTGAGTGAAGTAGATTCCAGAGGATGGGAGCCTCTACCATGCTCATCAAGGAAATTATAGTTTGATTCCATATCGCCACATACAAAAAATTGGATCAATCAAAAGCCATGCCAATGCTAAATAGAACATTCTAAAAATAAGGTATGTGTAGGATCATCATGGAAAAAATAGGCCCTTAAGTGGCAAAAAATTCAAAAAAATCAGAGTTAGGCAATGTGACGTAAAAATTTGAATAAAATGTCTATATTATTTCAAAAATATGTAAGAGTAAAATCTGTAGCAAATTGAATGTAGTTTCTAAACTACTAGGTTTATTTTAAAAAGAAAAAATCTATTTTGTGAAAATTTGAAATTTCAATGCAGTAGTACTTAAATTTCAGGGAAAAAATAAGAAGTAGGTGTCTGTCTGACCACCCTAACCACAATAAAATGACAGTATTTTTTTATAATATTTTAGATATATGTAGAGGACTCATGTCCAGATGTGATGCAAAATTTTTTGTAATTTTTTTCCAAGTAAATAATAAATTATGAATTTTTTAGTACAACTTTTAAAAAATATAAAAACTTTTGTGTCTGACCACCTTAACTTGGTCAAAACTTCATGAAATTCAATTTTTTTTTTTAATCCTATAATATGTGAAGCATAGAATGTGACACATGTTTCAGATTCAAAAAATGTGATACCATTTGAAAGCTACAAATATTTTTCAATCAAACTATCAATCAAAGCTTTAGTCGTAATTCAAATAGAAAATGAATAATAATTATTTATTAAATTAAAAGTAAAGCATAATTTATTTTGGTGGAAAGCTAAGAATCTCCTTTAAAAACCCTTTATTCATCAATTTTGGGTTAAAAAAAGTAATCAGCCACATACCCTACAAATACACATCATATTGCCACTTTTTGGCCTATCATGATCCTGCACATACCCAATAGGTTTTCACTATAATAATATGCATAGTATCAAATATCTAATGAAATATAAGGGAATAAAGCCTTGGCCTATGTTAAACAAGAAAATTTTAAAAAAGCACATGAAGATCATAGTTCTACTAATAGTGCCAGCCGAAACTGGAAGAATAGACCAAGCATTTTGAATATATGTCTATATAAGCTCAGTTGATAAAGTTTTTTTTGTGAAAGAAGGTGTAAAATTAAGAATAAAAATCCCCATTTCAAATGAGTAGTTTGGATAAAAAAGTAGATTTTCTAGATGCCTGTATTCGAGAGCCCCATAAAATTTCAATATAGTAGTGTGCGAATCAATAGGTCTCATACTGTGGAAGAAATGAAAGTAAAAGCGCAATTCTCAAGTGCTTATTGGTCATTCTCATTGAAAGGAAAAACTTCAAGAACAATTTTGAGAACCTCTGCTATTAGGACATATAATCACAACAAGAATTAACTCCCAAGTGCTTGCTGAGTTATCTAGAACATTGGGGTCATCTCCCAAAGGTGCTGAGGATTCCCAAAATATCATATTGTCTCCCACAGAAACAATAGATGAACAATTTAATCACAAAGAAAATGGGGCTTGATGGAATTATGTGGGGATGGTTTTGATCTTTTTCACAAACCCCTTCATCAAAGGGTTTTCAATGGTTGATTAATATGTACAATGTATTGGAAGATGTTTGTTCATGAACCCAAATTATAGAGTTGCCACCAGTGGAATTACTGATAACAAAAGATCCTATTGCATTCATCACTGATAATCTCTGCAAGAGTAAAAAACCTATCAAAGATGATGTTTTGAGCTGGGATCTATCTATGTGCGAGCATTACACTGAATATGTTAATTCAATTATTCGAATGGCCTATGTGATTCAAGTAGGTAACAAGGATCCATCTCCCACATTCCTACAAACAACCCTATAGGAAACCCTAAAATATTGCAGCGAATGAGCAAGGAAAAATATATGCATTAGAGTGACTTGTAGGATTGGGGAAAATTCTTCAAATCTCTCTGATTGTGAGGGTTACGCTAATGAGGAGTTTTCAGGAAGAATTTCAACAATAGGAAAACTATGCTTACTTCATCACTGAGAGATATGAGATCGGTGAAGATAAAACAAGTCTCACCAATCCTTTAATTCACTCTGACACATGAATATATGCATATGGTTATAATGAAAGATGGAATAAAATGTGATTATAGTGGGAAATGATATTATTTTGAGGAGATATAAACTTCACATTTTTTACTAAGGGGATTATATGATAGATGATAATTTTACCTAAGGGGTAAAAATTATAAAATATTTCCACTTGGAGGTGGAATATTTTTCTTTAGAGGAGTTACAAGAATGGGTAAATATTGTTACATAAAAGATGTATTTATTGGGGGAAAATGTAGGGTATGTGCAGGATCATGATGGGCCAAAAAGTGGCAATAGGATGGGTATGTGGCTGATGACTACTTTTTAACCCAAAATTAATGAAACGAAAAGGGTTTCTAAAGGAGATTCTCAGCTTTCCACCGATATAAATTATGTTTTAATTTGAATTTAATAAGTAATTATTATTCATTTTCTATTCAAATTATGACTAAAGTCCTGATTGATAGGCTGATTGAAAAACATCTATAGCTTTCAAACGGTATCACATTTTTGAATCCAAAACATGCATCACATTTATGCTTTGCATACTATAGGATTAAAAATAAAATTTGAATTTCATAAAGTTTTGACCATGCTAAGGTGCCAGACATACGGGTGTTAATATTTTTTAAAAATTTGTAATAAAAATTCATAATTAATTATTTACTCGAAAAAATTACAAAAAATATGCATCACATCGGGCATCAGTCCTCTACTTATATCTAAAATATTATAAAAAAAATATTATCATTTTATTGTGGTTAGGGTGGTTAGATAGACACCTACTTCTTAATTTTTCCCTTAAATTTAAGTACCACTGCGTTGAAATTTATAATTTTCACTAAATAGATTTTTATTTTTTTTCAAAAACCTAGTAGTTTAGAAACTACATTCAATTTTCTATAGATTGTATTCTTACATATTTTTGAAATAATATAGATAACTTATTCAAATTTTCACGTCAAGTTGCTTAAGTCTGATTTTTTTGAATTTTTTGCCACTTAAGGGCTTGTTTTTTCCATGATGATCCTGCACATACCCTGCAAATGGAGATTTTTTTAAAGTAATAATCGTAATGGGATTTTTTGATAAAGATGCAATCATGATATTTCACTGAGAGGATATTTAAAGTGCAAATCTTTTCACCGGAGTAAAATTTTCCTCCAGGGAGTTTAAATCATTTGAAGAATCATGGAGAGGGTAATTATTTCACCCAAGGAATAATTTATTAAATTTGGTGAAATTTTTCTATCAAGCAAGGTATAAACAAGAGATTTTCCAGCAAAGGGGTTAATATTAATGAAGATTATCATGATTTCAAAAGTATTGTGAAATAATGATTATTATTCATGAAGACACAAAGATGAAGATTAAAATATTTAATTTGCCGAAGGAAATTAATTAAATATTTTGTTGAAGAAGAAGAATACTGAAAAGATGCAACAAATAGATGCGAAAGGTCATAACCTAAAAAATACAGTGTATATATGTAGGATGAAATAAAATCATCAAATATAGGTAGTAGGTTAGGAAATTATCGGTAGTTGGATAGGTTGATTAGTTGTTGAAACAAGACATTATGATGTGTATTGTAAAATATTTTGAAGTAATATAATGGACAAGAAGATTTAAATTGGTGATCAAATTTCTGGTGTCAATTGTTTGTTGAAAATATACGACTATTTGGTTGTCTCCAACTTAATATTTCCTTATTATTTAAATTGATGTATCAAGGATATATTCAATTTATCCAGGGACATTTGTTATTCTTGTGTGGTGGGATTAATTGGTTTCTTTAAAAGAATTAAAATCCTTCTAATTGAAATCATAGTAATCTGGAAAGGTTATTTGGATCAATAAGAAGAGCCCTATAATTGATAAAATTATCACAATGTCTCCAATTTGGTTCTATCTTGTTATTCAAATTAGAAGTATTTGATTTTTCAGGGGACCCTTGTTGCTTTTGTATGGTTTATTTAACTGGTTCCTTCAAAGAAGGATTAAAATTCCCTTTTAATTAGTCAAAGTAACCTGGTAAGAATCATATGGATCGATAAGACGAATGTAATAGTTACATCATTGCACGTTTATATGAGGTATAAACAATCACAAGTTCCAAGCAATTCGAATTGTAGCCAGTAAATAAGTCACATATCATTCACCTCTTTACTCCATTAACTCAATAGAAGTAGGCATTAGTCATACCAATTCCATTTTATAATTTCATAAAACCTTATCCATACATTCACATTTCAAATTTCAGTAGGAGTAGTTAGTAAGCTTTCATCTATCCCACACTATTTTCCATTGTGGGTAGATCCGTCAATTCAACCAAATCATGCATTCCTCTAATCTGCTCCATTATAAAGGTCCACTCGCCTAGTTCTAGCAAAGCCAAAAGTGTAGGGAGTCATCAACCATATAGATTAACTCTGGTCATTGGTTAAAAAATGTTGCAAGTCTGATCATAGAGCTTGACATCCTCTTAGGATTTGAAACTTGTGTTTTTGAGATCCAACAGATTGGCGACTCCATTGGGGAAGATTAAGGAAAAATCTATCCTAGCCTATCCATTTATAGAGTCAATACAAATTTCATATTTGTGTAATTACTTCCATATTATTGAGTAAGGGGATTCCATTGAGGTAAATCAATAACAATTTCAAAAATATAATCATTTTCCTACTTTTGAAAAGTAGGTGGCAAATCTGGTACAAGCTTGATGAAGAATGCATAGACATTTTGGAACAACACTATTCCCATTGAAAAATAGAAGATAAAAGCTACAACAAATTTCTTGTCAAGATGTAAGAAGAAGTGGAAAGGTAGCAGTTAATAAGAGAGTGTATAGAATTGGACCGACAGCTGCTAAAATTCAGAATTAAATGTGTTCCATATGCATCACAAAATATACCATCCTATAATGAGGATGGATATACAAATGAAAGAAAACATTCGAACTCACAAGTTCCTCATAATATAACTGGGAATTTTGGCAATGGAGGTAAAGGATATCATTCACAGTAGGGAAATTATTCACCACAATCATCAAATAAAATAAATGCTTATCCCGTCCCTCCTGGTCAAAGATTAGTGAGCGATAGAGATCATGAATATAATCAGTATGTTGGGCACTATCAATATTAAGCTCCATGTCAAAATGTACAAAGCAAGATTACTCTACAAGCAGAAGTTAATTTGTACAACGAGTAAATTTCCAGTTGAAGGTAGCGGATCTTGTAGTGCTCAAACCACTTGATTTTAGAAAGATTCAAGGTTATCCAAATCATTCTCCTCCCTTGATTATTAAAAATTATTTGCCAAAATTTAGTGGATACAAATCAAAATCAACAGATATGCACTTGTAACAATTCATTGATTTAGTGGTGAATTTTCAAATCAATGGAGAGGATGTTATCATGAAGATTTTTTTGAAAACATTAGAAAATGATGTTGAAGATTGGTTTCATAGGCTTCCCATGCTTCGCATATCTTCATGGAATGAACTTGCAAATAAATTCATTTACCAATTTAAAGAGAAAAATAAAGAGTATTTTCAAAAGGGAAGTCAAAGAATGTCACAATATGGATTTTCTTTATTCAGGAGAATATTGAATATATATATGCAAATACCTTCTAATGTTAGGCTTGATAAATCCATATGCATTGAAACATTCATGAAAATGTATATGCCTCATTCAGATGAATGGTCTGAGTCATGGAAACTAGTTACTTTCGACTAGGTGTATGAAATGGTTGGATTTGTAGAAAAACTCAAGAATGAGG
This sequence comes from Sequoia sempervirens, assembly GCA_007258455.2. Taxonomy (NCBI): domain Eukaryota; kingdom Viridiplantae; phylum Streptophyta; class Pinopsida; order Cupressales; family Cupressaceae; genus Sequoia; species Sequoia sempervirens. Next base: position 597,791,462 of record VDFB02193867.1, on the reverse strand, counting down.
ATGTTATCAATAGTGAACACAATGGTCACATCATTGATGAAGATGGAGAAATTGATCAAATAATGAAGCCAATAGAAGAATCAGGTACAAGTGAAAATAATTCCTATGACAACATGCATAAGGAGGATGAAGATATAGAGGGTCTCTCCTGCATAACAAATTGTGACTATGAGGGATCCATTGAAAATCTAGATTTTGATGACAATCATGTGGATTTACAATCAAGTGATTCTTGTAGCTCTTATGAAGATCAAGAGGAAGAATAAATGGAAAATGTGATAGAAAAATCAAATCCATTTGACAATGAACAAATAACACCTCCAGCTGCAGTTGAGTACCATGAAGATACATTTGATGAAGAAGAGGTTTGTACACCTGAAAATGGATTTCAAATTTTTTCAAACCCATTGTATGATGAAAAGATAGAAGAAGATCATATGAAATTTTTCCAAGGTGTTCCAGAACATGAATTTTGTGTGTATATAAATCCACTTTATGATGAGGAAGAAACATTTTTCAGATAACCAGGATAATATATATCAACTTGTGGAACAAATGACTATGTTGATAGTGCATTTTATTTTTCATTCTATTATGATCTTGAGTGTTGTTGTGATGATGAGAAGAGCAAAGAATACAACAATAATGGGGTGGATGAAGAAATATGCTCACTTAGCAGTGAGCAAATTTCAAATTTTTTTACTATGGTGTATCAGAGATATACACACATGAATGATGCTAAAATTGAATGTCCAACCCACATTTCCTTTGACAGTGAAAGTACTTCATGTGAAAATAATGAAAAAATTCTTGAAGTTTATAAATATTCTATATTTTCCTCAGTTCAAGAAGGAATGTATAAAAAAAATCAGAGATATTTGAGAATGGGGTGGGTTTGCACATCATGGATAAGAAGTGCTCAACATTGATTGATTCAAATATACATAATGATGGTTGTGTGGATCATAAATTTGTGTCATTAACAATTAGTGATATGGAAGAAGTAAAAAATGTTTCAGATTTGGTTATTCAAAAAGATGTTGATATGGAAGAATTTTTAGACTTACAAGAAAGGCATTCAGATGGTGGATTTTTCAGTACAACTAGGAGATCATTTTAAAACACATGATAGTGAGAAAAATAATGAGAAATGTTGCATTAGATGTGCATACACATTGTATGTTGAAGATGAAAAATATTTATCACATGATGATGGAAAATGTAAAATGAAAAATGGTAAAAGGAACATGAGTCAGGCTGAACACAATGATCTTTTGAAAGTGTTCAATGACAATGACAGGGCAGATTGCATGAATGTTTTCAAGACGAATCTAATGAAAAAAAAAAAAAACAAGGTGTATGAAAGAGGAAAATAGGGGCCTTTCCTTTTTTCGGTGGCCTTGTGCCATCAACTATGGTGTGGTTTTTTCAAGAAAACCATATCAGTTCATGACCAAAAAGAGTTTGAGTTTGCTGCTCAATGGATAAAACACTTGGTCTGCTCTCCCAAAGACCTATATTCTTGCTATTCCCGTAGGGGGCACACATCCCCAGATGGAGCCACTGTTGGAGACTAAAATTTCATACAAATTTTAGGTTCCCATATGTTAAATTTGATTTCAGCACTCATAAGTACAGTTGAAAAATCTACTCAAAAGGCCTACATTAAAAAATCATAATTTGAAGCCAGAGTAGTTCCATAAAAATCCATGTTGTAAAAATTTTTATCTGACATATATGAGTGTGCATTGCAATTTTCAGCTTCCTCCAATAAATTTTGACAAGATTTCAAAAGGCCAAGTTGAAGGGTTTTGTGAAGGGTTGCTGTCTACACAGTAAAATCTATTAAAATGATCAACTTTGAAGGAAAATATTAAAAAAATAGAAGAATTTCAAGATAAATGAATTGGTGATATTTATTCTCCCCATATCAATGTGCATCCATCTCAATTTTCAAAGCTTTAGGACATCACTTGGTATTTTTTCAAAATCAAATCGAAATAAATTTTACCCAATTTTGATATTGCATTTCCAGGACAACTGCAAAATGTAAAATTTGATGCTTGGTGAAAAAAAATATTGCACACATGTTCATATTTCCTAAATGAGATAATATGCAAAGTTATAGATTCCTAGGATCAGGATTGGTATTTTTTCAAAATGACATGGTGGGTTTTCAACTAAATTTGACAGTGGCAATTTTTAGGAAAGGACTAAGAAACTTCAGACATTTATAGTTTTCAAACCTAATAAATTCATGCCAATCTACCTTGCAACCACACTCCCCTACCATCAATTAAAACATACTGGTGAAAATTCATGGCTTTTGGAGATCATTTGATCAGTTTTATAAAGCAGTTCTACCACATCTCACATGTACAAAGCCAAATTATAGAATATTTGCTTGAAGGATGACATATGAAAAAATGTACAAAAAATAATGGGCACTTTATATCTCTTCCACCCATACATATTGCTGCATAGAGTATGAAGTAGGAACTCTTACACAAAGTTGAAACTAAGGACCTGAAAATAATACCAAAGCTCTATCTCCGAAAACCATGGATACATGTTGCTAGTTTCTAACTAGTATGAACATACACAAGAATCTTCATCTGAGCCAAATCTATGACAAAGGGATTAAAATAGGAGAAGACCATTTTGGGCATCATCATTATGGATAGGGCATTCATTGTGAGTGAAGTAGATTCCAGAGGATGGGAGCCTCTACCATGCTCATCAAGGAAATTATAGTTTGATGCCATATCGTCAAATACAAAACTTTGGGTCAATCATAGGCCATGCCAGTGCTAAATAGAACAATCTAAAAAGTAGGCTTTCACTATAATAATATGCATAGTATCAAATATCCAATGAAATATAAGGGAATAAAGCCTCGGCCTATGTTAAACAAGAAAATTGTCAAAAAACACATGAAGAACATAGTTCTACTAATAGTGTCGGCTGAAATTAGAAGCAAAAACCAAGCATTTTGAATATACGTCTATATAAGCTTGATTGACAAAGTATTTGTTTGTGAAGGAAGGTGTAAACTTAAGAATAGAAACCCCCATTTCAAATCAATAGTTTGGATAAAAAAGAATATTTTCTAGACTCTTGTATATGAGAGCCCCATAAAATTTCAATACAGTAGTGTGTGAATCAATAGTTCTCATACTACGAAAGAAATGAAAGTAAAAGTGCAATTCTCAAGTGCTTATTGGTCATTCCCATTGAAAGGAAAAACTTCAGGAACAATTTTGGGTGCCTCCACTATTAGGATATACATTCATAGTAAGAATTAACTCCCAAGTGCTTGCTGAGTTATCTAGAATAGTGGAGTCATCTCCCAAAGGAATTGAGGATTCAAAAAATATCATATTGTCTCCCATAAAAACAACATATGAACAATTTAATCACAAATAAAATGGGGCTCAATGGAATTCAGTGGGGATGGTTTTGATCTTTTTCACAAACTCCTTCATTAAAGGGTTTTTCAGTGGTTGATTAATATGTACAATGTATTGGAAGATGTTTGTTCACGATCCCAAATTATAGAGCTGCCACTGGTGGAATAACTAATAACTAAATATCTTGTTGCATTCATCACTGATAATCTCTACAAGAGTACAAAACCTATCAAAGATGATGTTTTGAACTATGGTCTATCTATGCGCGAGCATTACGATGAATATGTTTATTCAATGATTTGAATGACTTCTGTGATTCAAGTAGGTAACAAGGATCCATCTCCTACATTCCCACAAACAACCCTATAGGAAACCCTAAAATATTGCAGAGAATGAGCAAGGCAAAATATATGCATCATAGTGACTTGTAGGATCAGAGCAAGTGCTTCAAATCTGTCTGTTTGAGGGTTACGTCGATGAGGAGTTTTCGAGAAGAATTTCACCGATAGCCAAACTATGCTTACTTCATCGACGAGAGATATGATATTGTTCAAGACTTCTGGATTTGATTGTGATGTAAAAAATTTCACACAATCAAATCCAGAAGTCTTGAACAATACAATATGGATTGTGGAAACTTGATATCATTGAGAGATATGATATCAGTGGAGATAAAATAAGTCTCAACGATGCTTTAAGTCACCCCAACATGTGAACATATGCTTATGTTTATAATGAAAGATGGAATAAAATGTGATTATAGTGGGAAATGATATTATTTTGAGAAGATATAATCTTCACAGTTTTTTACTAAGGGGATTATATGATGGATGATAATTTTACCTAAGGGGTAAAAATTATAAAATATTTGCACTTGGAGGTGGAATATTTTTCACTAGAGGAGTTACAAGAGTGGTTAAATATTGTTACATAATAGACGTATTGATTGGGGAAAAATACAAACAGAGATTTGTTTAAAGTAATAATCATTAATGTGATTGTTTTGATAAAGGTGCAATCATGATATTTCATTGAGAGGATATTTAAAGTGAAATTTTTTTCACTAGAGTAAAACATTCCTCGAGGGAGTTTAAATCATTTGAAGAATCATGGAGAGGGTAATTATTTCACCCAAGGAATAATTTATTAAATTTGGTGAAATTTTTCTACTAAGCAAGATATAAATGGGAGATTTTCCAGCAAAGGGGTTAATATTAATGGAGATTATTAAGATTTCAAAAGTATTGCAAAATAATGATTATTATTCATGAAGACACAAAGATAAAGATTAAAATATTTAATTTTCCGAAGGAAATTAATTAAATATTTTGTTAAAGAAGAAGAATACTGAAGAGATGCAACAAACAAATACGAAGGGTCATAACCTTAAAAATACAATGTATATATGTAGGATGAAATTAAAATCATCAAATATAGGCAATAGGTTAGGAAATCCTCAGTAGTTGGATAGGTTGATCAGTTGTTGAAACAAGTCATTATGATGTGTATTGAAAAATATTTTGAAGTAATATAATGGACAAGAAGATTTAATTTTGTGATTAAATTTCTAGTGTCAATTGTTTGTTGAAAATATACGACTATTTGGTTGTCTCCAACTTAATATTTCCTTATTATTTAAATTGATGTATCAAGGATATATTCAATTTATCAAGGAACATTTTTTTTTTTTGTGTGGTGGGATTAATTGGTTTCTTTAAAAGAACTAAAATCCTTCTAGTCAATCACAGTAATCTAGAGGTGTTATTTGGATCAATAAAAAGATCCTTATAATCAATAAAATTATCACATTGTCTCTAGTTTGGTTCTATCTTGTTATTCAAATCAGAAGTATTTGACTTGTCAGGGCACACTTGTTTCTTTTGTGTGGTTTAGTTAACTAGTTCCTTCATGGAAGGATTAAAATTCCCTTATAATTAGTCATAGTAACCTGGTAAGAATCATTTGGATCAATATGAAGAGTCTGATAGTTACATCCTTTCACGTTTATATGAGGTATAAACAATCACAAGTGCCAAGTAATTCAAATTGTAGGTAATAAGTAAGTCACCTATCATTCACCTCTTTACTCCACTAACCCAACAAAAGTAGGCACTGGTCATACCAATTCCATTTTAGAATTTCATAAAATCTTATCCATTCATTCACATTTCAAATTTCAGTAGGAGTAGTTAGTAATCTTTCATCTATCCCACACTCTTTGCCAATGTGGCTAGATCCATCAATTCAACCAAATCATGCATTACTCTAATCTGCTCCATTATAGAGGTCCACTCACCTAAATCTAGTAGAGCCAAAAGTGTAGGGAGTCATCAACCATATAGGTTAACTCTATTCATTGGTTCAAAAAAGTTGCAAGTCTGATCATGTAGAGCCTGGCATCCTCTTAGGATTTGCAACCTACTTTTTTGAGATCCAATAGACCCAAATGAATCTTTCTTTTTTTCTTTGTTTTCACTCTCTTTATGTCATTCTTCTAGTTCTATGTATTCAGGGAATGATGAGAGTTCTGAGCTCTTTACAAAACATTGCAACAAAGAACATACTGACCCCAAATCCATAGATCCCTTATGTGTTTGGTGTTTTCATTTTGGGGGCAACCCCTTACTTTTCTTTTCCTTTTCTTCACATGACATAGCCTTACTCAGAAACATATGACTTGGTATAGGGCTTTCCAAGTTGGATCTCATGTCTTCTTTCTTCTTCTTTGCATTTTTGTTTGCTACTTTAAAGTAATTTCTCATAGAGCGATGTGTAGCAATTCCTTTAAAGTGGGGGAATACATTGGCATTATTCATTTACATTTTTCTTTTCTTGGTTCTTAGTGTTGGCATATGGCTTCTAGTGTTGTCATTGATGGCAACTGAAGTCATTATTTTGGTCTACAAATTAGAATTTTCTCATATCGGTAGGAAAAGTAGCAAATAGAGTATTATCGATAGAAAGAATGAAGAACAATGTATCCAATCAGTATGTTGATCTGTATGCTTCACCAGATCATCATTTTGAGTTGTGGATCCCTGTGATAGATTGTTATTCATCTATGTTATTTTATTGTTAAGTTGTTTTGTTGTTGCATTAATCAGGGTACGAGTTAGGAGATCTGGCAAGATGATTTTCTATTTATTTGCTCATTGGTGGCTGACTTAATGACTGTAGCGTGTCATAGATGTATAAGGAATAATTGTTTAAATTTTTTCATGTTCAAGAATTTTGTTTTGGGTCTTAGCTATGGTTTGGCTGACTCTGATGGGTGTGCATTATAAATTATTCATGATTTGAGCCAACATATGGAGAATATTTTGTATTTTATTTGAAGCTGACATATGGCAATTGGATTCTTGCTAGCAGATATATGCGAGTTTGGGTAATTCATTTTGATGTATGAGTGTGTGTATAGAGAAAAGTAGAGGTGTGTTTGAATATCAAAAGATCAGTTGAGTGAATTCTACTTGTGCAGAAGAGGATTTTGAAAAGTGAATTAAGGTAGAGCAGAGCTAGTGCAGAGTTTGACAGAAGGTCCATAATTTGATACATGAGATTCACTGGAATTGAAACTAGGCATTTGTAGATCTTCTCAATTCAAATTTTGCTGAAATCACAAACATTTTTTAAGGAAGTGAGCCTCCTTATTTTGAGCAGTGAGCTCTAGGAAATGTGCCTAAATGCATGTGCATTCCCCTTTTCTTCATACTTTTAACAATGTATAAATTGTGGATTAATCTCCATCATGGTTTTTCCCCTAATAGGGTTTCCATGTACATGTTGGTGTTATAGTGTTTTGATTGTTTCCTTCATGTGCTTGCATCTTTACTTCTATTTAAATGTTGTGAATGGTTTAACATTTGGATTGAAATTTAAATATTGTTGAACACTGATTCACACCCCCCACTCAGTGTTCCTTGCGTCCAACAATTGGTATCAGAGCAAGGTTCCTTTGCTAAAAGTTTAACAGCTTGAGGTGGATCTTGGATTACAATGGACTCTGGTGGTCTTCAACAGTAGCTTATGGTGGCACTTGATGATCTTGATCAATCTAAATCAGAATTCATGGAATTAAAATCAGATCTTCTGGATGCTAAAACATTCATTCAATCATTAAAGGATAAAATCAATGAGTCAAGAGAAAAGAGGAAGGAACTTTGTGATTAGCTAAAGCAGAAAGAAAATAAAATCTTGGAAGATGTTCACCTAAATCAGATCCTAAAAGAAATAACTGAAGAATGTGAAAAAATTGCTAGGAACAATGCTACTCTAAAACTTGAGATGGAATCTGTGGCGATGAAGCTAACTAAGGAGATTGAAGAAAGGAAGAAGAATTAGGAGAATCCGGCCTAGTCCTTAAAAGAAAAATCTGAAGAATGTAATAGAGTTAATAGTGGAATAATTTAGCTGGAGATTGAACTGCAACAATCCAAGAATAATGAACAAGAGATTGAAAGACAGATAGTTATTCTCAAAGGTGAACTCACTACTGCAAATGAATACAAGGAAAAGTTTAGGATTAGTTATGCTAAGCTTGATAAGCTGACTAAAGGAAAAAAGGATGCAAATCATAAGTGAGGTCTTGGCTATGAGAAAGAAGAAAGTTATGGATCTGAACATAAGGATTCTAGACAGAAAATTCAGATGAACAAAGGTAGGAGATATCTGGTAAAACAACCTAATGCTTAGAAGTTTAATAATTACCACTTTTCTTGTAATAAATTCGGTCATATGGCTTCTCAGTGTAGAAGTAAAGTAAATTCAAGCAGTCCATCATTTCTCAGTCAGTGTTTTACTTGCAATAAGTTTTGTCATAAGTCAATTGAATGCAGAAGTATGTTTGTCATTGTAACGAATGTTAAATGCTATACCTATGAAATATTTGGGCATGTTTCTAATCAATTCAAATCAAAGGGGAATCAATGGAATGAATGTTCTAGACAAAGAAATTTGGTGTGTTACAATTGCAACAGATTTGGTCACATTGCAAGATTCTACAGGAACAAAAACATGGATAGAAGAGGTCCAGTATACGAAGGAATAATTTCATAGAAATATGATAAAGGAAAAGAGAAAGTGACTATAGAAGAAATATGGTGCAGGAGCACCTGGCAAAGTTCTAGGTTATTGAAGTTTTGGCTTGAAGTTATTGTTTTGTTGTGTTGTTTTTGGTCATGTTGACCAATGTTGTTTGCAATTGGTGGAGTAGGAATAAAACTTTATCTATTATGATCAATGGATTAGGAGGTGAAAATCTTGAATTGGTTTTGGAGCTCTAATTTGTCTTGGTTACCAACCTAGTCAAATGTTTGAAAACACAATGGGTTTTATAAATTGCATTATTAGGTCATCTTTGAGCTCAACCCAAGCATCTAAATTGTTTGGAAGGCCTATTTAAGGCATGCTTCGACCTTGTGTTAGGGTTGGAGGATATAGTGTTTTGGAAAAAGTTTCCAATATTGAAGAAAACAACATTCAAAAGACAATTTTTCTGTTCTTTGTGTTCTTCTTGAGTTTTAATGGAATAAAATCACTGTCATTGTGGTTGTAGTATGTAGTGTTCATATTATATGAGATTTTTGTGCCTTTATTTTTCTTTGTAAATCATTTTTCATCTTTTACCTGTTCATAGTTTGTTTTCAGCATTTTCAGGCCTATAACAGGAAGTTTTGAAAGAATGGAATCCTAGGGCACTCTCCCACCGTACAAATTGTACGACCTCTTGGGATTTGTGTCTAGGATCCCTCCTTGTAAATATGGTAGCTTTTAGGGTTTTTGGTAGTGTAGGAGGTGCTAGAAAAGCTTTGCCCTAGGTGAGCTAGTGTAGGTCCAGTTGGGGAAAACTTAGAGTAAAAGTAGCATAACTTGCAGGGGAATAAAATTTTTTGAGAAATTATTTTTGGAGAATTTAGGGGAAGGTATTGGCTATGCTTGAAGGTTAGGAGGAGGTTCCAGTAGGCCATTTGGAGGGAGAACTTTTCACCAGTCCAAAATCAGCTAGAAAAGTTAGGAAACCCTAGGTTTTTAACCATTTTTGTGTTTGAGCTGTGTACGGCCTGTACAGGCTCAAAACCTCAAGAATATTTAAGGAATTGAAATGGGAATCACAAAACACAAATGGAAAAATCAGGTCCTTTGGTGGGTTTTGAAGAAAATTGCATTTTTCTCTGTGAAGAGGCCTAATTGGGGGCTTTAGGATTGTAGCCTTTTTTTTAACCCTAGGAGGGGACTTTAAGAAAGCGATGGTTAGTTGGAGTCTTGTGTTGGAACATGGATCCTAGTTTGACCTTTTTGAAGCTATTACAATGTCTACACACCCCTGCAAGAATCAAGTTAAGTGTGGAGAGGAGTTGGTCTTTAAGGAAGACTAAAGGCCAATGGAGAGTATATGGCGTAGCACCAAGGTTGTCTTGGTAGAAGGACACTTGTTGATGGAAGAGGGGTTGGGCAAACAAACCATGGGCACCTAGTCATGAGCAATGGCCTATTGGTTAGAGAGGTGAAACCAAGCACCAAGGAGGTCTTATAAGGAAAGGCCTAGAGCAAGAACCAGTGATTGGTTCTTCCAACCCCACTCCCTATCAAAATAAGAAATTAGATGAAGAAAAAATGGGTGAAGAAGAGTGAATATGATGAAGGAAATAATCCCACACCAGAAGGAGGCTCTGGTAATTCCTCTAGAAATTAATCTTAGGCCATTGGCCTAGGGGGTGTTTTTCCAGAAAAATCCTTTCTCCCCCTGTTAGTAGCTGGCATAGGAATGCAAAAAATCGTTAGTAGTTGTGCTATTAGTCTATGAATGTATTTGTGATCACTTGTGTAGAAAATCAAGATCTAGAAGGTCCGCAGATGGATTCTTCTCTTGCTGTATGAGAAAAAAGAGTAACCAAAACTCTTAGGGAAAAATATTTAATGCGATAAAAAGGTTAGGTGCGCAAGTTATAAAAAGGGTATTTGGAACCCTCACTTGTCATCTTGCACTAAAGAAGAATAGAAGGAGAGTCTCTACAACATAATTTTGAAGGAGTCAAGTCAATTTGGTGGAAAATTCATTAGGTATTTTAGTTGCTTGTAGCATTCTTGGTAAATTTTGTTCTTGGTAGAAAAACTTGTTCGGTATGGAAAGAAAAATGAAGAAAATCAAAGGAATGGTGAATTTGGATGAATATAGCAGTGAAAGGATAAGGTATGTGAGAAATTTGTTGCCGGTCGATGAATTGAAGTGGCTTAAAGGTGTGAAACATAGAAGTTTGGACAGTTGGAATGAGTTTCCTTATTTTTTCATTGTGGAAGTTGTTAGGTTTATTTTGAACAGATTGAATGAGGACATTCTAACTCTGAATAAACCCTATCTCATTTCGAAAGAGGTGATTAGAAATTTAATTGGATTATGCAATGTTAGGGTTATTCCAAAAAATAAGTTGATTTAGAACAAGGAAGTCGACACCCTAACTAGAGTAAAAGGAGATCAAAGGGCACTGATAATTTCAACAATCAAAGATCCGATAACAAGGTACATTACACATGGAATTTCATACAAAATTTTCTTCAAAAAAAGGGAAGGCACAACCTGGGCAAGTGCAGTTTACATTTCTCATAAAATGATAATGGAGGATCAAGACTTCGACTTGTGTAGTTTGCTAAAAGAACAATTGATGGAAAATGTGCAACTGACAAAGGATGCAGACTACCCCTTCAGGTTTGGTACTTTGGTCATATGTATCAGGGAAGCTATGGCTTCTGAGTCTCAGGACAAGAAAGAGGAAAAAATAATTCTACATTTGAAGGAGCAGTTTAGGCTATCCCTTACGAAATTAAAAAGGCAGATGAATGTGTTGAGGTAGTGCATAAACTTAGCAAATAACATCTATAATTATTGTCTTCACTAGCCTCATGTAGTTGGGAAATACAAAGATAAGTTGGAGCAGATTGAAAGTGAGTTAAACAAAACTGGTTAGAATTACATGTTTCAAGACTAGGATGGTGTAGTCAAGAAAAGGATTCATGAGTTGCAGTCTGAGCATGCAAAAGTTCATTTTTCTAGAAACACCCTTGTGGACACTTTTTTGAAAGTAAAGTATTTAACTGAATGCATATTGGAGTAGCTAATTGAGGTTCTAAGAAAAGGAGAGAAGTTAGAAGAAGCAATTACAATTCCAGAATCTTTCATATAGATTATCAACCAAAAATCAGAAAAGAATAACTTGATCTTATTTATTAGGATTGCAATAGAAGCTTGGAAGAAATTTTTGTCGAAAATGAAAGATAAGCACAAGATAATTTTGATCAAATTTTTGAATTAGCAAGAAGGGAGACCCAAATATGTTTGTCATTGATGTCAAAGGGGGAGAGAGTGTGCAGTGAAAAATTCCTTGACATTCTAAGGGGGAGTAGTGTTTTGAAAGTAAGTTGTGTTTTGAAATTTTAAATTTTGGTAGCACATCTTTGGTTTCGACACTTAGTCATTTTTCACTAAGTGTTTCCATCAATGCCAAAGGGAGAGATTGTTGGAATATGGCTTCTAGTGTTGTCATTGATGGAAAATGAAGTCATTATTCCAGTCCACAAATCATAATTTTCTCATACTAGTAGGCAAAGTGGAAAAAAAATTATTACCGACAGAAAGAATGAAGAATGGGGTATTCGGTTAGTATGTCAATTTGTATGCTTCACTAGATCATCATTTTGAGTTGTGGATCCACGAGATAGATTGTTACACATATTTTATCTATTGTTATGATTTGTGTTGTTTCATTAATCGGTGTACGAGTTAGGAGATCAGGCAGGATGATTTTGTGTTAATTTTCTCATTGGTGGCCAACTTAATGAGTGTAGCGTGTCGCGGATGTATAAGGAATAATTGTTTAAATGTTTTCATGTTCAAGCAATTTTTTTTTTATTTCAGCTATGGTTTGGCTGACTGTGATGGGTATGTTGGTGTGGAGCCTGATCAGTCTCCAAGTGGGAGGTTGTTGGTATGTGGCGACGGATCATGCTATACTGTATATCCCATGGTATATTGTTAGAAAAAGGGAAAAATCAACAAAAAAAGAAAAATCTAATTTTGTAGAACCCAAAAATCTACAAGCTTCTAAGCTTGATAAAAAGGGGTTCGGATGGGTGTTACAGGATAATGAAAAATGTGATTATTCACAAGATTGTAATAGATTTTTGCACTGGATAATAAAGTCATTGGATGGCTGCGGTTTGGTGGATGTGGCCCGAATTGGGTGAACCACGTTAAATTCTCTATGTTATAATTTATTCTGTGTGTTATTAGTTTCTTTAATTATTACTTAAAATTGCATTTAATTGTTAGATATTTGTCTTTCTAACCCTAACAAGTGGTATCAGAGCGGGTTGTGTTTTGATTATCATCTATAGGAAGGTCTCACGGTTGAGTGGGAGTAATGGAAAATGAGGGTAAGAAGGTTGAGAAGTTTAATGGGCAGAACTATCAGTTATGGAAGATGCAGATTGAGGACTACCTCTATTAGAAGGATTTATGGTGGCCATTGGAAGGGAAAACCAAGAAACCCCAAGCAATGTCTGATGAGGACTAGGAGATTTTGGATAGAAAGGATCTTGGCAGTATTTGTTTATGCCTAGCACAATCGGTGGCATTCAATATTACAAAAGAAAAGAAAACTCAAGAGTTGATGGAAACCCTGGTGAAGATATATGAAAAGCCTTCCACTTCAAATAAGGTATTTCTTATGAAGCATTTATTTAATATGAAAATTGTAGAAGGTGGGTTAGTTAATGATCATTTAAATAAGTTTAATATAGTCACTAGTCAATTAACTTCTATAAAAGTAAACTTTGATGAAGAAGTTAGGGCTCTTTTGATTCTGTGTTCTTTGCTTGAAAGCAGGAATAGCTTGGTAATGGTTGTTAGCAATTCTATTTTTGGTTTGAATACATTGAAGTTTGATGATGTTGTTGGTGTTATTTTGACCGAGGAAATTCATAGGAAAAGCTCAGGTGGAACATCCACATCAGGCAGTGTTTTAAATCCAGAAAGCAGGGGCAGAACAAAGGAGAGAGAAAACAATTCTAGAAATTGTGGAAAGTCACGAGGAAAATCAAAGGACAGAAGGTCCCAATCTAGAGACAAGAGGATTGTTGGTACTATGGTAAGTAGGTCATTTAAAGAAAGATTGTTGGTTTGAGAAAAATAAAGGAGAAAAAGGAAGGAAGTAAAGAGGAAAATGTGGTAAGTAATAAATCTGATGAGGATGCTTTGATTCTTTCCCTTGATAATGTTGATGATTCTTGGGTGTTAGATTTAGGGGCTTCATTTAATGCTACCCCCATAGAAGTTATTTTCTTGATTATGTCCAAGGGGATTTTGGGCTGGTTTATTTAGGAGATAATGAACCCTGTCAGATTGTTGGAAAGGGAAGAATCAAGATTAAGTTGTAGAATGGGAATCATTGGCTACTACATGAGGTAAGGCATGTTCCAAAGTTAAGCATAAATTTAATTTCAGCAGGGCAACTAGATGATAAAGGTTGTGTTGTTACATTTAGTGATAAAAATTGGAAGGTCACAAAGGGTGCCTTAGTGGTAGAAAAATGTGTGAAAGTAGGCACCTTATATCTTTGTACAGGTCATACTATTCCTTCTACTTTAATTTTTATGGAAAAAGGTCAATGTTTAGGAACAATTGTTACAGTTCAGTAGGTAAAAGATCATATAGTTGCTGTGGACTGTAAATCAACAATGTGGCATAATAGAATTGGGCGTATGAGTGCAAAAGGTATGAAAGTACTTCATTCAAATAATGTTTTACCAGGTCTAAAATGTGTTAATATGGATTTCTGTGAAAGTTGTATGTATGGAAAACAAAAGAGAGTAAGTTTTCTCAAGGATGGTAAGCAAAAGAAAGATGAGAAATTGGAGCTTGTGCATATGGATGTATGGGGACCAACTCAAGTATCTTCTCTCTGTGGCTCTTTGTATTATGTTGCATTCATTGATGATGCAACTAGGAAGGTATGGATTGATTTCCTTAGATAGAAATCTGATGTATTTGAAACTTTTAAAAAATGGAGAAGCTTGGTTGAGAATGAGACAAGCAAAAAGCTAAAATGTCTTAGATCTGATAATGGTGGTGAGTATTGTAGCAAAGAGTTTGAAGATTATTGTTCCTTTAATGATATTCGTAGGTAGAAAATGGTTACAAGGACTCCACAGGAAAATGGAGTGGCTGAGCGCATGAATAGAGCAATAATGGAGCGTGCACGGACTATGAAATTGCATGCTAGGCTGCCTTTAAAAATGTGGGTAGAGACTGTAAGCATTACTATTTATTTAATTAATAGAGGTCCCTCTAATCCTTTGGGTTGTGGTTTTCCAGAGGAAGCATGGAAAGGTAAGAAGGTGAGTTATTCTTTTCTCAAAACCTTCGATTGTGAAATATTTGCACATGTAGATTCTGAAAATAGAACCAAGCTTGATGCAAAATCAAAGAAATGCATATTTGTTGGATATGGCATTGATGAATTTGGTTATAGGCTTTGGGATTTTGAAAATCAAAAAATTGTGAGAAGTAGGGATGTCATATTCAATGAGAAAGTTTTGTACAAAGATCTGTTACTACAACATGAGAAGAAAGAAAATGATTATGTAGTGTTGGATGATATTCCAAACAATGATGTTTCAGTGGTTTCTCATGCTGGGAAACAACAACAACAACAAATACCACAAACTCTTGTTAGACGATCTTCAAGGATAAGTAGACCTCTAGAAAGATTCTCTCCTTCTTTGTATACTATTTTTTTAACTAATGTTGGTGAACCGGAATATTATGATGAAGCTATGCAAGTGGATACCAAGGTTTAGTGGGAGCATGGAATGGAAGAAGAAATGGACTCCTTGCTCAAAAATTAGACTTGGGAATTATGCAAGTTGCCTGTAGGTAAAAAGGATTTACCAAACAAATGGGTTTATAGGCTGAAAGAGGAGGATGGAGGTAAGAAGAGATTTAAAGCCAAATTAGTTGTAAAGGGATTTGCATAGAAAAAGGGTATTGATTTTGATCAGATTTTTTCTCCAGTTGTTAAAATGACTTCTATTCGTATTGTTTTAAGTATTGTGGTTGCTGAGGATTTTCATTTAGAATAGCTTGATGTTAAAACAACCTTTCTCCATGGTGATTTGGAAGAGGAAATATATATGGAACAACCACAAGGATTTGAGGTCAAAGGTAAGGAGAAACTAGTGTACAAATTGAATAAAGTTTATATGGCTTGAACCAAGCACCTCAGCAATGGTACTTGAAATCTGATAGTTTTATGGCTGAGCAAGGCTACAACAGGTGTAATTATGACCATTGTGTTTATTTTAAGAGGTTGGATAATGAAAACTACATTATTTTGTGTTTATATGTTGATGACATGCTTGTAGCAAGGTCTAACATGGATCACATAAGTTAGCTAAAACAACATTTAGCAAAATCTTTTGCTATGAAGGATTTGGGGGCAACAAAACAAATTCTTGGTATGAAAATTTGTAGAGATAGGATTTTTTTTATTTTTTATCTCAGGCTAATTATGTTGAAAAGGTGTTGTAGAGATTTCATATGGAGAATACAAAAGCTATCAGCAGAACTTTGCCTAGTCATGTTAAATTGACTAAGGATATGTGTCCAAAGACACAAGAGGAGGAAGAAAAAATGTCCAAGGTACCATATGCTTCAGCTATAGGAAGTTTAATGTATGCCATGGTATGCATGAGACCGGATATTGCACATGTTGTAGGAGTTGTTAGCAAGTATTTGAGTCATCTCGGAGTTGAGCATTGGAATGTGGTAAAATGGATTCTCAGGTACTTGAGAGGTACATCCAATAAATGTTTATGTTTTAGGGGCTCTAACATTGATTTAAAAGGCTATGTTGACTCTGATTTGGTAGGGGATATAAATATCAAGCGGAGTACCATGGGTTATGTATTTACAGTTGGTGGGACATAAGTGAGTTGGATTTCTCGATTGCAAAAGGTGGTTGCTTTATGCACAACAGAGGCAGACTATGTTGCTACAAGAGAGGCAGAAAAGGAGATGATATGGCTGCAACTTTTCATGGATGAGTTGGGAAAACAATAGGCTGGAAATTACTTGTTTATAGACAACCAAATTGTTATACATCTTGGAAAGAATTCTTCCTTTCATTCTAAAAAAAAAAATCATACAGTTGAGATATCATTTCATTTGGTCGGTGTTGGAGGATGGA
The DNA here is from genome assembly GCA_007258455.2 of Sequoia sempervirens. Lineage (NCBI taxonomy): Eukaryota > Viridiplantae > Streptophyta > Pinopsida > Cupressales > Cupressaceae > Sequoia > Sequoia sempervirens. Next base: position 597,774,814 of record VDFB02193867.1, on the reverse strand, counting down.
CAGGTCAAGCTGGACAAGATACATATAGATGTCAATCTAATGGATATGTTTATGAAGGTGGTGACAAGGGAGAAGCTGAGCTCTTCTTCAGCTTCAGTTGGCCTTCAAGGTTGAATTCAAGTATAACAGAGCAACAAGGTCCAAGGTACTTATTTCTAGTGGGCGCTGTAATTGCAACAGTGTCATCCAAGATCAATCTCTAAGTGGGAGATTGTGTTGGTGTGGAGCCTAATCCGTCTCCAAGTGGGAGATTGTTGGTATGTGGTGACTAATCATGCTATACTGTATAGCCCATGGTATATTGTACACCCTAACATGTTTCCTTGTTAGGGTTTGGGGCCAGGCCAGGCCTTGGGGGGGGTTTGGGAGTGGCAGCCCCCGAGAAAAATTTTCCTCCTACTTTTTCGCGTCATCATTGAAAAAGGGAAAAATCAATGAAAAAATAGAAATCCAATTTTGTAGAGCCCAAAATCTAGAAGCTTCTAAGCTTGATAAAAAGGGATTCAGATGGGTGTTACAGGATAATGAAAAATGTGATTATTTGCAAGAATGTAATAGGTTTTTGCACTAGATAATAAAATCATTGGATGGCTGCGGTTTGGAGGATGTAGCCCGGATTAGGTGAACCACGTTAAATTCTCTATGTTATAATTTATTTTGTGTGTTATTAGTTTCTCTGTTTATTACTTAAATCTACATTTAATTGTTAGATATTTGTCAAGTTCTAACCCTAACAATGGGTGTTCATTATAAATTGTTCATGATTTAAGCTGACATATGGAGAATATTTTGTAATTTATTTGAAGCTGACATATAGCAATTGAATTCTTGCTAGCAGATATGCGAGTTTGGGTAATTCATTTCGATGTATGATTGTGTGTATAGAGCAGAGCAAAGGTGTGTGTGAATATAAGAAGATCAGTTGAGTGAATTCTACTTGTGAAGAAGAGGATTTTTTGAAGAAAATTAAGGCAGAGTAGAGCTAAGTGGAGAGTCTAACAGAAGGTCCAAAATTTGATACATGAGCTTCACTGGAACTGAAACTAGGAATTTGTAGATGTTATCTTCTCAATTCAACTTTTGTTGTAATCAATTTTTTTTTTAAGGTAGTGAGCCTTCCTTATTTTGAGCAGTGAGCTCTAGGAAGTGTGCCTGAATGCATATGCATTCCCCTTTTCTTCATACTTTTAATAGAGTATAAATTGTGGATTAATCTCCACTATTTTTTTCCCCTAATAGGGTTTCCACGTAAATCTTCAAGTTATGGTGTTCTGATTGTTTCCTTCATGTGCTTGCATCTTTACTTTTGTTTAAATGTTGTGAATGGTTTAACATATGGATTGAAATTTAAATATTGTTGAACATTGATTCACCCTCCCCTCTCAGTGTTCATTGAGTCCAACATTTAGCACAACCTTGTTACTGCATAACGATGTGTTTTGTCACTTTGTGGATGACATTGGGTTTGATTTCCTTCATGAGCGTGATCTATCTTAGCATATTACATTCCTCTTAGTTTCCTAATGTGACACACTACATCCCTTAAGTTGTGAATTTTCTATTATTTGATCAGTCCTCTCTTGGAGACATTAGACACAATGTTCCCTAAGTTAAAGACCTCACATGAACTAAGAAAGACTCCTTTGAACATCCTCTGCATGTTGTATTTTTCATTTTTTATATGTCCACCTTTCATAACACAACTTGCATGCTTGTAGTGCCATCGCATTTGTTCATGAGCTCCAAGCATACAAAACTTTGCTTGTCTCATGAAGCTCGAAATGCCATTTTCTTTTGTGGCACCTTATTAAATTTATCAAGAGGTATAACTTTGGTATGGTTGAGCGAGAAGCCTATTCTGAGGCATGAATTTTCTCCATAGCCACCTGTGTGTGGGTGAGTGCATACAAACCATGAGTGTATGTTTCTCACCTGATGGACAACCATGAGTTCCATTGCCCCAGAGTGAGTATGCATTTCTTTTTTGGACAAACAACCTAGATCTAATCCATAATGGGATGGACAAACAATTGAAGCTTGATCCAACTTCCCTCTTTCATTCTTTTTCATCATTTTCATGTGTGTTCCTTTGTACTTATGTTTAGTTTTCCATGGGATCTTGATCCTGGGACCTTGACCATCCCTCTTGATCACTTTTATCTCATTTTTGCTAAGATTTAGTTCATTGATACCCCTCTTGATTGCACGATTGGCTACCTTACTTTGAGTTTGAAGTAGGTTCATCCTCTCACTAAAGTGGGGGCCAACTATGGACATGAAAAAAGTAACCCTTCTACTTTTTCTCATGTTCAATCCCTCATAGTGGACTTTGGCTTGATTTTTCCTAGATTTAATGTTGAAATGTGGTCAACACATTCACATTAGGTCTTGGAGCCTTGATAATCATTAAGAATTCTAGGTTGTCTTGTAAAAGTGTTGTAAAGTGTTGTAACCCACTTTCAAAAATTTCTAGGACCCTTTAATTATAATTCACTTAAATAACCCATTTTTATCTCTCACCAAGTCTTATTTCAAAGTGTTGTAAAGATTTGTAACAAACTCTCAAGCTTTTCTACACTTTTCATTGCTAAATTGACCCTTTCTTATATTTAAATAATGCACTTTATGACCATACTTAACTGTATTTTTGAGAATATTCTCATTAAACCTTGTTAAATACACTTTAATCCATGACACCTAATAAAATTTCCTTGGTGGGTCCATGTCATCACCTGGGGTGACTTAGTCCCACTAGGCACAAAAATCAAAATAATTTCAATTTTGTGGCAGGATTTTATTCCCTTAACCTTGAGGTCAGCCTATGATGTGCAATTTTTGGGAAATATTAGAAGATCAAGTATAAGTAAAGGTTTTTCCTCTCATTTTAACCCCCATTCACCTAAATCATTATTCAAGCAATCATCAAGCATTCAAGCACTCTAAGCATCATCAAGTCATCCATTGGAGCACTTCATTGCATATCTTCAGATTTCAACATCAAGGGTTTGGTAAGTTTGTGACATTGCATGTTGTTTATTCATCATTCTCTTTATATTTCATTTCATTATCTAGGTTTTGATTACCAAATCAGGGTTTGACCAAGGCAAACCCCTATTCTCTAACCGTTAACCCTTTTCCCCCTCTTTACATGTGTGTTTATAGATCTTGTATGCTAATTTTTCAAATATTTTGGTGTTAAAAAGTGGTCAACAATCCGTCAAAGTCGTTGAAATCAAAAAATCCCTAATTGAAGCTTGGAGACCTCTTTCATCCCATTTTCTGCATAATCTAGATTGAACACATGTCAGGAAAGGAAGTGCAGACCGAAAGCTATAGATTCCTGTCCTAAATTTCTCGAGATTCCCAGGTGGAAAAAGTTGCCATCTATGGTGAATTAGTCCCACTTCTAGGCCTAAAAAGTGGTTTCTACATTTTTGGATACCCATTTGGCAGATTCTTGTTCTGGCAGATTTTCCTTGAACCTAGATTAAGTCATCCAACTTGTCGTAAGTGTCCCAATGAACATTTCTAGTCAACTCTACAAGATTCTATAGCCTCTCTACATCAGACTTTAGATTCTAGGTGCACCTCTCTATCCTTGTTTAATTTTTGTTATCATTTACTTGCATTCTTAGGTGTTTTTGCATACATCACTGTGTTTTCAAACACTTTGCATTTCTTAGGTTTAGCATTAATAATCACCTTTCCTTTTCAATTTATTGCATCCATATTTACATTAATTTTGAGTGTGTACATTGAATTTTGGCTCATCATTATCCTTTTAGGTGAAAAACCCTAAAAGTGCTAGAAAGCCATTCGGGTGCCAAAATCTTTATTTGCAATATATATATATATATATATATATATATATATATATATATATATATATATAAAACCCTCAATAGTTTGTTGTTCTCTACTCTCCATGGTTTGAGGTAAGGATGAACATCATTCTTCTTTCAAAATGCAAACAATGCTACTCCTTAATATTTTTATTTAGTATTTTTGTGGACCCCTAAAGGGTTTCTTGGCTATTTGATATTTGTATACATGGAACAGAGCACCATACATATATTAGCTTACATTTTCATTGCACTGTATGAAATTTTTATCTAATATTCTTTACTTAATAGCTCACATTTTCATTGTACTTTTAGATATTTCTTGGTTAATTGATGGCAACCTCTATTTTATATATCTCAGTTAATTCATAATATCTAAGCATGCATTTTAGTTCAAAAAAATTTATACTTAAATATGTATTTTAATTATATATGTATGTATACACACACACACATATATGAATATGTAGATACATATGTTTTTGTGCTTGTGTGTACATATTCTTAAAAAAGGTCTCCCCCAATTGTGTAGGCAATAATAGAATCATAGATCGATCATCCATCAACATATCATAAGACCCACAAAGTTTCCTCTTGGCCTCAAAGGGCGTACTATTAGTCTTAAGCTTTGAATACTTCAATACCTTTGAAATGGGTAAGCTTTCATCTTCATATTAGTAAGATAATATTTTATTACTTTGCATGAGTTAATGGTGTGCAAAGTTAGCTATTAACACCATTTTTTATACAAACATTGATGCAATGCAAGGGTTCCAAAACATTCAAACAATCACAACTTGACTAAACCCAAACAATTCTTTCATATTCATCCACCTTTAACTCATCATACTCTTCATAAAGCAATTGATCTCCAAAATACTAAACGCCCAAAACTACAAATAGGGTAAAAAACTCTTTCCAAACCTTCAAAATTCTTTGAACAACATCAAATTAATAGGTTCAAGCCAAATAAAGTCCTCAACAAATTTGTTCTTTCATTTTCTGAACATTCACTCACAATAAGCTTATTGGCTTGGTGCTCATGAGGGTTTGTTGAAATTCCATAACCCCAAACCCATTTCTCTTTGCCAACCCCATAAACATGTTTAAATATGACTGCTTATGCTTTATAAACTATTTCCCATCCTTTATCAACACATTTATAACAAACTCCAACTATTAACCATCACCTTTGGGTTCATAACATGACTATCACAATTCTTTATTAATAGGACATCATACAAATGTATTCAAATTCTTATAGTTTCATCAAACCCTATTTAGCAAGGGATCACCAAAAAATTTAGCAACCTTTACAAACAATAATAACCAAGAAGAATACCTTTTCCGCACTCAAAATTCTCAACTCTTCACTAAACTCTATAATTAATAGTCTCTTTCATAGAATTACAGAGCTAGGGATTCCATCTTACATAAGCTAGCATGGATCTTTTGGCCTGTAGTTTTAGAATATGAAATTACATGCAAGAAGGAACCTTTTCACCAAAATATAGAATTTTCCATCAGTCCAAAAGAGAGATACATAAATTTGTTTACCTCTGTATACCCTAAACCAAGGTTTTGACCCGTTTTCAAAAAAGTTGCAATATTTTTCTCAAAATATCATTAATTTACATGAAACCAAATTTATAAGGAAGGTGATCGAAAGAAATTTCACATACAACAACTTAGAAATGAGCTTATGCTCGTACAGGGCCATACAATACATGGGAACAACAAATTTCTATAGACAATCGCAAGAAAACAATGCTTTTCATTATTCAAGTTCAAAATGAAAAAACATCCACACCTCTTCAAATATTTACAAGTCCTTTTAAAGGCTTTACAAACATGACCAAATAGCTTCCAACTGATTTCCAATGAACTAGATCAAGATGACTCTTCACCTTCCCAACTTTGCACTTTTGCAATTTTACAATTTTGCATTGTGACAACTTTTGAGATCTTTTCAAAATTGACATAAAACTTGACCATTGACTCCCTAGTGACCTCAACATATGAAAAATGATCTATATGACATCGTTACAATGAAGAAATAACAAAATTGAATCATAATACAAAGGTTTCCTCATGGAGGCACGAAATGGTCATGGTGCTCTTGCACCAAACATGTAAAAAAATTTAATTATATAAGGCTCCGCTAATAAACATCAAATCCAAATATAATGAAAAATTTAGTCATTTCAACATAAAAAGCTTATGTAAATGACAACCAAAAATTCAAATGATTGGATCATCCCAAAAAAAAATCAAAATTGAAACACAACAAACAAATTGAATCCATTGAATTGTCAGATTCAAATTACTAACTAAGAGGGAAAGTAGCCAACAACATTCATAATTATTGTCCTCTGCTAATATCCTCTCCATACTACAAGTATTAATTTGCATCTTTTGCACATTCCTCATCTATTCATGGATGATAAGAATTCTTGAATATAACTTGAATTTCTTTTCATATATAACTTGAATATATCTTGGTATACAATGCCATTATATATACATTTTAGTATTCATAAATCAATATACACACACACATATCTATTCATATATGTGTGTGTTTGTTTGTGTGTTGATTTACATATATATATGTTTTCCATTTGGAAATATTAATATGTTGAACTTGTTTAATTATGTTTTCTTGTACATGTATTATTGCAAAGGTCCCTTGGTGTTTATTCATTACTACCGTCGGTTCAAATTTTTTTCTTGTAGGAATGAGAGAACAAGGAGAGGCAGTGTCACAATGTTAATGATAGACAATTCAATCAATGTGTTTGTTAATACACCACATAATTTGGGATATTTTGTTCATATGAATCTAACTTTCAATTTAATAATGCATTAGTTCCTTCAATAACTAATATGCCATTTTAGTTCTTTCATTAACCATTGTTCATGTATGTTTGTTCAATTATATATTTTTGTTGTGGTAGGTATCTAAAATGGCTGGGAGGTTTGTAGAGCAAGTCAATTTATAAACTAACATTTTGGGTAAAGTATTTCAAGACTTTACTTTGGTAGTGACTCGATAGACATTGTTTTCTTTTATAATGTTCATTATTCTTATTTTTTTTACACTTACATTTACTAATGCACATACATATACATTTATTGTTCTCATTTATTACTCGTGTAGTTTAATAGTTTGATCAATTTCATATTATATGTGTTGAAGAATTTAGAATTTCATTAACATCTATTTATGAATATGCTGCATCTATAACACTATGAAACCATATGCTTTTGCATTTACACTTGAATTTATAAATACATATTTATATACATACACATAGATTTCTTTATTGATATGTTGCATTTACTATTCTAGGAGAGCATCGAGTCATTGCATTTATTTTTACATTTTCAAATATATATACATATTGTAATCAGGGCTAAAATATTAAGGTTTCAGCAATAAAGCATGCAAATAAGACCCTAATCAACAATGAAGCACAAATAAGAATAAAGACATAAAGCATAAAACAATATTACCAAATCTTCATGCCATCATCGATTCACCTCCATTGCACTTCTCCATTTTTCTTGAACAATATGGTTGCCCTCAGATTTTGAGTATGCAATATGGCCTATGACAATGACAAAGAAAAATATTGAAGATTCTTAATGACTATTGATGCACTTGACTTGATGACTTGATACCAAGATGACAAGATAGCAAGAGGACTGTAGATAGCTTGTGGATAGATGACAAATGACAATGACAAGGTCATTTATAGGGGAGTAAATTTTGAATGAAGGGATACGATAAAAGGAAAATAATCAATGGCCAAGATTAAAAGATGGGGTAAGGAATAGGGTTAGGGAAAAATTAGGGAAAATGATAAGGATTGATGGTCAAGATTGCATTATAAGATAATCCAATCAAGGGTAGAGGTTAAAATTGAGGCATGGATAGATAAGGACTTGAGGTGGAAGATAAGATTGGCATGGACATAGAGGTGATAGGAAATTAAATAATAATAAAATTATTTAATCTAGGTGGCCAATGCATAACTAAATTAAAATAATTATTTAATTATAGAATAATGTGACAAAGGGGACCTTTTGAATTAAATAATGGTTTAATTCAAAATTCAAAAGGGTGGACCAAATTAAATAAATAAAATTTATTTAATTTAGGAGAGAAAAAGCTAATGAATAGTTAAATAATTAAAAATAATCATTTAATTATAGTGGAAAGTGGACAAAAATTAAATAAATTAGAATTTATTTAATTTTAGAAAGAAGGGGACTTAACTAGTGACGTAATTAAATAAATAAAATTTATTTAATTAATCAGGAAGAAATAAAGATAGAATTGAGTTAACTAAATAATTAAAAATTATTTAATTAGGAAGAATGAAAGAATGAAAGGGGAAATGATGGAGAAAATAAGAGTCGCAGGCCTAGGACAATTTTTTAGTGTCTACATTTTTCCCCTCTTTGATACAATGCAATTTATCGCATTGTGTTAAAGAAAATTAGTCAAAAATATGCCCCAGTGACAATAAGGTAAACCTATGCCCCCTCGGAAGAATTTTACAAAACTTTCAAAAAATTTCCAAAATATTTGAAAATTGTTCTGAAAAGTCAATTTGATGGCTAGAAAAATGGTGGCGAAGTTGGTTTCAAATTTTGAAAAGTTTAGAGCAGCCAAAATTATGTTCAAACATGCCAAAGGGTGAGTCCAGCCATAAACTCTAGTTCAAACCCTAATTTGAGGGGGTATAAATAGGAAACTGGCATGTCAAGGCTCATTTTGCACATTTGAACTTTGGAGATCAAGAGCTCTGAGTGAAGATGTTACGCGTTCCACACACTAAGCACTGGGCTTACAGATTTCACACATTCAAACGACTAGAGGGTGTAGGAGATCGGGTAAAGCTCTACAAACCCACTTTGTCAAATTTTGATTTCACACTTTTCTAAATAGGGTAAAAATTTAACAATCAATTGTGTCGCTCGATGATAGTCGTAATTGCTATCATGTTCAACACAATTTCCCACACAATGCCTCAACTGTTAGCAACACACTTAGATTAGGATAGGGTTTAGGATAATGTGACACAATTGCAAAAAGATCGATGCAACCATGGTGTGGTTAACCGCAACTATGGTGGTGTGATGCAAGTGGTTGTAAAAATGTAGAACTGATAGGGCTTAGCCACAACTGTTAGGGAAATGGCACAAACGTAAAGATATGACACAAATGATTAGGGGGTATATGCAAGTGTGGACCCTTTGATGCAAGAAATAATTATGCGACACAATTGACTAACATCAAGGTTGACTTAGAGTTGAATGGAATTTCTTTTATGTCACATGCCAAATAACTATAAATAGGATGATTTACTTGACATAGTGCTTGTTATGTGGACCACATGTTCATCTAGATCCGATCTACACTCGAGAGTCTCAACCTCTAGACACTTACATATTGAGAGCCCAATTGACTAGTGGGAATGTGCATGATCATGATGGGCCAAAAAGTGGCAATATGATGGGTATGTGGCTGGCGACCTTTTTTTACCCAAAATTGATGAAACAAAAAGGGTTTTTAAAGGAGATTATTAGCTTTCCACCAATATAAATTATGATTCACTTTGACTTTAATAAGTAATTATTACATATTTTCTATTCAAATTATGACTAAAGTCTTGATTGATAAGTTGATTAAAAAACATCTATAGCTTTCAAACAATATCACATTTTTTTAATCCAAAACATGCGTCACATTCTATGCTTTGCATAATATAGGATTAAAAAAAGAAAAATTGAATTCCATTTGAAAAGTTAAGGTGGAACTTTTCAAGGCTTAAATCATTATATTTTCTAAAAATATTTGATTTCAACAAAATATAGGATCTCCCAAAAAGTGTAAAACACTTTTGTGGCAGCACCCTGTGGTTAGGGTGGTCAGACAAACACCTACTTATTTTTTCCCTGAAATTTAAGTACTATTGCATTGAAATTTCAATTTTTTACAAAATAGATTTTTTTTTTCTTAAATCAAACCTAGTAGTTTAGAAACTACATTCAATTTTCTACAGATTCTATTCTTACATATTTTTGAAATAATATAGATAACTTATTCAAATTTTTACGTCAAGTTTCATAACTCTGATTTTTCTAATTTTTTTGCCACTTAAGGGCCTATTTTTTCCATGATGATCCTACACATACCCTTGTGCTGAAAAGTGCAGACTATGGCATCTTGGACTATATCATGTTACTTTCATGCCCGTGATTATGGAAATTAGGGGTATGTTGACCACACTTTTTGAGAGGTGGCACTCGGAGACATGTTCCTTCCATCTACTAATAGGAGAGGCCACCATCACTCTAAAGGATGTGTATAGGATTTTGTAGTTACTGATCTGAGGTGAGAGGGTGTGATATGACCCAAGTTGAGGTTATTATGCTTTAACTACATATTATGTCTAATTCTATGACAATGTGGCATAGCTTGGGATTGATAGATACGAGATCAAATGGGAGACACTAGGGTAAAAGCACAAAGTTGTGCCACACTTTCAGCCAACTTATCAGCACAACTGAATTTAAGTATTTCTAACTAAAAATCAATTTTGGTTAAACATATGATGTAGTAAGATTCATTCTAGCTAAGTTAGATACTTCCACGACTTTTTCAACTAAAATTATTGGCTAAAAATACATGAAGCACCATTTTGAGTCCAATTTACCAAAAAAATAAAATTATTTGTAAAACTTGAGGTTTCAATAACTCTTGCTAATGTAAATAACATTCTTTTAAAAATATAAAAATACCCTTTTGTAGATCCATAAGTGTAGTTTTCAAAAATATATTTATTTCAATAGTTTAATTATTATTTATATTTTATATTTTATTTTGTACTAAAAGTAGGTTATCAACACAAAATACTAGGTTGATTACCATGCCAAGGAAAAATACTAAAACTTATTTTAAAAAATTAAAAAAATATGATGCACTAGATAAAAGAATCAATTTCAAGATGGTATAGTTTTTTTTTTCCATTTTAGATAAATATTTAATATGAAAGTTGACGTCTAATGGAAACAACTATGTTTTGATTCACGCACATTTTAATATTTATTTAAAATTATAAACTTATCAAAATTAGAAAAAAATATATCCATGCACTAAAGTTTCAAGTTATAAATACACACAAAAAAATTGAAAGAAAAATAATTAAATTTACTATAAAAAGTTTGACATCCCATGCAACTTCATTTTTTCAGCATTTTATCAACAACTAAATTATAGTGTTAATTTATTAAAAGCTAGTTTAAAATAATTTTTCAATTTTTTTCAAAAATACAAACATAAAATATACTAAAAAATACATATTTTACTAGTTTACATCATTTAAAAATTCAAAACATATATGCCACTTTTTAGTGATTCAAGTTTAAAAGTTGGATCAGTGTTGGCTGTTTCCTTTATAAAGTGTGACACAACTTTGTGCTTTTACCCACTAGCTACATGATATGAGCGATTTGACTGCATTTTGTGTACCCTGAGAGCTAGTGTTGTGATTCCAGACTGTAGAGGACATGGGTTTCCAGTAGGATGCGGGGAGATGCTTGTTGGCATGCTAGCTAGTGACACTCTATATGCATGGGGACCATGTTTGCTGGCTATAGTTTATTTTCAGTTACATGATATAGCATATCGGTAGGGGCAAAGCATGAGCTGCAGTGTTACTCTTCTATTGGTTTGGGCTTGGGAGCACATTGTTGTGTTCAGTCCACCAGTTGGTCACTAGTTAGAGGCCAATGTACCTTATGTATACATGTACATAGGAGTGGTTACACTGAAACATGTCAGAGATGTGGTATATTGGCAGCATGGAGACCATGGATTGATTGCACTCAGTGGCCTGGAGAGGAGTAGCACTTATAGTGGTTTCAGTAGTAAAGATATGTTATTGGTCGTACATAGAATATTTTAGACATGTATTTTCTCGGGTGAGTGCTTAGATAGTTTACTGAGCAACAGGGTTTTCCTCAGGGAACTGTAGAGTTTGAATGATCCTCTCGAGAGGTTGCACCACAAGGTCTTGTAATTGCAGTGGTGACAACATAGAAGACCATAGATGGGTTGTAGCCTTTGATGTGGGCATGGAGAGGGGTCTAGTGGATACTGGTACTACTACTGAGTATGATGAATGGTGGCTTGTACATAGGCCCATTCCTTTGACATATCCTAACTATCCAAGTCTAGTGGTTCAACAAGGACAAGGCCCTTGAGGTAGGAGAGGCAGAGGGAGAGGGAGAGGGAGAGGAGATGGAGACAGAGGGAGAGGGGACGAAGGTGGTGGAGGTGATGGTTGTGGTGATGGTGGAAGGAGAGAAGGTGATGGTGGGAGGAGACTATGGCAGAGACTACAAAGTAGGTAGAGCGGATCACTCTCCCTTATCTGAGAGGAGGGAGAGGAAGAGGAGAGAGAGGAGGAGAGGTAGGAGGAGGCTATGCTTGATATGGAGGTAGAGGGAGAGAGATAGGAGGGAGAGCAACTTGAGGTAGAGTATCTAGTAGATGTGGCTACGATGGATGTGGAGGTGGATCAACTCAAGGATGAGGAGATGGGGGAGGCAGAGCGGATGCTTTGAGAAAAAAATTTGCATGGAGATGAGGGTTTTGAGGATGTATTGATTAGAGGTGGTATAGGGGACAGGGACTAGGAGATGGAAGATCTATAGACTAGAGTACATTCACTAGAGGATTAGTTGTAGAACCTTCAGGTGGAGAGGGATGGATTACAAGTGGAGAGAGACACCCTACAGTCAGAGAGAGATAGGGCAGTGATCCATGCATAGGATGCAAAGGAAAGGGTTATTGACTTCACGACCACATGCATAGGCACTGACCACAATAGGGAGGCATGAACAATACTACAAATACCTATATGAGGAGGCAGTCCCATCTAAGTACAAGGCACCTAGTGCATCAGTGGCACTGAGCAATGGTCAATCCCATAGTAGATAGTCACACAACAAATCCAGTTGGGGTGAGAGCAGTAGTCAAGGTTCTAGGGATCATGGGAGCTCTTGATAGACCTATTTTGACTCATGTATTTTGACACTTATATTTTATATCCATCAAGCCTGCGAGCTCTTATTAGGAGGCACATTATGAAATTGTACTGTGACACTTTTTTGAGCAATATATATATATCATTTTTGGCAGTGATTATATGATATGAAATTTCTTCATATGATATGTAGTCTTTTATTATGCATGTGTTATTGATGATGATGTATGCTTTATGATTATTCATGCAACCTATGATGATGTCTTAATTATATATGATGATCTATTCACTTACTTTTATGATGATATGCTTATGATTATGAGGTGCAATGTGATTTTATGTATTCACCATGCAATGTCCTAATATGATATGTGATTCATGATGGTTGTGAAATGGAATGATAACGAATGTATGTTATGCAAGGGATTCATAAATGCAATAGATGTGTATATTTTTGTATTTTCAAGTGTAACATATATGTATGATTTAGTATGTATGCATGTATGACAATGCTTAAATGATGTTTCTAATATCAATGCATATGCAGGATGATTTATTTTTGTGTGTCACAAGACTCCATCATAATGCAGGAAAGAAGAAGTGTTAGTGTGGAAGACATGGATGTTATTATTAAAATGAAATCAATATTTTTCTAAAACGTAATAGGCCTCACATGAATCATCATTGGGCATTAAAAATGACACAAATAGAAAAAAACACCATGGTATAACATAGACCAAGGTGTGCAAGGTCACCCACTTGCAAAATAGATAGTTGCAAACAAGGAATGTCCTAGCTCATACTAAGGGAAAATTTTCCCTAGTCTTTTTGCTTAGACAATCCACAAACAACAATCAAATAAAAAGAGTCATGAGACATCATTGCTCCTCTAATTCCTTCATGGGACATCTTTGAGGAACTAGTAACTTGATTCATAGAAAAATGCCAAAAGAAAGATAAGACAAGACAAGCCATAATGTCAACAGACAGTTAGAGTGTTTACCAAAATTTGATTTGTTTGATGATTAATTGACTTGGTGATTGATGGATTGATTGTTTGATGAAGCCTAGTTTTAGGAGAGGAAACATGTCGTATAAGACATCTAGTCTAGTTTCAATCATGTGACCACCTATATAAGGAAAATTATGATGTTTGACTAAATGGCAATGTCTGGTTCAAGGAACTATGACACATCTTGAATAAGACATAAGTTGACTATTTCAGCAGTTTGACCATTTTGACAATTTTGGTTTGACTGAGTGACGTTGTTGACTTGTTTGTCTTGTTGATGCGTGACTTGTCTGATGTTTTGACAATTTTTTGTGTCTATGTTGACAATGTCTGATTTATTATGACTGACACAATGAGCCCTAAAGGATTGACCTAGGTGGCCTTAGGGGCTCATTGATAGATGGCCTTGCCTAAGTAACAATGCGTAGAGACCATATAGTTCAATGTGACATGACTTTGTTTTATTGACAAAGGACTGAGTTATGATTTTATTTGAAAAAACCTAAGAGGACTAACCCAATGCCTCAGGGGCACATCGACAAATGGCCTTGCTTACGTTAAGTCATAGAGGAAACGTTGTTCGACAATGACATCACTAACATGATTGACTTTGACTCAGACTCTATTTTGGGATTTTTGAAAGTTATTTGATTTTTTTTTTGTTTTTGACATGTTTTGATTGTTTTAGATATTAAAGTTTTTTTTTTGTCATTTTAGGAATATTTGGCTTTTTTTTGTCTTTTTGGGAATATTTTAATTTTTTGTCTTTTGAGGATAAAGCAACCTTTCCTAGCATATGAAAAATCCAATAATGTAGGCCAATTATTTTCCCCCAGTCAGGCATAAGACCAATTTATTGGGAGTGGAATGAGGTAAGTTATGAAGAGAGCGAATGGATGCCTAATGTCAATCATTCCAAATTATGGAAAGGGTGACCAATCATTATTATGGGTGATATGGAAAATGTGGGTGAAGCAAATGACATGGAAAAAGTCAAGTTGGAATGATGGTGGACAACAGAGCGAGGTCAACTACATATGGCACATATTTTCTAGGTTTCCACCATGGTACTTATCCAAAGCACCACCGAAGTGGTTTTCACTATTGGACAAATTATTTCTATTGTATCCTTTTTTTTTTGGTGTTACCAAGACACTTGTTTGCCAGGATTTCATCAAGGTAACTATTTTTTATATTTTTCATGATTAAGAAGAGGCCCTGGAAAGCTATGTGTAAAACTTGTGTAGATGCAGACTATTGATTGATTATGTCAAAGGTTCCCCTTCTAGAGTGGAAAGATGGTATGCTTCCAATCCAAAGACTCCTATCAAAACATAAGGACCCAACCAATTTGGATCAAACTTTCCTGGCTTTGCTTGCTCTACCTAATTCTTAGGATTTTCCATTAAGACCAGGTCACCAATGTCAAAACTTTGATTTAAAAGCTTCTTATTGTAGCTACATCAGAGAAGATTTTGATATGCCTAAAGATCTAATGAATTTTGTCTTCATTCATCCAAAATCTCCAATTCATGGAGTCTAAATACTTGATATTCTTCGTCATCAATGTGCCTTTGTAAGGATACCCGTAGGGAAGGAATTTCAACCTCAATAGGTAAGATAGCTTCAAAACCGAAGACTAGGGAATATGGATACTTGTGTGGTAGGCCCATAAGGCATGATTAAGCTGGATGTGCCAATCATGGCTAGTGTCATTGACAGTATTTTTGAGGATTCTAATAATTGTTTTGTTAAACACCTCAGCTTGACCATTACCTTGTGGGTAATAGGGTGTGGAAAAGTGGTGTTGAATGTGAAATTTCTCATAGAGTTGATGGACTTCTTGATTTTTAAATGGACATCCATTATCAATAATGATGGATTGAGCAATACCATACCGAAAAATGTAGTTGTGAATGAACTTGGAAATTTGTTTTCTGGTTATGTATGTCATAGGAATAGCTTCAATCCATTTGGTGAAGTACTCGGTAGCAATAATGATGAACTTGTAACCGTTGGTGGATGTAGGATGTATCTTACCTATGAGGTCAAGTCCCCATTGGGAAAAGGGACAAGGTGATGTTATTGGATGAAGTTCTTGTGCTATCACATGTATCAAGTCACTGTATATCTGACATTGTAAATATTTCTTGATAAAGACATAAGAGTCATTTTCCATCGTAGGCCAATAGTAACCCAGTCTCATGATATTTTTAGCTAGGATTAAATCGCTAGAATGGGCTCCACATATACCCTTGTGTACCTCATGCAATGTTGTTTGTGCTTCTTTGGCATCGAGAAATATCAACAAGGTATTATCTAAGGCATGCCTATAAAGGGTGTCACTGATGATGGTGTATTTTTAGGCTTTATGGATAAAGGTTTTGTGTTGGTTGCTCGAAAGGTTAGGTGAGAGGGTTTGGTCATGAAGGTAATCATATATTTCTTGATACCATGGGGTATTGGGACCAACAAGTTCACACACCATCTCAGATTCTAGGATATTAAAGGTAAGAACCAAGTGTTTTTCTACCAAAAACTAAAATTTAGGCATGTTTTCAAGTATATCAAAGAGAGAGCCAATTGTGGCTATGGCATCTGTTGCTTTATTTTGAACACGTGGTACTTGGTGGAATAGAATTGTGTCAAAGTATTTGCTAAAACTATCTACCATTCACTTGTAGGGTGTGATCTTTTTGTCCTTGGTGTCATAATCATCATTAACTTGTCAAATTACAAGTTGAGAGTTACCATATACTTGTAGGTGTTTGATCTTCCATACGTAATTATATGAGAAGGGCTTCATATTATTCTATGTTGTTTGTGCATAGGAAAGTGATCCTGAATGACTTAGGGATAGTATCACCTTGAGGAGTGATAAATAATATACCCACTCTGAAACAATGATTTGTATGTGATCCATAAAAATATAGTTTCCATGCCACTTTTGTGTCTAACGCGGAAATAGATGGTATGTGCAAGATCATGATGGGCCAAAAAGTGGTGATATGATGGGTATTTGCAGGGTATGTGGCTGACAAATTCTTTTTACCCAAAATTAATGAAACAAAAAGAGTTTTTAAAGGAGATTCTCAGCTTTCCATCAATATAAATTATGCTTTACTTTGAATTTAATAACTAATTATTATTCATTTTCTATTTGAATTATGACTAAAGTCCTGATTGATAGGTTGATTGAAAAACATTTATAGCTTTGAACGGTATCACATTTTTTGAATCCAAAACATGCATCACATTATATGCTTCATACTAGAGGATTAAAAAAACAAATTGAATTTCATGAAGTTTTGACCAAGTTAAGCTAGTTAGACATACAATTTTTTTATATTTTTTAAAAGTTGTAATAAAAAATCATAATTAATTATTTACTTGGAAAAATATTATAAAAAATATGCATCACATCGGGACATTATTCCTCTACTTATATCTAAAATCTTATAAGAAAATATTATCATTTTATTGTGGTTAGGGTGGTCAGACAGACACCTACTTATTTTTTCCCTGAAATTTAAGTACTATTGCATTGAAATTTCAAATTTTCACCAAATAGATTTAAAAAAAAAAATTAACCTAGTAGTTTAAAAACTACATTCAATTTGCTACAAATTCTATTCTTACATATTTTTTGAATTTTTTGCCACTTAAGGGCCTATTTTTTCCATGATGATCCTACACATACCCTAGATTCATTTGGAAAATTAGAAACTAGGATGATCTTCCTTAGTTGGTGCATTTTCAAGTTTTTCTCCAATAATTTGTCCTTTGATAGCTTTTCTCTCGAAGTACTGGATGTCATGTTCATTAAGAATCATTACCCATTTGGCTAATCATCCTGTCAATGCCACTTTGCTAAGAAGATACTTTAACGGGTCTATCTTAGCAACCAACAATGTTTTATGATTTAACATGTGCTGCCTTATTCATTGAGTAGTGAAGACTACTGCAAGACAAGCACATTCTATTGGACTGTAATTTAGCTCATACCCAACCAAGGTGCGACTGATGTAGTATATTTCTCGCTCACGACCCTCATCATCATTTTGTGCAAGTAATGACCCTATTGCAGATGTAGTTGTTGAAATTTATAGAATAAAATATTTTCCATCAATAGGTGGCATCAATACCAATGGTGTCAATATGTATTCTTTGATATTTTCATAAGCCTCCTAACATTTTTCTATCCATGCAAAGGGAACTCTTTTTTTGAGTAGATGTTGCAAAGGATGTATCTTATCTGCCAATTGTGTTATGAAGCACCTGTTGGATTGTAATCATCCTTGGAGTGTCCTCAATCAACTTATTTTGACTGGTGGAGGCATTTCCATTATGGTGTTTACTTTAGGTGGGTCTACTTCGATGCCTCGTTTAGAAACTCTATATCCAAGAAGTTTTCCTAGTGTCACACCAAATACACACTTCTTTGGGTTTACCCTTACTTTGTACTCTTCTATCCTTTTGAATATTATTTCCAAGACTCTCAAATGGTCTACTTGTGTTAATGATTTTTCCAATAGATCATCGATATAATCTTCCATCAATTTATGCACACGATCATGGAAAATGGTTGTCACAACGCACTAATATGTAGCTCCTGCATTTTTAAGTCTAAAAAAGGTCTCCCATGGACAAGTAAAGGCTATCTTTTGTTGCTCTTCTGGTGCAATTCTAATCTAATTATATCTTGAGAATCCATCCATAAGGGACAACATCTCTACCATCTATCAAGTCTAGGATTATGTCAATGTTTTGCTATGGGAAATCATCTTTACGACATGCCTTTTTTAGATCTCAAAAATCTATACAAATGCATATACCACCTATTGGTTTTATCACTGATACTAACTTAGAAATCCATTCTACATAGTCAATTGATTGAATGAAGCCCACATCCAACAATTTTTTTAGTTCAACCTTGACTAGTAGTGCAATCTACAAATACATTTTTTTGAAGTTTTTGTTTGATAGGTTTAGCAAATGTTGGATGTAATGTCCAAAATGATGTAGTATTAACTTAGGATCTAATCCAAGAATGTTAGTGTATGACCAATAAAATTTAATCTGTTTGTCGATGAAGAAATCACGGAACTCAATTTTCTCAGATTTTATCAAATATGTCACAAAGTGGATTATCTTAGGACCATCTTTAGTGCCAAGATTGACTTCTTTTGATTTCTCGATTAGCATTGGTGGCTTCTCTTGGTTAATGAGGAGAATGTCCAACCCTCCATCCTTAGGTTCCTCAGAGAGGTTTTCACCCTTAGATAGGTCCTTTTTGTTTACTTTTTCTTGGTCCGGAGGTGCCTTTCGGTTTTCACCTAAGGACTTGTCATTTTTATTTTTTTCATTTTTCATTTTATTATTTTTACTTTTGTGACTAGAGGGGTGTATGGACTCCCTAAAATATGCCATGTTATCCAAGTCAATGGTAAATCCATCCTTATGGTCCCCACTAAGAATTCCTCCATGCAATCCCACGAACTCATCTATTGCTTCGTCATTTTCAAAGATATCAAAGACAAGGGGCTCTTGTTGATCCCAATCAATAAACTAGGGATAGACTAAGGGCATGCGATCATCAGAAGGATCAAAGTTCAAAGGGATCAAGGTAAAGGTTGAATTATTGACATAGTTCCAAAAGGATTTTATGGTGTCCTCCTTATTCCTAGGAGGGGGTATGTCAAGTTCTGATGTGTCTCAAGATGGACCAATTTTGAAGCATTTCTCAAATATTTCATCAAAATTAGGTTTACCAGGCTCTCTAAATGTTTCATAAATTTCATAATCACTAGATGATTTGTCAAAACCCCATTCATATTCATTCGAGTCAGTGGAATAGTAGGGTTGGTCAAAGGTTTCATTGGATGTCTTGATAGCCTCAGAAGCACCCACTTCCTCTTGTAAAGGTACCACGGTACTAAAAATTCCAAACTTAATCGGTTGGAACCCAAGCCCAAAACCATTTGGTCATTTAAAGACTGTGATCGGATCAATCCTACCATCTTGATGTAATCCAAGCCTACTATGTCTATCGTATCCTTTATCTTGCATAAGTTTAAAACCTTTACCATACTGTTCCATAGGTATTTGTGTAGGTGAAGATGGTTTTTCATTGTCGTATTTGTAAATCTAGGATGTCACATCTTCTTCATTGATGATTTCTTTGCTCAATTCTCCCCATTTTGTAAAAATATTGGTAGGAGGAAACTGGATGGTAATATTAGTTTTCATCTCGTTCGTCATTGGTTTGCCATATGACTTAGGAGATGTTATTTGACTAATGCAATAAGATGTGTTCATATTATACTCTCCACAACCTTTGTCTTGGACCTATCCTTTGGGAGTGGAAGATGAAGGGTTTGAAATAGAGGCTTTAGAAAGAGCAGAGGGATCAACATAATGGGATGAAGTGGATGATGATGCCTCTCAGTTGACAAGAACTTGTTGTTGGGGTATTCCTTGTAGGTTAGTGCAATATTGGAATGGATCGGGATCACTAGTTATGGTTATTTTAGTGCCATTATATGGAAATTTAAGGCATTGATGGTATGTGGATGGAACATCTTTCATGGCATGAATCCATGGTTGGCCTATGAGAAGGTTATAAGGTGATTTGAGGTCTAAGACTTGGAAAGTGGTCTCCATGGTCCTGGGTCCAACTTGAATAGGAAGTGTTATGATTCCTTTAGAATTTCTTTCTTCATCATCGTATGCCTTAATAACAATACCTTAAGTAGTGTCTACACATGCCTCCAAAAAACCTAATGCCTTAACCAATTTTAAATTGCAAATATTTAACCCTGCTCCTCCATCTACCAAGACTCATTTGAATTTGGCTTTATGGATACGGACCTCAAGATGTAAAGGGTCATTATGATTTAGCTTTTATGTGGATTAATATTGTTTGGAAAAGGTAGCATGGTGGGAATTGGTCAAGTATCCAACCATCTCTTCAAAATGATCGATATCATGATCAGTAGGTATAGTCATGTTTTGCAAGGCTTTGTCTAAGATGGCCCTATGGTTGGGAGATATGCGCAACAATTCAAGAATAGAAATTCGTTCTAGAGTCTTCTCTATTTGCTCAAGGAGGTTATATTGGGATTTTGGTGTTTGTTGTTGTTTTGGAGGAGGGTCTTGGACGGTTATTTTGGTACAGTGGGTATTGACAACAGATTAGGAGTTTTCTTAATGGTGATAGTATTAACATGTTCATTAGAAACTCAAATGAGATTTATGATAGCAGAATGTCCATAATCGTATTTGACGTTGGTGTAATTGGCTAAGTTATTATTGGTATTATTGCCTGTATTGGGGGATTTTCCTTTCCCATGGTCATGCAATGGATCAGAAAAGACTTTATGGTCGTTGTTTGAAGTTTGTTGTTGCATTTTTCTGTTAACCTCAGTAGTACCATTTTCCAAGAGGTCCTATATAATGTTCTTCAATTGTCGATATTGTAAAAGTTTATGTCCTTTAGTTCAATGATAGTCACAAAAAGCATTTTCATCCCACCAAGAGGGTTTGAATTGTCTAGGATCATACTGTTTGGGCTCAGGAAGTTGTATGATATTGTGTTGTAAGATTTGTTTAAAAACTGACTCAATTGGTTCACCAAGTGGGGTATATTGTTGTTTTAGAAACTTCCTTTGCATTCTTGGTTTTTGTGGGTTTTGGACAACATTAGCACTTTGATTGGTAGATATTGATATGTTATTTGATGTATTAGGGCCTCTAAGTGAAATAATAGGTCCTATATGTATGGCCTTAGCATTGACCACTCCATCATTGGTGACATTCTTATTTTGGGACAAATATTTGTTCTTGTCACTTGGGATGTTTTGGTTGCTTGTGTTCTTGTTTGCCATTTTGAGTTCACCTTTTTTAATGAGAGTCTTTTCAATGATGACTTTTTCCACTAGGTCCACAAATGATGTGCAACATTGTACTCTTAAATTTTTCTTCTCAATTTTGAGTTGAGGTTTTCTAGTAAAATAGTGACCTTTTGTTTTTTCGGGTATCTCAACTAGACATCGACTAGCTAAGCTTTTTCACCGTTGAAAGAAGGTGATAATTTTTTCTCCTTCCTCTTGTGTAGTGTGACATAAAGTGGCTATTGATATTTCATTGTCGATGTTAAAGGTGAAGTGTTCAATGAATTTTTTGGCTAGTTCACCCCATGTCCTTATGCTAGTTGGGAGTTTAGAAAACCATTCAAGTGTTATGCCAATAAGGCTTCGTGGAAAAATCCTCATGAGATATGTAGGCTCAAATGAAATTTCAATGCAATGTGTGGTAAATTCCCTTATGTGCTCAATAGGGTTATGCCTCCCATTGTACTTTGGAAAATTTGGTATAACATATCCATGTGGGAAGGGTGGCATATATAAATTTTTGTCAAAGGGAAATGGACATAAGTCTTGTGCTGTGTATTCCTTTTTGGTTGTCATTTGCATGTTGTCCATTTTTTTTGAAGGGCTATCAATTGTGTTTGTAGGAAATCCACTTGTGTATTGTTTGGGTCTATATGGTCATGTTGCGTTCCAACACTATGTGATGGGTTTTGATTTAATGTGTGGGTGTAGGACGGATTTTGGTTTTGTAAATGGGATTCATATGTCATGTTTTGGGTTGGTATGTTTTGGATTGGAATGTTTTGGGTTTGAATGTTTTACGTTGGAATTTTTATGTTGTGGAATGGGTTGGATGAGGTTGCAAGGATATGACCATGTGGGTTGCCTTATGTGTTTGGTATAGTCATTGCAATGTTAAGGAAAATTTTAGGCCTATTTGTTGGGTCATGTATGCCAAATGGGTTTGATGATGAAGCTCGGGGGACTATGGTAAATTTTGTGCCATGTGTCATGCTTTGGGTGCCAAATAAGGAGGTGCGAATTTTAGTTGCATCTTGTGTGGTTCCTCCTATTGGCATGGATGTGTTTACTTCTAGAATTGAAGTGTTCACTTATGGAATGGATGTGTTCACTTGAGTTTGGTTATTAGGTGTAGATGTTGATTGTATGGTATTTATATCAAACCTAAGGGGTAGTGTGGAACCTTTCATCAAGAGTTTTGCTAGGTAATGTTGGGGGTCATGTGCCAAGTATTCATCTATAAAGGAGGAAAATTCAGGATCTTGTGAGATAGCCTCTATTTCTTCTACCATAATACACCCCTTTTGGTCTATAGTGACAAATTTTTCAAATAGTGATTTGTATGATTTGGGTGACCCTTGTGAGGAACTTGCAAATGGGTTGATAAAGTCCTTGTCTATTGGGAAAGCCATCTCGTCTTCTCATTTCCTTTGCAACCTAGTTTTGACCATGTAAGACTTGCAAGAGGTAGTGTTTGTGATATGGTATTCCTATGCAAAGACTATGTCTAAGGATGACCAAGGTATAGCTAAAACCAAGGTTATGCAGCTATGTTTTTGGATTTTTTGAGGTATAATATGCCTAAGGATGATAAATAACTATGGATTCAAGGTGAAAAAATGTCAAGATCTCAAATATAAGTGTCACAATGAGGTCCAAAGTGTGGTAGTTCCCATGCAAGTGAAATACAAGTGTAATGGAAATGGCCTAGAAATGAGACTAAAAGGTATGAATATAAACTGCCTTATGAGGAAACTAGAGGTAAGATTTCTCAACTAAACTAAGAGGACCAAAGATGGCAAAAGTTTTCCAAGAATTCAATGGTAATGGTGACTAAGTGAATTTTTTTGACAAAGGTGACTTTCAAACTAGCCTTGGGAGTTGAGGGAAAGCCTAGGTGACAAAAGGACTAAAATGATGGAGGATGATGAAATTAGGGCAACTTTAATTTGGTCTCTATGGACTAATCTTAAGTTTGCTAAGGTTTCTACAAAGGTCTATAAAATCTAAAAGGTAAGCCAATGCTTTTCCTATGATGGATGTGAAGTATGCAATGGTGACTAAATGACTAAATGCTAAATGACAGGTTTGCAAGTCTATAGGTGAATACTCTAGTTATGATCATGACTGATTAGAGAGAGGTTTTGTTTTAGTTTTGGTCTCAAATTTTTGTCTCAGGAAATTGCATCATTTCTAGTTATAGTTGCAACTCAAGACAGTCAATTACGGTTTACAAAATTGGTGGTTGTGACTCAAATTTTTCAATTGCGGTTTACAACAGTTTCAATTGCGGTTTAGGACAGCTAGTTCTAGTTCACTGTGTACTTGTTTGAATTTTGGTTGAACTTTGTCAAAAGTTTGATATGATAATGTGAAATTTGGTTTTGGAAAACACTCAAAACACTCTGAAAACACTTATTTTTGGTCTGGTCTGAATGTTTAAAATTTTTAAATGTGCAAAGACACTTGCAAAGACACTTCACAACCTTTGACTTCTCAAGAGATACCACCCGCTAGATCCCCACTTGGATTCCTTCAACCGCTTAAACAAGGTGGATAACTAGAGACTTGGTGGCATTGGCTCCCCCTTACACAACACTCACTTCTTGGGCTCACCAATTCTCAATTCCCCACAAGGAGGAATTCCTATCTCTACACAATGCTTAGGGAAGACATAGGGTGGCTTCATAATGACCATTCATGTGCCAACAAGTGAAAGGGATTTTAGCCACTACAACAAGGTTCTTGGTGAATACTTAGGGACATGGCTCCCACAAGCATCCAACAAGCCACTTAAGACTTTAATCACTCTACTAGGGGCTCTTATACCTTTAAAAGAAAAGGTAGGTACCTTGTTTCAAGTGACACTACATGACAAGTGCAAAGACTATCGTGAGGACTTGATAGTTTAGTCTTATCCTTTTATATAATGGTTCGAGCGAAAAACCGATTGGAATCGTTCCCTCTTTCAAGGCAGGCCCCTCTAAAGGTAACAAAAGAAAGATAAGCATGTTTTTTATCACCCAAGCTCACATAAAGTGTAAGGGGAGTGCATACACAAAAAACATTTGCCTCACACTCGCATGGGGTTCATTTTAATTCCAAAATCCAAATGTGTGAAATACAATGCAAACACTTGTTCTTTTTAATTCCCCAAGCAATATTGGAGAAAGACACTAGATGCAAGGTCAATTTTAAACCAATGAGTGACAATGCAAGTTATTTTTAACCAAATGAGTGAAATGAAAATTAGGTAAGTTGATCCCAATGACGTGAGAATGCAAGGTTAGTTTTGATGCCAATGAGTGAAAAGAAGACAAGATAGTTTTGTTTGATCAATGTAAATGGGAATGTCTTCTTGGTACCTATGCCACATGTTGGAAATCAAATATTAGTAACAAAAAACCCCTAATCTATGAAATCAAAATGACCTAGACTAGAAATTTTAAATGAAATCTAATAATCTAAAAAGACAAGCAATTAAATCGTAGAAATTATGAATGCGGCTCACTGCAATGAGTATATGTAGCTTAGAAACAGTGACTATAGCTCATGGGATGTCAATTGCGGTTCACCAGAATAGTTGTAGATTATATTTATGGCAATTGTGGTGAACCAAAATGATGATTGTAGTGAATAATAGTTGAATGCGGTGTAGAAACCTCAAACCTGCAAAATAACAAAAGTTTGCCAAAAACAAATAACCTAATGATGCCTATGATATGAAAGTAGGGTTAGACTAACAAACTAGAAAGCTAGATGACCTAGATCTAATAGAAAATAATGAGAAATCAAATAGAATCTAAGTGTGCCCTTATGCAAAGCAATTGTGTCATTCGGCCTGGTGACTGTGTCATTATGGCTTACATGACACTCACTTCTTGGGCTCACCAATTCTCAATTCCCCACAAACTAAAATTCTTGTCTCTACACAATGCTTAGGGAAGACATTGGGTGACTTCATAATGATCATTCTTGTGCTAGCAAGTGAAAGGTATTTTGGCCACTACAACAAGGTTCTTAGTGAATACTCGGGGACAGGGCTCCCGCAAGCATCCAACAATCCACTTAAGGCATTAATCACTATACTAGGGGCTCTTATACATTTAAAAGAAAAGTTAGGTACCCTATTTCAAGTGACACTACAAGACAAGGGCAAAGACCTCCATGAGGACTTGACAGTTTAGTCTTATCCTTTTATATACCAGCCCGAGCAAAAAACCAGTTGGAGTCGTTCCCTCTTTCGAGGCAGGCCCCTCTAAAGGTAACAAAATCAAGATAAACATGTTGTTTTTGATCACCTAAGATCGCATAAAGCAAAAGGGGAGTTCTTACACAAAAAACCTTTTCCTCACACTCGCATGGGGTTCATTTTAATTCCAAAATCCAAATGTGTGAAAGACAATGCAAACACTTGTTCTTTTTAATTCCCAAAGTAATATGTGAGAAAGACACTAGATGCAAGATCAATTTTAAACCAATGAGTGACAATGCAAGTTATTTTTAACCAAATGAGTGAAATGAAAATTAGGTGAATTGATCCCAATGACGTGAGAATGCAAGGTTAATTTTGATGCCAATGAGTGAAAAGAAAACAAGATAGTTTTGTTTGATCAATGAAAATGGGAATGTCTTCTTGGTACCTATGCCACATGTTGGAAATCAGATATTAGTAATATAAAACCCCTAATCTATGAAATGAAAATGACCTAGATTGGAAATTTTAAATGAAATATAAAAATCTAAAAAGACAAGAAATTACATCGCAAAATTATGAATGCAACTCACTGCAGCGAGTAGATGCGGCTCGGAAATAGCAACTGTGGTTCACCAAAATAGATGCAAATTATATTTATGGCAATTATGGTGAACTGGAATGACGATTGCAGTGAATAACAGTCAAATGCGGCGTATAAACCTTGAACCTACAAAATAACAAAATTCTACCAAAAACAAATGACCTAATGATGCTTATGATATGAAACTAGGGTTAGACTGACAAACTAGAAAGCTAGATGACCTAGATCTAATATACAATAACTAGAAATCAAACAAAATCTAAGTGTGCCCCAATGCAAAGCAATTACGTCGTTTAGCCTGGCAACTATGTTGTTTCGGCTTTCGCGATTGCGGCGATCCATACCTATAACCTGCAATTCTAAATTTTTCATACAATCTATGCAATTTCATTGTTCATGTCGGGTTCACCAATGTAATCAGGGCTAAAATATTAAGGTTAGGAAAATAATCATGCAAATAAGACCCTAATGAACAATGAAGCACAAATGAGCATAAAGTCATAAAGCATAAAACAATATTACCAAATCTTCATGCCATCATTGATTCACCTCCATTGCACTTATCCATTTTGCTTGAACAATATGGCTTGCCTCAAATTTTGAGTATGAAATATGGCCTATGACAATGACAAAAGAAAAATATCAAAGATTCTTAATGACTATGGATGCACTTGACTTGATGACTTGATAGCAAGATGACAAGATAGCAAGAGGACTCTAGATAGCTTGTGGATAGATGACAAATGACAATGAAACTTGGTCATTTATAGGGAAGTCAATTTTGAATGAAGGGCTAGGATGAAAGGATAATAATCAATGGCCAAGATTAAAAGATGAGGGATGGAATAGGGTTAGAGAAAAATTAGGGCAAATGATAAGGATTGATGGTCAAGATTGCATTATAAGATAATCCAATCAAGGGTGGAGGTTAATTGAGACATGAATAGATAAGGACTTGAGGTGAAAGATAAGATTGGCATGGACAAACAGGTGATAGGAAATTAAATAATAATAAAATTATTTAATCTAGGTGGCCAATGAATAATTAAATAATTATAGAAGAATGTGACAAAGGGGACCTTTTGAATTAAATAATGATTTAATTCAAAATTCAAGAGGGTGGACCAAATTAAATAAATAAAATTTATTTAATTTTAGAAAGAAAGGGACTTAATTAGTGACATAATAAAATAAATAAAATTTATTTAATTAATCAGGAAGAAATAAGGATAGAAATGAATTAACTAAATAATTAAAATTATTTAATTAATAGAAGACATATGACATTAGAAAATAATTAATTTAATTATGAAGAATGAAAGAATTAAAGGGGAAATGACAGAGAAAATAAGAGTCACAGACCTAGGACAATTTTTTAGTGTCTACACATACATACATGCATACATACATATATATATTTATGTATGTATGTATGTATATCATTTATATTTAGTGTTCAGATGTATTCTCTTGAGTCATTATTGCCAATTGAAACTTTGAATATTCACACACCAAACATATTTGCATGTATAGATGCATCCTTATATATATGCACACACACACATGCACACACACCCATATATGAAGAGTACCTCCAAAATGAAGATGTAGTCTAGTGTATTCAGTTAGGAACCCAAACCTGAATTAAGCATTATCTCTCTGCTAATATTGAAGCAATATATTGAGTTACATTTTGGTTATTTAACAAACCCTAGTACACATGCACATTATGAAGCATTTATTTATAGGTGAATGATCGAGGATGATAGTTTAGATGAACCATATTCTTTATGGTTGTGTGCTTCTTTATATGGTCCCTTATTCGACATATAGTGTGTTTATTCTACAAACATGTATTAGGTAAATTCATAGTTTGTATAATAAAGATGAAATAATAGAATGTGAAGAAAGAAGAAAATAGGTAGGATACATAGTATGGTAGAAACCTCTTATTGGTGTCCCAAAACACCCAAGTCTAATTTAAACACAAGACTATTGAATTTAATATCTTGAATTATTTGTTTGGCTCTATATATACCCTATCACCTATTATAGTAAATTCATTCAAAGAGCTTAGTGACATCCAAATTGAGAATTTTAATTCATCTAATGAAACTAAGGGCTTTTATTGCATCTCTATTGTGGTTCATGTTTCCCTTGACTTCCATGTCAACCTTAAGTATTTTTTATATTCATTAGTGCCTATGTTTTCTAGCCACATGTTTAATTATGATCTATCTAGAATGACTTTCTTAGTGTTCTCATTTAATACTTTGATTCACCCACTTCCAAATTTATTAAAGAAATTTAATTTTAGTGAGTGTTTCAAACTTGAGATGATAGTGTTTCAAATTTAAAATTAACCATGTCTAAGATCCCATGTGCTTCAAGACCCAACTTAATTATACATTCTAACTCATTGGTTGCTCACATCCAAGAATACAATTTTTTCATAGCTAGATTGGTTTATGGACCCAATCATCCCTATTAATTTTTTTCAAAGTGACACTTTCATGCTCATTAGTAGAAAAAATTATCCACACTATAAATCTTCCAACTAGGCTAGACCCAATGCATTCATGTTTCCTATTCTATTTAGTCAATTGTTTCCATATGATAAATCCTTTCATGTTTGGGTGCTTATAAATCCTAAATTATATTTAAAATAGAATTAATTTATATGTGAATCTAATGATTAATTATTTTAAATAAGAAAATTATTCTAAACAATGTTTAATTAAAAGATTCTAATCCAACATCTAAATCTATAAAATGTATTAATACATTACTTTAACAATATTTGTTGAGGTATCTAACTAATTTGATTTATATGAGGAGATATTTTCAATTCCCACATGGAAAACCTAGATGCCTTATGATTGTGGTGCAGGAGCACCTACCAAGGTGCCAGAGTACAAGCATATTTTGAAGTTTTGTTTTAAAATCTATTTTATTTTTGTTGTGTAAGGTCTTTGTT
Organism: Sequoia sempervirens; assembly: GCA_007258455.2. Classification (NCBI taxonomy): domain Eukaryota; kingdom Viridiplantae; phylum Streptophyta; class Pinopsida; order Cupressales; family Cupressaceae; genus Sequoia; species Sequoia sempervirens. The sequence continues at coordinate 597,745,230 of VDFB02193867.1, read as the reverse complement.
ACCTTTTAGATTGTTTTTGAGGACCTTTTGGGTTATAGGTAAAAGTTGAATAAATTGGGAAATGTTTTGGTGGTCATTTCCTAAGTTTTTGTAAAAAATTGAAAACACACCGTGTTTTCGAACAGGAAGCTTTTGGCCGTCCTTAGGCTAAAAAGAGAAACCCTAACCATTTCCAATGGATTTTAAAAGTAAATTATCAAAATTTTTTGGGGTTGGAGGCCTTAGGAACGCTGGAAGTTATATGCAATAATAAAAATATAGAGATTTGTGCGTGGAAAGTGCTGATTTTTTTGTTCTTGACCACGTGATTACTGCTAAATGGATTAGCCAAGGAGTTTTGTTGGTTTTTTGGCATATAGAGAATATTTTTGAAGATTTTTATTGGCATATTTAGTTAACTTTTCCATCGCTTCTTTTCATTTTGTATATTCTGAGTCTCTTTCTTTAGTTTTGTGTTGACTGGTAATTTCAATAAAATGGAGGTTTAGACTGCACTCCCACCATTCCAAGAAGCATGGAAGCAATGGGAATGTGGCTAAAACCCAACCTTGTACATATGTTAGCAGTAGGAGACAGTAGATTTTCAAGCAGCATGCTAAATGACTTTTCCTAGGTGAGACAGTGAGAACCCGACTAGGAAAGGTTTGAGGACATCGTGAATAACTTGCAGGGGATTGAAGTTTTTTAGGAATTATTTTTTGAGGATTTAGGGGAGTGTCTTGGCTCTGCATGGTGACAAGGAAGAGCCTTTAACAAGCCATTTTCATGAAGAAATTTTCACCAGTCCTAAACTAGTTCTGAACAGTTTGAAACCCTAGTGTTCTTGGCTCTGTTTGCATTTGGATGGAGTACGGCCTGTACAGTGCTGAAACCCTTGAAATATTGAAGTTCTATGCATGTGAAAGACATTCCATAAGCAAAGAGTATAGGTCCTTTGGTGGGTTTAGATAAAAATTGCATTTTGACTCTGTTTCAAAGACCTAATTAGGGCTTAAGGCTACTAGCCTTTCAAACCCAAGAATAGCATTTTCTTGAAAACAATGGAGAGTTTGTGAATGGAGGTTGATCAGGAGCTTTAGTCAAATGATTTTGGAAGCCATGGAAGCTTTTCACACCCCTGCAACAAGATTTGGAGGTATTTTGGAGTTGAGCTAGTCTTTAAGGGTATTGAGGGCTAGAAATTGCATGAGAGGGAAAGCACCAAGAATGCTTGGTTAAGGCATTGTGACTGATTTGAAACTTGATAGCAGGGTTGGCAGGGAGGACCAGGGGTGCCTAATAACTTTTAGGACCTATAGGTTGAGTGGTGGAGTGAAACACCAAGGGTTACCAGTTGGAGACCCAGAGTATTGAGCCAGTGATTGACTCAATCTGACCCTGTCCCTATCCTAAGGAGGTACTTGAGATTTTGAATCAAGATCATATCTTGTCATCTTAACTATGTAATTCAAGGAAAATATATAGTGATATACAAAGAATGACCATAATTTTAGATGTGGTCTCTAAAATGAAATTGATATGGTGGGATCCTCCTATGTCAAACTTAAGGGATATATTATTTTTGAACATTTCTTGGCTATTATATCATCTTGTTAGAAATAATCAAATGCATGAATTAGCTTGTAACTATATGCCTTACCATGTAATAGCACCATAATCTAGATAATTTATATTATTAAGAAATTTATGAGTATCATGTACTTAGAAATATGTGGTCTACTAATATAGATGCAATATATCAGTATATATATATATATATGTATGTATGTATGTATGTATGTATTATATATGTGGATACATATGAAGAGTACCTCCCAAATGAAGATGTATTCTAATCTATTCAGTTGGCAACTCAAACTTGACACATTCATACAAAGTGGACAGACCTGAACTGTATTCTTCAATGTTTAGTATAGATGCATACTTTACACACACACAAACACACATGGGTTATTAAGAAAAAAGATACAAGCAGAAAAATACATTATTTTTTGTAGACGTAGTCAAACCCGTGAGATGTATCATCATTTTATCAGACAAAATCATGAAATCGTGGATGGTTTACTAAATCGTGAGTGCACAATAAAATGGAGAGTAGAAAATAATCATTTTAACCAAAAAACCATGGGAAATAATTCAATTTGATTGTTGTGTTTCAAATTTGAATTTCTTTGGGGAAGATTTTATCATTTGAATTTGTCTCTTATGTAGGTTTTTTATGGTGAATTGACTAAATTCTACATTATATTTGGATTTGATGTTTATTGGGGCGCAAAAGGGGGGTGGGGGCAAAGCGGGGGGGTGGGGGCGAGTGGCGCTTTACACCAATATTTATTTGTGTATGTACCTACAGGGAATGGAGTTAATACATGTAGCTAACAAAGAGAATGTTGAAGAATGTGCATTTGACATCCCATATAGTTGATATGAGCTTGCCATTATGTCATTTGAAGAACCATTAGTGTGCATATTTATTTATTAATATAATATGTATTGAGGGTGACACCTTTTGCAAGTGGGGGTATTTGTAATAATAAAAGTTTTTAATAATTGTAAATGAGATTTTTTGTGTGCAATTAGACTTGTATTGTAAATGCAAATGTATGTGTAGTTGACTACCTACATTGGTCAACTACACATTTTCTTGTGAACATGATTGGTGTTTTTACAACTTACTATTAGATTAAATAAAGTTTTTTAATAGATCAGATGTAAATTTTATTGAAGGGGTAAAGTGAACATAGAATGCGCAGTAAATTGGGTGATTTCATGTGTCATACATTAGCAAAAAGAGTAGTGTTTCTATCAGGAAAACTTGATAAAATCATTTGGGAATCTTCCAAAGATGGAAATTATTCAATCAAGCAAGGTTATAAAGCTCTTCCTAATAGAGAGGCACAAATGTGATCCCAAAGAGCTTATGCCTTCTATTGGAACAACATGATTTTGCCAAAAGTAGGGAGATTTGCATGGTTAGTATTGCACAAAAGGGTGCTAACAAGTGATAGGCTCTCTAAATTAGGATTTGTAGAACCCTTCAAATGTATTTTATTTTAAGAGGAGTTTGAAGATGTTGATCACTTATTTTTGTAATGTGCATATGCTCAACAATGTTGGAAGTTCATGTTGCAAAAAATAGGCTTCTTTACCCCTCTACCAAAGACATTCTAGGATCTTTTTACAAATTTTCTTGTGTTATACAAATCTTCTTTCTTTTCCTGCATTTTGTGTTTAATACTAGCCATAGTACTTTGGTCTATCTGGTGGGAACGAAACAAGCATATTTTTAGGAAAATATATTCTTTAGTGCAAAATGTTCAAGGTACAATAGAGAAATCAATTTTAGAAGCAACCAATGCATATGTTCAAAACTATAAGAATGTTAGGTCTCTCTTCATAGCATGGGATGACAATATTCTAAAAAGTTGGAAAGGTATGAGTCTATCATTCAAAGGAAGTTTGAAACAACCCCATAAGACAAAGATAGACAAGAGCATTGTTAAATGACAACCTTCGACATTAGGATTTTTTAAATTGAATTTTGATGGTGCTTCAAGAGGGAATCTAAGAGTGTCTAGTACAGGGGTTTGCATTCGGTATTCTTTTGGGTATTGAAAGTAGCTAAGTCAATTGCTCTCTCATCAAGCACAAATAATATAGCAAAATCAATGGTAGTTCTTCATGGTTTAAAGCTTGCAAGAAAATTAGGTATATCCAAAATCCATATAGAAGGTGACTCGCTAATAGTCATAAATGTATGTAAAGAAAGGGCTTGTCATAACTAGCATTTAAAATGTGTAATGTAGAAGGTTTGGGTGTTTCTAGATAAGTTTGATTCTTTTTAGATCTCACATACATACTGCAAAGGGAATATGTTATCAGATTGTTTGGAAAAAATTGGGTGTCAAAAGAAGGAAGTTATCATACTAGGAGATGGTGTCAAGATTGATGTATTTCTAGCTTAGCTTAGATCGTGGCAAAAGATATTGTGCAAGGGGATAGCTAAAATCATCCCTAGTTAAAAGGTTGTCGCATATAGTTATGTGAGAGCAATTCTGATCTCATAATAATTGGTTCTTGTCATTTTATGTCTTTAAGGCATAATCATGATGGGGTCATGTTTGTTTTATTTTGAATCTCCAAATGATCTAAGAAACCTATAAGGGTCATTGTAATAAATGAACTGAGATAAAGTTCCATCAGGGGGGTTTCTTGCATAATAAATCTGATTAGAGTGTGCATGCACTTTGATCTCCATATCTGTTTTGTTTTGATGGCAACTCATATGAGTTATCTGGTCTCCTAGTTTCTTTTGGCCACATTTTTGCTATTGCTTGACACATATTGGATTCATCGGTTCACACTTCAGTTGAGAGATTATGTTTCTTGATCCTCATTGGTTTAGATTCTTCTTAGTTTGAGGGCCATGTTTTTATGGTTAATGTTCCAAAGTCTTTTTTGGTACTCCTTCCAATGGAAGAGTTTCAGTCACAGTTTGGCATTGGCATTGAGATACATGGTTTCCAGATTCTGTCATCATCTCATCTACTGATGCTTCACATATTCCAGGGTTGTTCCAGTTTGTGAGTTTTCAAGTGTTATGTGGCATCGGGTCTACTGTCACATTATCATGATTCCAGTTTGGGTTTTAGTTGTAGACAAAAGTATCTTTCCTTGCTTGTCAGATTGTGGTTCTAGTGTTACTCCACAGTGTTCTTCCAGTGCTTCTCTGCAGCAGTCATCTCATTGTAGGGGGGTTTTGTCCCACTAGGTTTTCGTTCTCTACTTCATTATTGCATTTGTACATGGGTACCTGATTAGGCCTTGTTTCCAAGACTCATCTTTGCATAATAATTTGCTTCTCCCTAAGTTGCACTTATGGGGGGGTGTTGGTGTAATCAATATTTAATTACACATTTGCATAAGTTTACTTAGGTAATTATTTAATTCCTAGGTTAACTAGTTGTCATCATTATCTTGTTGAGCTATCTTGTTGCTCAAGATAAGATTAGGGTTATGCATCTTTGCTTTTATAAAGCAAATATTATCATGTAATTATTGAATTCTCGAATAATAATTATGTTGCACATCCTTTTGCAACCTCTCTGCTTTTTCTATTTTTCTCTTCTGTGGAAGGATATTCTGGTTTGCAAATCTGATTTTGGTTTCTAACAATTTCCTGTAGAAAATACCATAAGAGGATGTCAAAAATTTCATGAGTCCCAAGGTGGCCTTGTACTAGTTTTGTTCACAGCACATGTGGAGGCAACTACCAAGGTCAAAAGGATCCCACCAAGCAAGTGAACAAAATATTTTTTAAATGCTAAAATTATACTAGTGAAGGATGGAATGAAATATACACTATAGTGTCATTCTTGCTAAGCGTGTGAAGGGTGAATTTAACCATTTCCTAGGATTATTCGCATTTCAATGAATTTTATTAGCAATTGCATAAGGTTTTTCAAGCCAAGGCTATGCGTCAAGAGGCTTTCATCAAAGGAAGAGGGTGAAATATGTGGCTACTTCCAAGTTTATAGATCTTGTTGTAAAGCATAGATGGAATATCTATCGCACAATTATAGAGTCTAGGTGCCTATTTGTGAATGGGAGTTTTCATTTTCAAAATCAATTGGAGATGCACAACTTAACTAGGTGTTCAAGAACCATTACTACCATTTTAGAAAATGTGTGAAAAGGATTATTGGTGATAAAATTTTGTACCCCCAGGCAAGGATGGTTATCTTCCCATCATAATTAGTTTCTATTTTTCTCTCTAATGCCTTTGACTTGTTGCAATTGCTTCCACTACTTGAGTTGATAGCGGGTAAGGTAGTTAGGGAAGATTTCTTACAAGACAGCAAGCTTCACAGGGTTGTGCAAGAATATGATATATGGAAAGGCCAAGGAAAAATTGGAGGTTTGTTCCCTCAAAATTTCTTATTGAATGGCATTGTGTACATTTCAGTATTTGATGCCATAAAAAATACCTTGGAGATGCAAAGTTCCAAATATATGCAATAGGAACTTGAAAGGATTGTGGGTGTGGTAGGGGAAGACTTAGTTGAAAGGATAAGTAAAAAGGTATATGTGTTGTTATCCTTTCTTTCTCATGTCCACAATGAACTAGTTCAAATTGTTGTGCCTACTCCAAGGTTTCATGGTCCTCATGTTCCGGTGACTCAACCTATTCCTATGGTGGATGTTCATGATAATTTTCTAGTGCCTCAAGTTGTTCCTATGGGTAATGCTCAAGATAACATCAACTCTTCTCTCCATCCATGGAATGTTCATATCCCCAACCTTAATACTTCTCTGCCTATGCAATCTTTTGTGGGTGAATATTAAGAGCAGCAGGGAGAAAACAACATCCAGGTTGATATAATGGAGGTCAATGTAAAAGTGCTTTGTCATGTGATAGTTTGTTAAGGGGGTTATTTAGTAAATTTTGTATATGTTGTTGAGGGTTGAATAGGATCTTCAAATAGGGGATATTCCTTATTACATAGAATCTATGAGCAGGGGATGGTTGTATAAGGTTTTTTTATAAGGGTTGTGAATGAATACTATACAAAAGCAAAAACATAGACTCTATGGGTAGGGGATGGGAAATTTTTTGTGAGCTACAAGCTTTCATTTTGATATGTCTAGCTAGAAAGAGCCATTGATCCCAAATTTTGTAAAACTTTATTATTATATATATAAATATATATACAGGCTAAATGCCTTTCACCAAAAAAAATAAATAAATGAGGTAACTAGTATAAAACAAAATAATTCTAAAGTAAGCTAAAATAATATTTAAGTATTTATATAAAAAATCACTTCGAACAAAAGTAAGTTGGAAAAATATAAATAAAAGAAAATAATTCTTAAGTGTAAAATAAGATAAAATAACTCTCAAGTAAATAAAATATTTCAATATTGATCTCTTTGAATTTTTTAAATAGATGTATTTAAAATATCTATACTAGTTTCAATTCATCTATTTCCTATTTAATTAAAATATTTCAATATTGATCTCTTTGAATTTTTTAAATAGATGTATTTAAAATATCTATACTAGTTTCAATTCATCTATTTCCTATTTAATTTTAAGGTGAATTTTATTAGTCCTATGGTGTACTACTGCTTGAAGGTTCCATAAACAAAGATAGTTTATTGATGTTCTCTTCATTATGAATAGTATGTCAAAGGGTAAAGAGTACCTCATAATCCTTGGCAATTTTATCTAACCATTGAGCTAAATATTAATTCTTGTCTTCAAGAGCCTTGAGTTACTCTTGAAGATTGGTAACTCGTTATACAACTTCTTGTTAGTATTGAGGTTTTCATACATTCTATTGAAAAAGTTTTTAATATAAAGTAATCATAAATAGTAGTGTTATTACATTTCCACTTGATGAGGAAAAATGAAACTAATATCATGGACAACCATTTGAATTTTCATAAGTTCTTAACAATACCTTGTCTACAACTTTCAACCATAATTTATTATTAAAAATAAATAATCAAAATAGGAAATCATTCCAAGAAAACTTACAAAAGGTTGGTAATTATATTAACTCTATTAAATTTTAACAATTATTAAAGCAAAAACCCTTCTCAATATGGTGAAGCTTCCCTTATTAAAGGACTAAAGGACAAAAGAAAAATTATAGGAAAAATAATTATACATTTCACTAATAGAATTATTTTTCATTTTCTTTTTGATGGGATTTGGGGTTGGAAACAAGATAAAAAATGAATATTACAATAACATTTACATCAAAATAATTTCTTAAAAAAAGATATTATTCAGCAAATATATGTGTAGAAAATAACTTTTTGAAAAGAAAAAGGTGGTGTAATTTCAACAAATAGAATAACAAAATTCAATAAATCAACACATTTAAAGATATGATAAATAGGTGAGTAAAATTAGAACAACTTGTATATGGAAATATTAATGAGTGGATTCCATAAGGTAGATAATAAAAATATTCAACATAAGAAAATATATTATTTTTGTAACAACTAGCATAAGGAAAGAACTAAAAATGATTTCAAAAAGGACATAAAAATTTTATATATATATATTCTCAAACATAAATAATTTGTAGAAAAAAGGATTCCCTATCCAATGTCTAAATCACTAGGATCAAGTCTTTTCTAATAAAAAATTGGAATCAAGATCAGCAAAGGTATGAGATTGACTTGCAACTTAAAAGGTGAGTTAATCAACTTTTGGATCCGCTTATTTGAAGTTCTTAGAGATTGTATTTTGATGTGATGCAATGATGTACCTATGTAAACTATGAAGATGCAATGTTTTGTTATGAATTATGAAAAACTAGAAATATGCAAACAAATTCTAGCTCCAGAAATGAGGAGAGCAGAAACAGAGGTACTTACCTTGTGAATTTGAGCTGATTTTTATTGGTCTAGGGTACCCTACACCCAAGACTAAAATCCTAATTCTGAAAATTCTTTTGCAATCTTGTGGTGCCTACTCTATAGATCCTATCTTTCATATTTGGCTATCTGATCTTCATCTATTACTAATAAAATGTGGATTCCATGAGTTTATGACTTGTAGGGTTTTGATGCATTAATGAGAAAATTATCCCCAATCTCCCTCCAAATCATTTTATATCTATAACCTACATATGCAAAAGGAGGGGAAGGGTTGTGCCATATAGGGTCTTACCTCAATCAAACCCTATGTTGGTATTTCAACCTCCATAATAGAAAAGAGGATGATAAAAAAGAGTGTATCCTTTTGATGGGTAGAGGCTAAATAATAAACTAGTAATGAATTGATAATTTGTTGCAACTCATCACATAGATCTGATCTCCTTGATGAACTAAAGTCATGCTTGTCACCTTCAAGGACCAATTATTTCTTGACTTGATTTTATTTGAAGACCTTCAAGTGTTAGCTCAAAAATGAAATGGATGTAAAACATGAATTAAACTCACATAAAACTTGAAATGGTGCTTCAATGATGAAATGTTGTAATAATTCTAACAATTTTTCTCTTGACTCCTCATGGATTGATAATTGAAGTACAATAATTGTTATCTAATACTAATTTATTTTTCCTGTTAATTAAGATGGAAAAAAAAAAATTTATTTATATGCAATTCTTCTTGAAACCTAGAAAATAGTATGCTCCTATGTTTTAGGACATAGAACAACTAATTTTCTCCGAGTCTCATTCAAGGAAACCTTAGAGATATCAATCAAGGGATGGAACTAGGGAAAGAGATCTACAATAAAGGTGTACTAGGGTGTGATTAAAGACTAAAAGGGGGTTCATCTCCAAGCTAGGGCTTGGAAAGACAAGAAATGTAAATAGCATGCAAGACTTAAACAAATGACCTAGAAATGAACTCAAATCATAATAGTAAACTGAGAATGTATAGAGGTACACCTGGAAACTAAAGAAGCTTGAATGAAGGTCTGAAATATTGGAAATACGAATTGTTGATGCACACTAGAACTCATATGCCATAAGGGGTGATTTAGTCCTAGTTTAGGGTTGAAACTGGAATCTGGAACTGCTAAACCAGGATTTACAGAAAAATGTTTGAAAATAGGTATACTAGAACTTATACACCACAAGTGGAGATTTAGTCCCAATATTAGGGTTGATCTAAAACTCTGATATCCTTTAGTGTTCTCTTGTAGATTTCCTCTAGCCAAATCTCTAGTTCTGAAACACTAAATTGTAACTTGTAGGTTATTTTTCATGATCTTGCAAGTAAGGTGACAACTTTGACAACTTCACAAATTTTCTCCAATATTGCTCCTTAATGAATCTTCAACCTAGATCTACAAATCACACATCAAAGAGAGGGAAAAAAAAATTGTTAGTGGATAGGGGTTTGCCTTGGTCAAACCTCATTTTTAGTAATTAAACCTTGAAATGAAATCAAATAGAAAGGAGGAATGATGAATGAACAAATATGTAATGTTGCAACTCACCAAACCCTTGAACAAAAGGTTGTAATATTATATGTAATGGATAGCATCAATGTGGATCTTGAATCTTTCTTGAATGATATGGATATTGACTTGAATGCTTGCTTGAATTATAAAATACCTACATCACAAATGTTAGCTCAAAAACAAACATGATGCATGATGAATTTGACAAGATGCTTGATACTTGAATAATGCTCAAAAATTCTTGATAATCACTCTTGAATTCTCTTGTAAACTCTTGTGCTCTCAAATTTTCTATGAGGATGCTTGCACAAAACTTTTAGGAGAAAAATGAGTGAAATAACCTTGTATTTATACTTGCTCATGCCAAATTTCCTCAAATTACAAACACTACAAGCTGACATTAGATCTAGGAGAATAAAATCCTACCAAGAATTTAAATTTAGATTAGGTATAAGCTAAGCAGGACTCATACACCAGTTGTGGCATATGAGTCCCATTAGGCTAATCTTGAGACACATTTATCAAGAAAGGTTTAATTTTATGTTAAATTCAAATCTAGACCCTGAAACCTAGGTGGGACCCATACACCCAAGGTGGTGTATGAATCCTAGATCACTAAATTTAGGCCATACAATCCAAAATCATTAATTTCTAATTGGTCCATTGATATATGTCAGGATTATCCTTGGAAAGATTCACTAATTAAGGCTTGTGGATGAAAAATAATGCCAATTAAAACATAAAGAAGCCCAATTAATTAATAAATCCCTTAGAGACTATTGTGAAAGTGTAATAAAACATTTTACAATACCCTAAATAAGGCACTATTAAGTTGATTTAGTTCACAAGGGCCCAAATAATGTGAAAATGTAAAGGGCTTCATTTTTCTAGACTGCATTTAGCCCCCACTTTAGTGATAGGAAGAACTCGCTTCAAACTCACACTAAAGTAGACAAACTCACATTAAGAGGGATCCAAGTGTACCAATGCTAGTAAGATAGGATGACAACAATCAAGATGGGTGATCAAGCCTCTAGGATCAAGATCCTATAGCAGACCAACATAGGCACAAAAGAACACAGATGAAAAATGATATAAGGAGAACCAACAAGGCAGAAGCATACACTGCCAAAGACAAAGAGAAATTAAAGAAAAGAAAAGAAAAAACTAAAAGGGGTGGATCAAGCTTCAACCATTTGTCCCGCACGCTATGGAGAAGATTTAGGTTGTTTGTCCAAGAATTTTTATAAGTGGAACACAATATCCACTATGCAAACCAATGCATGCTCACAAGGCCTAGTGGAACCTCTGGCCTTCCACTAGGTGAGCCCCCAACAAGACACATGTGCTTGCGACCAGTATGCGCTCACACAAATAAGCAAGTGGCTATGGGAAATTCACACCTAATTTTGGCTCCCATATGTACAACCATACCAAAGCTATACCTCCTGATAACTTTGATAAGGTTCCACACAACAATGAACTTCAAGCTCCATGAGGCAAGCAAAGCTTTGTATGCTTGATACCCATGAACAAACAAGATGACACCATCGAGAACCAAACTGTATTATGCAAGGTGGCCATATAACCGAAATTGCAAATACAATAATAGTGTAAAGTATGTTCAAAGGATTGTTTCTTAGTTCATGTAAGGTCTTAACTTAGGGGACATCATGCCTAATGTCTCCAAGAGAGGACCAATCAAAGAATAGAAGATTCACAACTTAGGGGATGCAGTGTATCACATCAAGCCACTAAGAGGAATATATTATGCTAAGAGAGATCGCGCTCTTGAAGGGCATCACACATAATTTCATGACAAAGTAAAAGACACATCGCATGAAGTAAGAAGACTACACCATGAAACATGAGTTGTAATTGAAATACACAAATAATAATGCCAATGTATGCCTCCACTTTAAAGAAACTGCTAAACACCATGCTGTGAAAAATTACTTTAAAGTAGCAAATGTTAGATGCTAACTGTAACTAAGGGAAATTATCCTAGGTTTAGTAGATGCATAAACATAAAAACCCAAAGTAAATAATGAAGTGCAAAGGAGAAACATGAAAACAAAATGAAAGATCTCACCAAATGTCTTAAATCTCCATTAGACCTTCTCAACTTGCTACAAATATAATGTTTCCCTCAAATTTATGATGAGCAAACTAATGACAATGACAAGCCCTAAGAAAATTTTGAAGAATTTGAGATGATAATATGCAAATACTATGCTAATATGCAACTAGTAAGCATGAAACCATGTCTAAATTATGCCTAATGAAATACTAGTATTCCTATGGCAAGATGACAATGATGACAAGATTGCAAGAGTATGACAAGAGTGCAAGAGCTTCAAGATGACATGAGGTTAAAATGACATGAGATGACAAAACAAGATTGCATGAGATCACAAAATGAGACCAAAATTCTCAATTTATAGAAAATGCAATTTTGAGTGAACGGTCAAGATTGAAGATTGACAAGTGCCCTAGAATCAATGGACAAGATTCAATTTGACAACCCACAATTAGGGTTAGGCCAACATTAGGGAAAAATAAAAATGAATGGACAAGATTTATTTTTAGAAAATCAAATCAAGGGTTGACAATGCGTTTGATAAGAGATAAGACTGGCACGGAAAAAGAGGAGGCTGGAAAATCAAATAAAAATAGAAATTAATTTGATTTTGGAGAAAAGAGACTATTTTGAATTAAAAATCAATTTAATTCAAAAAGGTGGGGACCACATGACAGTAAATAATTAAAATGGGGGAAATATCAAATGAGACAATTAAATAATTAAAATAACTATTTAATTAGAGAGAGTGGCCACTAATTATTAAATAAATTAAAGAATCTATTTAATTATGAGAAGACTTTCAAAATTAGTGACATATTTAATAATTAGGAAGACATAATGGACAAGGATAATTAAATAAATTAAGAAACTTATTTAATTATAAGATCTTAGTCAATTAGTGACGTATTAAATAAATAAATAAAATTTATCCATTTAATAATCAAGAGGAATAAAAAAGGATATGAATTAATTAAATAATTATGAATTATTTAATTAATAGACAAAAGTGGACCAAGGACATAATTAAAATGTCATAATTATGCTAGGAAGAAAAGATGGAAAAATAGAGCTTACAAGCCTAGGTCATTTTTATGTGTCTACATTTTTCCCCTCTTTGTCATAATGCAGCCTGTCGCATTGTGGAAAAGAAAATAATTTAAACACATGCCCCAGTGAAGGTACGAAGTATCTATGCCCCCTCGGGATGATTTTCAAATTTTGGGTCGACGACAAGAAAATTTGGAAAGTGTCCCAATAAGTCAATTTAGTGACGAGAAAGACAATGGCATGGACAGTTTTTGATTTTGAGGAGATTAAAAAAGCCATACAGGTGGTCAAAGTCAATCAAAGGAAACTCCAACAATAAAAGGTTTGACAAATGCCATTTTGACTTTATAAATAAGTTCTAGACAATGGGGTAAAAGTCAATTCATTTTCACTATTTACCTTAGTAATTTTGAGAGCTCAGAGCAAGGACTTTAGCAAACATGGTGATTCTAGTGACCAAGCATTGCAGGGAGATTGTGTGGACTTATAGGTAGCCAGAGGGCTCAAAGCCAATGGTACATACCCCTAACTCACTTTGTGATTTTATCATTTTTCGTGCAAAATTTAGGGTTTTAGGTTCAATAACGAATGCGTTGTGATGCATGTGCATGTGCGTAAACTACATTCGCATTCACGTTCGATGCATTTGATGTGTTGCGACGCAAACACAAATGGTTTTTAGCATGGGACATTTGGGTGTGATGCACTCACAAGCGAATGCGACGCATTTGCAAAATCGCACTGCAATCGAAAGGTGTAATGCCGCATCTAACAAGTTGCAATGCATTTGCTAAATACAAAGATGCATTTGAATGAAATGACGCATGTGTGAAAATTCAAGACACAAATGTACTGATGTGATGCAAGTGCAAGCTATAATGACACAATTGTTGGATCAAGACGCATTTGAAGTATGGAGCGATGCAAACGCTTTTTTGCAATGCAAATGAAGTCAACGTGACGCATTTGACTTTGACTTTGACCAATGGTTGACTTTGTTTAATTTCAAATTTTGAATGCTTTTGAGTTACCCAGACGATAATGATGACTTTTCATAAGGAATTAACAAGTTGTTTTGCCAATGATTGATGCAGTTGGGTTTATATTATGTCACCTATATGCCCATTATCTGGAAAAATAGGGGACTATTGACTGCACTGTGCGAGAGATGGCACTCTAAGACATGCTCGTTCCACTTTCCGACAAGAGAGGCCACTATGAATCTTGAGGATGTATACCATATTCTCCACCTACCAATCCAAGGGGAGTGGATCATATATGACCCATAGCATAGCTACTAGATATTCATAGCTTACTATCATGACCAAGGTGCAGGACTAGGTATCGAGGGGTATGAGATCCATTGGGAGTTTATGGAAAAGCATTATGGCCAGTTTGATGCATTGCTATTGACACTAATCGATGGGGTATTGATTCCATATCGTAGAGGATGTTGGTTTCCTATTGGCTAGGGAGATGTTTTGGTCAGGATGAGATGAGATAGGACTATCTATGTTTGGGGACCTTGCTTGCTAGGTATGTTATATCATCAACTTCATGAGGTAGCATACGGGAGGGCATAGAGCATTGGGTGTGGTACGACTCTTCTGATGATTTGGGCATGGGAGCATGTTGCTATCTTCTGACCTTTGATCCAGAGACCATAGTTGGCAAATGGCATGCCTTATGTTTACTATTATGTCGGTGCCCTATAGTAAACTAGAGTTGGGGAGATAGGTTGGTGGCAACATCAGATCAAAACTATGATATCA
>VDFB02193867.1:597605852-597730297 GCA_007258455.2 Sequoia sempervirens | reverse complement strand
TCATGTTCACTAAGAGAGGTAGGATGAGAGAAACAACTAGGACTATCAAAACTCTCATTGATTAGTTCTTGTAACATCAAAATATTTTATTTTCCAATAGGAGAGATATTAGGAGAAGAACGAATATGATCATTAGGATTTTCCAAGGTTGTATCCTCTTTCACTAAAACACTCTCATAGGGAGGGGATATGAAATTTTTCTTAGCATGTCTAGAAAGGTAAGGTACTAACATTGTTTGACCAAAAATGAAAAGCACTTTTAGCAATCTCATGCAATGCTTCAAGATAATGTAAACAATGTGTATCCCAAGATGCAAAACAATTTTATCCAATGAATGCAAAAATTTAAGAATACAAACAATGTATATCCAAAAATGAAAAGTGCGTTTATCAAACTTATGCAAAGTTTTATGAATGTAAACATTGTATCTGTAAAAGTGAAAAGTACTTTTATCCTTATTATACAAATTTTCAGAAATGTAAGCATTTTCAGATCTAATGATGCTTGTAATTGAAATGATTTCAAAAATGAATGTCCTAAGTTGATGTTTTTGACCTAGATGCATAAAATAGATGTTGCTGAAACTTTCCAGACTTATAGTATATGTTACCAAGAGGCTTAGGAAGCACAAAAAAGCAGATTTAAATCCTAAAATCTACAGCTTCAAACTCAATAGGGAATAAGACACCAATAAGGGTGTCTTGGTCCTACTGAAGGAATTTGAAGGTTCCAAAAACTGGAATAGAATGCAATCAACTCAAACAGGATTTTGAGGTAAAAACCCAGAGAGGGACTAAGATGCCAGTAAGGGTTTTTTTTTTCCCAGTGGAGGTTTTTTTCAAAAAAACAACAAAATCTAAGTTGTTAACAATGTTCCCAGATTGCCTATCTAGGGACCTGATGTTGAAAAATAGAAATTTGTGCAAATAAATACAAGAAAAAGTAACTAGTGACAAGCAATTGGATGCAAAGTTGAATGCAATTTTTTCAATTTTGGATGCAATAAAAATGTCCCTAAATGCAATTAGGATGATGAGTAATGCACTTTTTAGTTTTTCAATGAGATAAAATGATTAAGCAAGAAAAAATGCAACCTATATGCACTTTCACTAATGCAAATATGAGAAACCCTAGATGCACTTTCACTAAATATGAGAAACCCTAGATGCAATTTCACAAAATGAGAAACCCTAGATGAAATTTCACTAATGCAAGAATGAATGCAACGTAGATCTAGGAATGTGATGGACTCCAAAATAGAAAATGAATGTTCAAAATGTCAGGTTCACCAAAATGATTAGTAGAAGAATGGGTGCTTTATAACCTAGGTCATAGAACACTATTCTCCAATTATCATTCAATAATGTCCTAGGAACCCTAATTGGATTAACTATGAACCTCACAAGGTGAGACAATTCTCAATGAGGAGGACCTAGGAGTGGTTCTTCTAGGGTTTGAAGGGTTCTCCACCAAGAAAATGCTTGGAAAAGATAAATGTGCGATAAAAAAAAGTACCTTTTGCATGACATGGGAATAACTCGTGATAAATTGAACTTAATGATGCTTTGATTTAGTGTTGTGAGGTTTTTTACATGTCCACACTAGGTCGTGGACCTTTGCAAATTAAATAAAATGCATTTATTAATGTCTTGTGAAGGTATTGAGAAGTGTTGTAAAACATTTCTACACTTTTCTAGACTCTATTCATTATAATTCACCTAAAAATCCCCTTTTCATCACTAAAAAAATCCTATTTTAAAGTGTTGTAATGACTTGTAACAAGATTTCATGCTTTTCTAGGCTTAATTTCACTATTTACACCTTTCTTAAATACTTTATTTGACCCCTTTTTTCCCTTAATATAATTAATTAAGTGTATTTTTGAATACAAACCCGACAAACAACATTAATTGTTACTTAATTTCCAACACACACTTTCAATTCCAAGGTGGGACCCATTTTCCATGGGTGGTGAATGAGTCCCCCTTGGTTCCAAATTCAAAATATTTCAAATTTCTTTTCGGGGTTTTATTCAAAATCACTTGATGTCAGCTTGTGATGAGGTATCATTGGGTTACTAAGGTACAAATGTGTATAAATAAGTGTTTTTCTTCTCATTTTTCATCTCCTAATCTCTTATCATTCATTCATCCACCAATCTTCCATCTCAAGTCAAGAAAATTAGGGTTTCTTCATTACAAGTCATCCAAGATCAATTTTTAGACATTAAAGAGCAAATTCTTCATGTTTTGTTGCATACTTTCAAGATCAAAAATCATGGAAAGGTAATCAACTCTATTATTGCATGTTTCTTTAAATTCTTTCATCATTTTGGTTTAATTTCCTAAAAGGGGTTTGACCAAGGCAAACCCCCATGCCCTAACTTTCAACATTTCTTTTTCTCTTCTTGTGTGCTTACAAATTTAGGACTCTTGGAAAATTGGAAATAATTGGAGATCAAGTTGCAAGGCTACTTAAGTCTTATTTTCACTCAAAAATTCAACTAGGTGCTTCAATTCAAATCAACCATATTTCAAGCTTGGAGAAGGTATCATGTCTGTTTCCTGTAGAATTGACTTTAACAACCCGACAAGTAGATATCCTCATATCTAGTGTTGCAGATTTGTCTCCTGATTTCTTAGAATTTTGGGAGAGGACTGATTTTCCACCAATGGTGAATGAGTCCCACCTTAAGGCTGGAAATCTAAGTTTTGTCAGATTCTGGATCCTAAGACTCAGAAACTAGTTCCCAACACTTTTCATCAGAAGCAAGACTAATTCGCCACCTTGGGTGAATGAGTCCTACTGGTGATTTTTTGTGATTCTAGATAGCATCCAAAAGATTCTAGAATCTTCATCAATCCTCCAAGTGCACAATGATTCAGCTCATTTCTTTCTGTTATGCATTTATTCATTATTTACTCATTGTTTACATATCACATTGTGTTTTCCAATATAGCATAAATATTAAGTTTTGAATACAAAATCAGTCATTTAGATCACTTAATTGCATTTAGATCATTTCAGTTAAGCATAACAACATCACACATTGCATAATTTGAATGAACCTAGCTATCATTTTTGGCCTACCTCTCTCCTTTTAGGTGCAAAACCCTAGAAGAGTTAGAGAGTCTTGTGGGTACCAAAAATCTATGGTTCATTTTGGTGAACCTGCTTTTAGAATACTTTCTTGTCTAATTTGGAGTACATTTTCATCCTAATCCTAGCTTGCATTGAATTTTCATTAGATTTGCATTGGTTAATTTGCATCTAGGGTTTCAAATTTTTGCATTAGAAAAAAGTGCATTATCCTTACATTTTTACATAAAATTTCTGAAATTTTGTATCTCCATCTGAGGTCTGCATCATACAATAATAAGCACATTGAAAACCATTCAAAATTTCTGAAAATCTTGAAAAAAACTAGAACTGGGACTCATTCGCCATGCTAGGCGAATTAGTCCCTTTCTAGATTTTTCACTATCTGTTACTACATCAGAAACCACATTTTTGTGCTTCCTAAGCCTCCCAATATTATATAATATAAGTATGGAAAGTTTTTGGAACATTTTATTATGCATCTAGATCAAAAACATCATTTTAGATTATTCATTCTTCAAATCACTTCATTTGCACACATTCTTACATCTAAAAATGCTTCCATTTCTACAATTTTGCATAACATTGATAAAAGTACTTTCCATTTTTGCACATATAATGTTTCTATTCATAAAACTTTGCATTAGTTTGGTAAAAGTACTTTTCATTCTTGCATGTACATTGTTTACAGTTTTAAGGTGTTGAATACATTGGATAAGAGTGTTTTGTATCTTTGCATATACATTGTTCATATTGTTGAAACATTGCATGAACTGGTTACATGTGCTTTTCATTCTTATTCAAACAATCCTATTACCTTACATATGTAAACAATTTAAGAAACATTTCCTATCCCCTCCCTATGAGAGTGTTTTTGTGAAAGATACTACAACCTTAGACATTCCTAATGATTATACTTTTTCTTCACATAATATCTCTCCTTTTAGTGACAAAGATATTTTAGTAGAAGAATCAATTAATGAGAGTTTCAAGAATCCCAGTTGTTTCTCTCCTTCTACCTCTCTTACTGAACAATACATTGATAAACAAGACAATACAACCATAGGTACTCATGACAACAACATTTGTTCTTCTTCTAGTATCTCTCCTAGTTGTGAAGTAGATACTTTGATGTTCGACAACATAATCAATGAAGGCCATGAATATCTTAGTTGTCCCCCTTCACCTAGGAAAACTCCTCTTGAAAAACAATATTACACCATTGATCAATTCCCCTACTTGTGATGAAGTCCTTTTAGAAGAACCAACCTATGAATGTCCAAAACATTTGGCTTGTTGTTCTCCTAAAAACTCTCCTCCTAGGGAGAATCTCATGGTGCAAAAACATATGAACATTGCCACATATCCTTCAAACATTCAACCTTCCCTAGGTGAAGATAATAAAGTGACATTCGAATCCCCTTCACCAACACATCATTCCAATAAAGATAAAATTATTGACGTTATGACAACACAAGTGGCATCTCCTTTAATTAGTGAGCTTCCTAAGTCACCTTATGTAATGTCCCCTTCTTGGTAGCCCTTTGGGTTGTTGTTAGCCTCCCCCTTCCCGAAGGCTAATTCCATTATCAAGGAATCATTTATTTAATTAGTTGTGTATCACCTAATTTCAAGTTTAGCTTTATAAGGTGATGACAATTAATTAATTAAATATTTTGATAAAGTGACTTTACATAAGGTTCAAAAGTGATTCATTGAAATATTAATCTAGTAAAGTGGACTTTATAAAAGTCAATTTAATTTTGGTGCAAAAGTGACTTGGTGAAATATTTGTAAATTGACTATATAGAGTGTCACTGTAATTTTTGAATGAAGATACAAAAAGGAAAAGGAGGAAAATATTTGAAACATTCTATTATTATGATTTTCATCCTTCACGGGAAAGAGATCAAGAGCTTCATGTTGGCGGGTTTCAAACCCTAGCATTCTAGTTTCATTAGTGAGAGAATCTGACCTAGCTAGAGGATTTAATTTAGATTTTGTGATTATTGTCAAGGAAAATCAATGATGCTTCATGGGGATGATTTTTGGAGAGTTTCTTAGATATATTGAAGGTGTTTCTTAGCTTGTGTAGCCCTAGATGTTTTAATTCAGTGCATAGAATGCTTCCAAATGGTGTGGGAACTAAAAGAAAGGAAAAGCACTAAGAAACAAGTTAATATCATAATAGGATGATGCATTTGTAGCTTGAAATATGAGTCGTGAGTTCTGCTGGAGGTTTTGGAGGGTGCATCTGGATGAGCAATGAAATAACATGTTTGTAGAAGGAATGACTCCCATTTTACTTAGCTGGGTCATGGTAAATTTTAAAAGGGTTTTGGAAAGGATTTGAAGCCTCAAGGTTGGACGCATTACTGATTAAGAGGAATGATTGTTGGAAATGTGACATTAGATGCTAATATAGTTGTTGGGTGCTTCTAAGACAAGTTCTAATACTTTCCAGGTTGGAACGAGTTATCCACAAGTTTGATGCAATATTTTGAATTATAAACCTTATATTTATAGTTTTTAGTTGCTTCTCAATATCTAGGAAAAGTGTCTAATGAATATCAATACGAATTGAGGATGCTTCATGTAGTTATCAGACATTTTACATATAGAAATCTACATTCAATGTTGTTGTTACAGTTTGAAATATATCTCTAATGTATTCCTTTAATGTTGTAAGAGGTCTTGTCATGTATATTTGAATATACGAGTTTTGGGTCATGGGTCTTGTGGACACAAATGCATTGTCTTTGAATTTTGGAACTATTTCTATTTTGTGTGAGGTTTGTTAAATACTCCTGAGCATATACTTTAGCATATTTTTGGCCCTTCCTATTGAGGTCAGTGCCATGCATAGTTTGCTACAACCTGATACAAATTTTTTGTGCATCTTTATATGGAAAAATTAGTAATTTCCTTGGTAGCATTTTGATGTATTTCAAATTTAGATAAGAATGGAAACCATGATGCAATAACATTGATATTCTACATATGTGAGAAATCATTATGTTCCTACTCATTTTGTATAAACCATGTTTACTTGAAACAAGAAAATAAATGCTTAGATTCAAAGTAAAGTAAAACCAAAGTAAAAACTAGACACCTCAAACTAGGAACATCACACTGGTATTAGAACCAACTTCCTGCTAGCCTATGCGGTAGTGGGATGTTATGAATCTTGACAACCAACAGTATATAACATATAGGAGAGAAAGGAGAAGAGGTTTTGGTCATTTTATTACCAATTCATCTATGGAAGAGATCATGGGTGATAGACATGGCATACCAAAGGGTAGCACGCAATAGATTCTCAATGACCTAGCTAGAGGTCAACAACAAGTAGCTCAACTCTTAAACCATCTTGTGGGTGATAGGAACAATGGTAACAATGGAACAAATGGTCATGATAACAATGTAGCACATAACCATAGTAGTATAGCTAGTAGGGTGACTCCAAGGCCTCTCATGCCTCAATTCTTGGGTGGACAGCCTGTTGGAAATCAAGAGTGGCAGCAAGCACAAGGAGAGAGATTCACAGATTATTTGAGAGAATAGCAATTGTTGGGAGATGAATTTCATGTTGCCATGTCATTGGCATAATTTTGCACTATCAAGTATAGGAATAGACCTAGAAATAATAGTAGAGGACAACATAACCAAGATCAACAATGCAAGGTTGGGAAACTCTCTATCCCTTCCTTTGACAGGTCTAGTAAATGCACAGCTAGAGCGTGGGTACAAAATTTGGATACTTATTTTTCAGCTAAACCCCATGTTGGAGACCGAGGCTATTAAGTATGCTACGCTACACTTGGATGGTGAAGCGCATGAGTGGTGGTATCATGGGATTGTCACTTTAAGGCATGCCAACATCACTTCTTATTTGGAGTTCACATAGAAATTCAAGGATAGATTTGATCAAACGGATCCGGAGCTCCATTTTCGTGAGCTAGCACTGCTTAAGCAAAGTGGATCAATGGATACATTAATTTTAGATTTTCAGTAGTTGGGAGTTATGGTGATAGATATTTCAAAGCAGAGGTTGGTTATATGCTCTTCATTGAGAGTCTACCCAAACCACTTTGTGGTTAGATCAAGGCTTTCAAACCCAATTCCCTATAGGATGCAATCACTAGAGCTAGAGATATGGAGCACTTCACACCTAGCAACAATTCCCCTTCTAAACCCTTCACTCCTCAAAAGAAAAAGGGAAAGAAGTCTTTTCAGAAGAAAGGAAACAAGAAAAGTGATCTAGATGAGAAGTATCACAAGGAATGCAGAATTAATAGAATTTGTTACCATTACAAGGAATGCTAGGAGCCAAGTCATCGTTGCCAAGGAAAGGGAAAGGCTCACCTTATTAAGGTTTTGTCTTAGGATGAGATCAGTGATGCAAGCCTTCTCAGGATATTAACGACAGTAGTTTATATGAGGAGCAGCGTTAGGGAGAGGGTAAGAGTTGTACCATCGCTACCTTATCAAGAACTCCTAGATTCAACTCTTTTAGAGTTAGAGGAGTTTTACAGGGACATCACATAGCAGTGTTGATTGATAGTGGGGCCACCAAAAACTTTATTGATGCAAACCTAGTTGAGAAGCATTCACTACCTACAAAGTACTTTGAAGGATTTAATGTGATGGTGGTAAATGGTTATAAATTGAGATGCACTAAAAGGGTACCAAAGTTTCCTATTACCTTGGGTAATTACACAGCCATAGATGACTTCTATGTGGTGGATTTGGGCGACACTCATGCTATACTTGGAGTCTGGTGGTTACACTCATTAGGGAAATATTCACAAAAGTTTTAGACCATCGAGCTTAAGTTTAGGATAGCAAAGGGGTAGCAAGTGGTGCTTAGAGGCATGGCTAATGGATCAACTAGGGTTGTGTCTGCTAGATGCATGGAGAGAATTTTTCAACATGATGACATAGATTGGGTAGCAGAGTGTGTGATCACCACCAAGGATTCTTCAGATTCAATATAGCCATAACATGTTAACATTCAAGAGCTATTGGGCAAACATGATAGGGTTTTTGGAGAGATACCTCTAGGGAGACCACCCAATCCTAGTTTTGAGCATACCATTGAGTTAGAGGAGGGGACCAACCAAATGATCACTACCCCCTATTGTCATCCTAATAAATTCAATGATGAGATCAAGAAAGCAATCAAAGAATTACTTGAGATGGGACACATTAGACCAAGCTCCAGTCCATTCGCTTCTTTCATTTTCTTGGTGAAGAAGAAAGATGGAACCATGCGAATGTGCATTGACTATTGGGATCTTAATAAGAAAACCATTAATAACAGGTACCCCATACCTAGGATAGATGATTTGTTGGATGAACTTCATGGGGTAGTGTATTTTTCAAAGATTGATCTTTGTTCAGGGTACCATCAGATAAGAGTCAGAGAGTAAGACATACACAAAATAGTGTTTCGTTGTCACTATGGGAACTATGAATTCTTGGTCATGCCATTTGGTTTGACAAATGTTCCTACCACATTTCAGTCCTACATGAATCATATATTCAATAAGCAGTTGTGTAAATTCTTTTGTGTGTTCTTTGATGACTTGCTCATTTATAGCCAGACTTGGGAGGAGCATTTGAGACATCTTAATGAGATCTTTACTATCATGTAGGAGTAGTCACTCTATGCTAAGGCTTCAAAATGTGAGTTTGGCATTAGATAGATATTATATTTGGGGCATGTGATCCATGCAGATAGAGTGCAAGTCCATCAGGAGAAGATACATGTGATTTGTGATTAGCCACCACCCAAGACACTCATAGAGTTGCGAGGCTTCTTTGGATTGTGCAAATACTACAAGTAGTTTGTGAGTGGGTTTTCACAATTGGGAGCACCATTGATAGATTTGACCAAGAAAGGGGCATTCAGTTGTTCAGAGGAGACACAATGAGCTTTTGAAAAGCTCAAGGAGGTGAAGAGTAGTTGTCCAATATTGGCATTTCTAGATTTCACATAGCCATTTGTTCTTGAGTGTGATGCCTCGAGTGAGGGCATAGGAGCAATGCTGATGTAAAATAGACACCCCATAGCTTTTGAGAGTCATAATTTGAGGAGACCAGAGAGACTATTCTCCATCTATGATAAGGAGATGCTCACCATTATGCATGCTTTGGAAAAATCCAGACAGTATTTAGTTGGAGGGAAGTGTGTGGTGAGGACTGACCATAATAGTATTAGATACTTCTTGGAGCAAAAGGATTTGAATGAGAGATAACATAAGGGGGATAGCAGGATATAGGCATATGACTTTGATATAGAGTATGTGAAGGGAAAGAAGAATGTTGTGGTAGATTCCCTTTCCAGGGGACCTTCAACGTGCTCACTTTCAGATATTTCTACAAATTGGAAGTCCCTCTTGTTGGTGGAGTACTTCAAAAATATTTTTTCTTGTGAGTTGATGGATGGAATAATTCAGGATGATAGGTATAGAGTGGTGGATGATGTGATTTACTACAAGGATAGGATCTACTTGGTGCTAGAATCTAGACTGAAGGAGAAGATATTGTAGGCTTCTCATGACACTCCCTTAGTAGGCCATCAGGGCTATTTCAAAACTTATATATAGGTCAAAGAGAGGTTCACATGGAAGGGCCTCAAGGATGATGTATTGAGACACGTTAGGGAGTGTGTGACTTGTCAGCAAAATAAGTCAAAGCATACACATTCAGCTAGATTGCTACAACCATTGCCTATCCCAGAGCAAAAATGGGAGTGCATTTCTATGGACTTCATCACAAGTCTACCTAAGGTGCATGGGAGAGATAGTATATTTGTAGTGGTGGATTGGTTGACGAAGTACACTCACTTCTTTGCTATTCCGACTAAGTATAGGGATCCCCAGGTGGTTGAGTTATTTTTCAGGGAGATTTTTAGATTGCATCAGCTACCCTAGTACATAGTCAGTGAGAGGGATAGTAGATTCATGAGTGAATTTTGGCAGAAGTTGTTTAGGTTGGCAGGTACTAAGTTGATTCTAAGTATGATTTATTACCCTCATACATATGGACAGACAAAAATTGTAAACAAATGGATTTAGGTGTACTTGTGCAACTACATTGCTGGGCATCAATGTGCATGGATTAAGTGGCTACACTTGGGATAGTATTGTTATAATACCACTTATCATATGTCCATTGGGATGAGTCCTTTCAAAGCTTTGTACGGTTATGATGCACCCTCATTTATGGAGATGGATTTTGGTGATAGCAGGGTTTCCAAAGCCAAGGATTGGATTCAGGAGAGTTGGGATATCTTGAGGGCACTCAAAGATAACTTGCAAGTGGCACAAAATTAGAAAAAGACATATGTTGATAGACACAATGTTGAGCACAGTTTTGAGGTCGATGATTTGGTATACCTTTGCTTGCAACCCTACAAATAGTGTTCTCTTAAGAAGAGTGGAGCTGAGAAGCTCAAACCAAAATTCTATGGGACATACATGATTATCAGGAGGGTTAGAGAGGTGGCATATGAGTTGGAATTTCCTAATAGCAATAAGATTCATAATGTATTTCATGTTTCGTGCCTCAAGAAGGCAATGGGTCAGCAAGTTACTCCTTCTTCAGTGCTTCCACTACTGGATGAGGAGGGACATTTAGTCCTAGTCCCTGAGGAGATTGTAGACACTCAAGAGAGGAGGTTGAGGAATAGGGTGGTGAAGGAGTATTTGGTGAGATGGAGAAATTTTCCAACCAAGGATGCCACATGGGAGAATGAGCAGATTCTACAACACCCGAGCTTAAAAATTTTTGAGGAGAAGAAATTTTGGGAAGGGAGTACTATAATGTCCCCTTCTTGGTAGCCCTTCAGGTTGTCATTAGCCTTCCCCTTCCCAAAGGATAATTCCATTATCAAGGAATCATTTATAATTAGTTGTGTATCACCTAATTTCAAGTTTAGCTTTATAAGGTGATGCCAAATAATTAATTAAATATTTTGATAAAGTGACTTTACATTAGGTTCAAAATTCATTCATTGAAATATTAATCTAGTAAAGTGGACTTTATAAAAGTCACTTTAATTTTGGTGCAAAAGTGACTTGGTGAAATATTTGTAAAATGACTATATAGAATGCCACTTTAATTTTTGAATGAAGATACAAAAAGGAAAAGGAGGAAAATATTCGACACATTCTATTATTACAATTTTCATCCTTCACGAGAAAGAGCTTGAGAGCTTCATGTTGGTGGGTTTCAAATCCTGGCATTCTAGTTTTTTCAATGAGAGAATCTAACCTAGCTAGAGGATTTGATTCAGATTTTGTGATTATTGTCAAGGAAAATCAATGATGCTTCATGGGAACAATTTTTGGAGAGTTTCTCAAACAAATTGAAGGAATTTCTTATCTTGTGTAGCCCTAAATGTTTTATTTCAGTGCATAGAATGCTTGCAAAGGGCGTGGGAACTGAAAGGCAGGAAAAACACTGAGAGACGATTTAATATTAGAAGAGGATGACTCATTTGTAGCTTGAAATCTAAGTCATGAGTTCTACTAGAGTTTTTGGAGGGTGAATCTAGATGAGCAATGAAATAACATGTTTGTAGAAGGAAGGAATGGCTCCCATTTCACTTAGTTGGGTCGTGGTAAATTTTGGAAGGGTTTTGGAAAGGATTTGAAGCCTCAAGGTTGGATGCATTACTAATTAAGAGGAATGACTGCTAGTAATGCGACATTAGATGTTGCTATAGCTGTCAGGCACTTCTAAGACAATTTCTAATAATTTCTAGGTTGGAACGAGCTATGCACAGGTCTGATGCACTCTTTGAATTATAAACCTTGTATTTACAGTCTATAGTTGCTTCTCGATGTCTAGGAAAGTGTCTAATGAATATCAATACGAACTGAGGCTGTTTCATGTAGTTATCATACATTTTACATACAAAAATTTGCATTCAATGCTATTGTTACAATTTGAAATATATCTTTGATGTATTCTTTAATGTTGTAAGAGGTCTTGTCATGTATATCTAAATATACGAGTTTTTGGTGATGGGTCTTGTGGACACAAATGCATTATCTTTGAATTTTGGAACTATTTCTATTTTGTGTGAGGTCTGCTAAATACTCTTGAGCAGATACTTAGCATATTTCAGACTCTTCCTATTAAGGTCAATTCCATACACAGTTTGCTACAACCTGATACAAATTGTTTTGCATCTTTATATGGAAAAATTAGTAGTTTCCTTGGTAGCATTTTGATGTATTTCAGATTTAGATAAGAGTGGAAACCATGATGCAATAACATGATATTCTACATATGTGAAAAATCATTACGTGTATACTTCTTTTGTATAAACCATGTTTACTTGAAACAAGAAAACAAATGCTCATATTCAAAGCAAAGGAAAAACAAAGTAAAAACTAGACACCTCACACCAGGAACATGATGCCTTCCATTAGTGAATCACACAAAAAATTCAGAGATGTCTTGAAATCCATAATGCAATCTACTCATAACAATGTCTTGCAGCAACTATGTTATAACTTAGTGACTCAAACATCGGGGGGACCACACAACACTCCTGCACCATTACCTTTTCCTCAAAAAGTGCCTAGTGTTGAAGACCTTAATAAGGCTACTACTAATATATTTGTATGGGAACTCATTCAACTCTCACCGATAGTCAAACTTATTTTTCACAAAATTTTGCAAATACAAAAGGAGGAGATCCAATCTTACATAAAATTTAGTCATGTAGCATCCTCCTCTTGTCCCATGCAATCCACTTAGTCAAAAATCATATTACCTAAACATGAATTACCCTCACTTGAGATTCAAAATGAGAATGATCCATTGATTATAAAGGTGATCATTAATGAAACTTTAATTAGGCACACTCTCATCGACAATGGAGAATTATTCGATGTTTGTAGCATGGACCTCCTACACAAACTTGGCATGGACAAAAATCCCATTCAACTTAACGATGTTCATATTCGTGGCTTTAAAAATGTTCATAGGAAACCACTTGGGATGATCACATTACCTATTCAGGTCAGACCTATAGTGTTTCCTACCTCTATTCATATCATGCAAGGAGCCCTTCCATACAATCTTCTCCTAGGGAGACCATGGATTCATGCTATGAAAGGCATCCCCTGCACCCTTCGCCGTGTAATTATATTTGAATACAACAAGATATACACAGTTGATACAAATGAGCGAAGCTATGTGTCAACTAATCACAACACTTCCAACTCCCCTAATCCTTTCATTCCTAGATCAAAACTTCAACCTATACAAGTTGGTCCTAATGGGTGTTTAGATTCTACACCTCCTTTCCATATCATTTCCAAAATATCACCCTTATGGTCCAAAGAGTCATAGACAAATGATTCATTTTCAGACACAAGCTCTAGTAGTGATTGGAGTTTCACACCTACCTTTAAGGGAGGGTATGCGCTATCCCACTCTCAACCCAAACAACCTTGTGTTCCATTCACTCAATTTAATTCTACTAAATTAACCCATGGTAGTGATGGGGGAAATATAACTCCCATCCCTCATGAAGCAATGACACAAAACATTAACAAGTTTTTTTGTTCTTATACAACAACCAATCCTTCTCACAAACACACACCCCCTTCATCTAACTTGGAAGATTTTTATGGTATTGGTTACAACCTTCCTCCTACAAATGGATGCAATGAACACACAAACAAATCCAACATATCATACTTATCTCCACTTTCATCACAGAATTTGCACAACAATAGCATTCAAACTCTTAAGGATTGTGGTCCTCTTCCTTCTGTGGAAGCAACTAATATTTCTACTTGATACTTCATTTCATGTATTCTAGGCTCACCTTTATCCTACACTAAGTGGAGGGAAAGGGGTTTGATAGCCTTGTCCTTGTATGTCACTTGTCAATGTCTCTTTTGACCTAGTCGTTAACCTTTCATGAACGTATAAGAGCAATATTACGATGTGGATGACATGTATTAAGATTGACTCACATGTGACATACTCCCTTTCTTCATGATGCAGCTTATCAGAAACATATGACTTGGCATAGGGATTTTTGGGTAAGCTCTCATGTCTTCTTCTACTTTAAAGCAATTGCTCATAGTACGGGTGCTCACAGCCACTTTAAAGTGGGGGGCATACATCACCACTCACATTTCATTGTGTGATATCTTTCTTCTTGTGATGCGTCTTGTTCTTGGTGGAGTCATTGGGCTTGATTCCCTCCAAGAGTGTGATACTTCTTTTGCAGTTATCCTCTCTTGGAGACATTAAGCATGGCATTCCCTAAGATGATACCTTGCACAAATTAAGCAAAATCCCTTTGAACAATCCTTACACCATTTTGAATTTACAATGTCTATGAGTGTCAAGCATACGAAGTTTTTCTTACCTCATAGAGCTCGAACCCACATTTTCCTTTGTGGCACCTTATTAAAGTTATCAAGAGGTATAACTTTGGTATGGTTGAGTAGGAAGCCCATTCAACGACACGACTTTCCCCATAGCCACCTATGTGTTTTCTGAGTGTATACCAACTAGCGTGTGTTTCTCACCTTTTGGGCTCTCTCACCCAATGGATAGCCAAGAGTTATGTTGCCCTAGAGTGGGTATGCATTTGGAAACACACCCTAGATGTAATCCACAACTAGTTGTACAAACGATCAAAGCTTGATCTACCTTTTTATTTTTCAAATTACTTTTGTGGGATAACTCACCCCACAGATGACTTGATGTTCTGTGGCCCTAGAGTGAGTGCATATTTCCACCCTCTTTTTCTTCCCTTTAATTCTTGCCATTGCATGATTGTGTATCTTGGTGGTTTGACTTACGATAATGGATTTTGGAGGCTTGATTTCCTTCTTGATATTTTTCATCCTTTCTCATATGCTTCTATACACTCAAATCTCTCTTGAATTTCTACTTTAGTGTGAGTTTGAAGGAAGTTCATCCTCTCACTAAAGTGGGGGCTAAATGTGTCATAGAAAAAAGTACCCTTTGCTTCACATGGAAATAATTCATGATAAATTGGACTTAATGATGCTTTGATTTAGTTTTGTGAGGTGTTTTACATGTCAACACTAGGTCTTGGACCTTTGCAAATTAAATAAAATGCATTTATTAATGTCTTGTGAACGTATTGAGAAGTGTTGTAAAACATTTCTACACTTTTCTAGACTCTATTCATTATAATCCACCTAAAAAGTCCCCTTTCATCACTAAACAAGTCCTATTTTAAAGTGTTGTAATGACTTGTTACAAGATTTCACACTTTTCCAGGCTTAATTTCACTATTTACACCTTTCTTATGCTTTATTTGACCCCTTTTTTCCCTTATAAGGCTTAATTAAGTGTATTTTTGAATGTAAACCAGACAAAAAACATTAAATGTGACTTAATTTATGACACCCACTTTCAAGTCAAAGGTGGGACCCATTCACCATGGGTGGAAAATGAGTCCCCCTTGGCTCCAAATTCAAAATATTTCAAATTTCTTTTTGAGCTTTTATTCATAATCACTTGATGTCGGCCTGTGATGAGGTAGCATTAGGCTACTAAGGCACAAATGTGTATAAATAAGTATTTTTCTTCTCATTTTGCATCTCCTAATCTCTTATCATTCATTCATCCACCAATCTTCCATCTCAAGTCAAGCAACTTAGGGTTTCTTCATTACAAGTCATCCAAGATCAATTTTCAGACATTAAAGAGCATATTCTTCATGTTTTGTTGTAGAATTTCAAGATCAAACATCATGGCAAGGTAACCAACTCCATTATTGCATGTTTCTTTACATTATTTCATCATTTTGGTTTAATTACCTAAAAGGGGTTTGACGAAGGAAAACCCCCATTCCCTAACATTCAACATTTCTTCTCTTCTTGTGTGTTTGCAGATTTAGGACTCTCAGAAACTTGGAAATCATTGGAGATCAAGTTGCCAGGTTGCTCAAGTATTTTCTTCACTCAAAAAGTCAACTAAGTGCTTCAAGTCAAATTGAAACAATATTTCAAGCTTGGAGAAGGTATTTTGTCTGTTTCCTATAAAATTGACTTCGGCAACCTGACAAGTAGATATCCTCATATCTAGTGTTGCAAAGTTGTCTCCTAATTTCTCAAAATTTTGGGAGAGGATTGATTGACCACCAATGGTGAATGAATCCCACCTTAAGGTTGTAAATCCAAGTTTTTTCATATTCCAGATCTTGAGACTTAGAAATCGGTTCTTGAGAGTTTTCATTAGAAGCAGGACTAATTCACCACCCTGGGTGAATGAGTCCCACTGGTGAATTTTGGTGATTCCAGACAGTATCCAAAACATTCCAGAATCTTCATCAAGCCTCCAAGTGCACACTAATTGAGCTCATTTCTCTTTTTTTTGCATTTATTCATTCTTTACTCATTGTTTGCATATCACATTGTGTTTTCCAACATAGCATAAATCTTAAGTTTTGCATACAAAATCAGTCATTTAGATCACTTAATTGCATTTAGATCATTTCATTTAGGCATAAAAACATCACACATTGCATTATTTTAATGAACCTAGCTAGCATTTTTCCCTATTCCTTTTAGGTGAAAAACCCTAGAAGAGTTAGGGAGTGTTGTACCAAAAATATATGGTTTAATAAATAAGCATTCAACCTACAAAATCTAGCAATACAAGCTAAATAATGAGTGCAAATGATGAAATTAAGCTACACCAAGTTAGGGTGTATGTACCTGGGAAGTCTGGAGATGTTGTGAGGATTCCAAAAATGCAAAGAAGTTGTCCAAATATTCCAGGGAGGACAAAGATGCCCTAGGTGGCATATTAGTCTCGTTGTTGTTTTTCGGGGAAAATGCGAAGTCTTTGAATGTTGGAACTGGATCTGAAGGAATCTCTAAAAAATATTCCTAGGAGGACTAATATGCCCAAGGTGGCATATTAGTCCTGTTTTGAATTTCTAAAAACTCTAAATGTGGTCCTGAGGTCCAAGGTCTGCACTTGCTTCTCCTAAGATCTATGGTCCTAAAACTTCAAGATCTAACTTGTAGGTGAGCTCTCATGAAGATGAAAACTTTGACAATGCAACTTTTTGAAACAAGTATTTTTGTATGTGGGACTCTCTTGGTTTTGGACCTAAAAGGAGAGAGATACAAAAATCTTAATGCTTAACTCAAGAACAAACCCTTGAGATTTCAATGCAAAGGAGATTGAAATATTTCAAAGAGAATCATCCTAAAGGATAGAAACTAATAAAAGTAGTTCACCACTAATGCAAAACTTGGAAAATGCAAGATGCTTGAAAACACACTATGATATGCAAAAAGACCTAGAAATATAAATAGATTGTAATAGAAAACTATGAGATTTAAAGTGTGCACCTAGAAACTAGAGAAAGATGGAATGGAGCTTTGGAATTTTGAAATTACTGCTTTTCAGGCCAACTGGGACTCATATGCCAAGCTAGGCAACTTAGTCCTGCTTCGGGTGAACAATGTCAGAATAGGTTTCAAACAAATGGATGCTTAGATCTACAAAAACCTCTGTCAGACTCCAACAGTGGGACTCATTCGCCACTAATGGTGAATCAATCCACTTCTAGATTTCTAGAAATTCAAAAATGGAATTTGAAGCTCTCAGTCTACTCTTCTGCTCTTGATTTAGATCTGGGTCTGAAACTGTCAAGTTCAACATGTAGGTCTTCTCCAAGCTTCTCTTAGTACTTTGACAACTTTGAATGGCTTTGAAAATTCAATGGAAACTTTTCCAATCTTTCTCTTTGAAAAATCTACAACCTAAACCTACAAATCACATGCAAAAAGAGGGAAAATTTGTTATGGGGTTAATGAATAGGGGTTTGCCTTAGTCAAACCCCATGTTGGTAATTAAACCCTTGAAATGAAATGAAATATGGAAAGAGAATGATGAATGAAAAAAAGAAATTCTACAACTCACCAAACCCTTGAAGTAGAATGTTGCAAACATGCAAGTAATGGCTTCAATGGATGTAGACTTGAAAATGATTAAAATACTTAGAATTCTTGATAGATTGGTTGGGAAGGAAAATGAGTAGAAAAACCTTGTATAATTTATACTTGATTATGCAATAATTCCCAAAAATACATCATCACGGGCCAACCTTAGATCTTAGAAAATAAAAATCCGCCAGAAATTTGAATTGACTTTGAATTTTGAGCCAAAGGGGACTCATTCGCCACTTTGGGAAAATGGCTCCCACCTAAGGGGACTCATTCGCCCAAAATGGTGAATGGGTCCCACCTTAGGAATTTTAGGTGGGTTTTTGGATTTACATGTTTTAAATGATGCTTATCGGGTTTATTCTCAAAAATACTCATAAGGCTTGTAGATGCAAAAGGGGGCCAATAAAAGCATAAGAAAGACTAATTATTAATGACAAGCCTAGAAAAGTGTGAAAGTTTGTTACAACACTTTGAAATAAGGCTTGGTAAATGATAAAAAGAGGTTATTTAAGTGAAATACATTAATAAGACCCTAGAAAAGTGTGAAAGTGTGTTACAACACTTAGGTAAGGTACCATTAAAATCCTTAATAGTTCATAAGGGACCAAGACCTAATATGAATGTCTTGGCCACATTACAACACTAAATCAAGGCAAAAATAAGCCAACATCCACAAGAAGGATCCAAATGAGCATGAAAATGTCCAAAGATCCATTTTTCTATGCTACACTTTGCAACTTTGATGACTTTACACTTTAAAGGATCTTCAAGCTTTCAACCTAGATCTACAAATACAAACACACAAGAGAGGAAAAAGTTGTTGATTGTTAGTAAATGAGGTTTTTCCTTGGGCAAACCCCTTGTTGGTAATTAAACCAAATGATGAAATGAAGCATGAAATATGAAATATATAAATGATATCACCTTGTATGATGTCTTTTGAAGAAAATTTGTAATCTACCATGTAGTGGCCATGAAGAATGTAGATCTTGGATCCTTGGACATGCTATGAACAATGGTTGCAAATAGATCTTCAATGCTACATCCATAATCTTGGCTCAACAACATGAATGGATGCACTAAACCCTTAAGATGATGCTTGAAACTTGATTATGGCTTCTAATGCTTGATGACTTGCTCTTAAATGCATAAGCTTGCCTTAGGAATGAATACTTGAATGCTTGTTATGACAATTAGTGGAGGAACCTTGTATTTATACTTATATATGCTTAATATCTTGAAATTACACCACAGCAAGCCTACATATGAATTCATTAAATAAAGGAGGATAAATGCCCCCAAAATTTGAAATTAAATCCCAAAAATAAGCCGAGGACTAAGATTCCCTAGGTGGCATTTTAGTTCCAGTCCACAAATCAGGGACACATAGATAAAATCATTAAATGATCATTTTTTTTATGTTTGTCAGGATTAGCCATAAAAATATATAGTTTACTAGGCTTGTGGATGCAAAATAGGACCAATTAAGCCATAAAGAAGCATAAATAAAGCAAGGCGGGCCCAAACAAGTGTGAAAATGCAAGGGTATACATTTTTCTACACTATAGATGGTTTCTATTTTTGGGTCTTTCCTATATATATTTTGGTGCATAGTTTCAGAGATGATGATTGTATGATTCTAATATGCTACCAAAAAAACTCAAAATTATATTTTTTCTACTATGAAGAATTAAGCCTATCAATGTATTGCAACCAATTTTTTTACCATGAATACATTGGTTTAGGTTTTAGAAGCTAAGTTTTTTTTCCTAAAAGGAATTTCTAGGATAAATATTGTATCATTGTGGTTAGAAATTTTGTAATTGCATATTTTATTTCATGAATTGTTAGATCTTGCATTCATGTCTCTCCTCATTAATTGGTATAGAAAGTGTTTCCACTATAATATTTCTTTCAAATTCCTTGAGATACATTCTACAATGGCATTATAGGCTCTCATGATTTTTTGTTTTGGATAAATCAGTGGTGTCCCTATGACTCAGCCTAGCACATTCCCTTTACGAGACAAGATGAGGCGAGACTAGTCCCCTAGGGATGCACACAATAACCCGCAAACCATGTGCATCAGGTAAGCTTGGGCCTTGGAGTCAAACTCAAAACCAATGGGAAGCAAACCCATAGCCCAAGCCAACTCCACTACCCGTGTAGGCTTAATGGTTCTCATGGAATTATAGTATACATAAAAACCAAAATATAATTGACATATTTTTTGAAAATTATAAACTATCAAGTAAATAAAATAAGCTCTTCAAATTAAATTAAAGTAACTAATTCTATTAAAAAAATATTTTCTGCAAGATAATGTAGGAAAAGTACCTAGATTTGTAAAACTCGGTAAGAATATTCACAATATATCTAATCCTCCAAATGGTTCTACCATGTGGAATTTTATGGTTGTCATGTTAGAAGGTTGTCACCTCATACATCTCCTAGAAAGTGCATAAATGAGAAGTTCACTTTTGGAATGATTCTTGAGATGGGTATATCCTCTGTTTTAGGATTTTCAAGAATTGCAATCATCCATCCCAGTGTTATCTCGGTTGTGGGGTACTAGATTAATTGATTATGTATGTTCAATAGATGTGGCAACTAGGAAAATAAAATGGAAATATTTTTCTAAAACACAAATAACAATGGGTCAAAAGGAACTGGAAGACAGGTGGTACCTGGGACCTTTCCCTTATGTAAGAAAAATCCTGAAATTGCATCTCAACATTTTATTTATATGATTTTTCCTTCCAACCTTGAACAGCCAAAGCTTTTGAAAGGCGACGTTGAATAAATAACAGTTTTGACCCTGAAATTTAGTCTCCGGGAAATTTCATCAATGGCTACATACATTATGATTTTTCGACACAATTAAATTCACTATTACTGAGTTTTGACCAATCCATAAAAATTTATGACTAAATGTCAATACTCGTGGGGCGGAGCTTCTGACAAACAGAGTCAAAAGTCTAGTTTTTTTTCATGCCCACGACCATTTTATGGCGTTTTCTTCTAGTTACTTTGAAATCCAAACTGAAAAATAGTTTGTAGCATGAAACCCGAAAGAAGAATAACATAACTGAAATGGTAAATGCATTTCTGAATTGTAACTTTAGTACTCGATTTGTTTCCATTGAAAATTTTCATCAAGCGAATTGGGAGCCATGATCCTTCCTACAATCACTCGGGCGGAATAGGTCGTTCGAACGAAAATTAGGGCTTCTTTAGACCAAAACCTACGACACAATCACGGACAGCCGGCGACTTAACTTTTTCCTTTCACCGACGGTCTACGGAATGCGGTGAAAACTACCAACATCCTTATAAGCAATTGTTCCTTTGACAATTTAAATATCTATGCTAACTTCGAGGAATTCTGAATAGAGTATTGTAAGAGTTTATTCCATTTGCTTTCGTCACTTTGAATTCTTTGTAATGCTTTACAATTTTCAAGGCAAAGAACCTGGTTATTTTGAATGTTAAAATGTCC
Organism: Sequoia sempervirens; assembly: GCA_007258455.2. Lineage (NCBI taxonomy): Eukaryota > Viridiplantae > Streptophyta > Pinopsida > Cupressales > Cupressaceae > Sequoia > Sequoia sempervirens. The sequence continues at coordinate 597,708,717 of VDFB02193867.1, read as the reverse complement.
ACTACCTCAACAAACCTAAGAAAACATACTCTGAGCTGATATTTGGGTGCACATTCCATTTTTTTGAAGGAAATCTTCACTTTTGACCAACTGTTTTTTTCTTATATCAAATCGATAGTCATCGGGACGGAGTTAAGTTTGACACAATTTTTGGATATGAGTTCTTACATGTAATATGAGAATTCAAACCTATTACAATTATATATCGATTTTTTAAATTAATAAAAATAGTATATAAAGACTTCAATCTCAAACTGTTTGGGGGTAACTCTCTGTTAATTTTGAACATCTGGTTTGTCTTCATAGCTTTACCAGTGACGTTAATTGAAGCTGCAAAATTTTATTCGAATTATTATTATTTTTTTAAAGTTTCTCTTGTGTTTTTTTTTTAATGGTTGTGAGTGACAAGAATTGAAATTATAAAGTTTGATATATATATATATATATATATATATGACATTAAGGAAGTCAAATTTAAAATATAATGTTGTTCAACAATTGTAAATTTTCAAAATTATAGAAAAGGTCAAAAATTCAAAAAAGGCTAAAATAGGTCTATTGGAGCTCCATCTAGGATTTATCTATGCCTCCTCTGCCTCCTCGTCAAGGTCCTCCACTTGCTCCACCTCCCATTGAGTTGTTAGCTTCACAACCATCTAGTATGCTTCAGTCAATTCTTTTATCCATGCTACTATTGGCCCCACAATTTTTCGTTGCACCAAAATATCAACCTATTAATGTCCCATACAACTGCCAGAGTTAACGGATCCACAAGAGGAAATTAGTCCATGTCACGAATCTTGAGGGGAGTGTTGACCATCTGCCTCACAATTCATGTTGCACCAAAAGATTGACTTATTAATGCTAGATACAACTGCTAGAGTTAACGGATCCATGGGAGGTGGTTAGTCCATGTCGCAAATTGCAAGGGGAGCACTGACCATTTTCCAACAACTACGTATCCTACCACCTCATGCACTCAAACATCATAGTCTTCCCCTACGCTCCATATTATGAAGGGTGTTCACGAACCACTATAGGTTAACATGAGTTGTAGCCAAACCCTAGCTGTGGACCTTAATCCCCATCTAACAACCACCCACGATAGATATTAGTCCATACCCTCTCTCCACCATTCCTTCACCAACCTTCTTATCAACCATTTTATTGTCTCTATGCTCTCCCACACCTGCAAAAGCCAAGCCATAAACATGGAAGAGATATCACTGTTTACCCAATAGCGGTAATTAGAGGCTAGAAAGTGAAAGCCCAAAATGGATTTAACTGCCTCCAACATCTCTGAGTCCCCAACAATAAACACATTCCACAACCTCTGTTTAGTTACACGCTCACGAAATTCCATCTACTTTTTTTGGAATCTTATGGCAACAAAAAAAAGTATCCCTTTACTTTTCCTTGCTTGTTTGGACCCTCCTTGCTAAACTGAGCTTAATGTTGCTTTGATTTAGTGTTGTAATGTGTTTGACACATTCATATTAGGTCTTGGGCCCTTGTGAACTAAATAAACTTAATCATGCCTTATCTGGAGTGTTGTAAAGTGTTGTAACCCACTTTCACACTTTCCTAGGGTTTTCATAAATAATTGGGATTTCTTATGTTTTAATTGGCCTTATTTTGCACCCACAAGGCTTAATTAATGCATCTTTTCAAGAATAATCTCGACATAAATCAACATCCAATCATAATTTAGGTGTTTTTAGGTTGTGTGGCCCAAATTTACTGATCTAGGACTCATGTGCCACCTTGGGTGTATGAGTCTCACCTAGGGTTTTGGGTCCTGATCTGGATTTTATACCTTTGTAAGCATTTTTGAAATTGGTCCCATAATTTATACCTAATGGGACTCATACGCCACCATGGGCGTACGAGTCTCGAGTGACCCAAAATTAAAAATAACTCAAATTTTTGATAGGATTTTATCCTCCTAGATTTGATGTTGGCTTGTAGTGTTGTAATTTTGAGAATTTTTGCATAATTAAGTATAAATACAAGGTTCTTTCACTCATTTTCACCTAAGCATTCAAGAGATCATCCCAAGTATTCAAGTATTCATGCATATAGAAAATTTGAGTTCACAAGAGCATTCAAGTGTTTACAAGAGCATTCAAGGGAAGATTATCAAGTATTTTAGAGAATTATTCAAGCATCAAGCATCATGTTTGTTTTAAAGCTCACATAAATGTGATGTAGGGTTTCATGATTCAAGTAGCATTCAACTCAAGATATATCACATTCAAGCAAGATTTAAGATCTACATCCATTGGAGCCATTTCATACATGTTTGTGACCTCTTAAGTATTGCTAGGGTTTGGTGAGTTGCAACATCATATTTTATTCATTCACCATTCTTCATTCCTATTTCACTTTATTTCAAGATTTGATTACCAAAATAGGGTTTGACCAAGGAAAACCAATTTCCACTAACAAAACAACATTTTCCCCTCTCTTTAGTGTATGATTTGTATGTTTAATAGGTTGAAGACACATTGAAGAGAAAGTTTGAAGAAAGTTGTCAAAGTGTTCAAAGTTGTCAAAGTTGTCACCTCACATTGGAGATCAATGGAAGACTGAACTACAGACTACAAATTAAGATTTTGGATATGGAAATTAGTTTGAAAGGGAAGAACAAAGATTAGAGCACAGAACAAAATTTTGAATTCCAGAAAAAGCAAAATGGGACTGACATGCTAGAAGTGGCATATGCATCCCATTACACATATTTTTCCAGTTCTTTGCAAATTCAGATACCCTTGTTCCAAAAAACAGTTCCTACCTAGAAACCTTGATCTGGGGTTGATACACCCAAACTAGTGTATGAGTCCTAGTGTGCCAAAATTTTAGGATTTTTAGCATTTCAGGCCTTCATCCAGTCTTCTTCAAATTTCCAAGTGCACACATTTCATCTTGTAGATTTCTATTTTGATTCACATGCACTTTTAGGTCATTTAGTGAAAGATTGCATTGCACTATGTTTAATTATTAAGTCATGCATTTCATTTATCTTTCCAAGCCCTAGCTTTGTGGTGAACCCCTCATTAGTTTACAATCAGACCCTAGGACAACCCTATTGCAAGATCTCTTTCTCCTTTGCATGTACATTGGATTGAGATCTTTAGAGTTTCCCTTCAATGAGATAATTGTGAAAGTGGGTTTTGCTCCATTTTCTAAACCATACAAAAGCAATCCCATTTTCCATTGTTTCAAATCCAAAATAATTGTAATCTCTATTTCTTTAGCTTCCATTTTACCTTGTCTTGTGAGATTTTTAAGTCACTTCCCCACCAACCTCTCTCCCTCATTTACTCCTTTTGTCAATGGCATAAATGTCTCCCATCCTTCTAATCCTTATTTTCTAATCTTCATGCATTTGATCTTCCATCCGATCATCTTTGATTCCTTCATCATCATTATCTGTCATGTCAATTACAATTTTGGACAATCGGTCCACCTCTACATTACCTTTGTAGTATATGTGCATCAACTGGAAGTGCTCTAATTTGTTGAGGCCCTCCCATATTCTGGGAATGAATCTTTGTATCTTCTAATTCAATGTCTCTCTTATGGATGGTGTTAATTATGATCATTGAATCTTCTTTCAAGTGAAGCCATTTGAAAACCAATTTTGGACATAAATATATCCCTATCCAAGTGGGAGAAGCTAAATGATAGAAAAAATGCACCTATTTCATGTAACATTATATCATAACCCCCATCTCCCATCCCACTCACTAAAAAAAATGCACCGGCATAAAGCCTTGACAAAGCACGCTAATGAATGGTTAGGTGTGTGTTGTCACATGTTCCATCACTGAAAAAGGACGTGCGACTGATGGCCATTTCAAAATCCAAAAATGTTTCCATTTTGGAGGTTGTTGGAGAGTGTAGGCGGAATAGAGTTGTAGATGTTTGGAGGCCAAATGAGAGCCTAGACTCACCCTACCAAAATTTTGGCGACATACATGAGTGGCTAGCTAGCAGTTATGTATCTCTTGCAGAAATATATGTCATTTTTCCATTCTGCGTAGGAAGTGTGAAGCATTGAATGGCTAGTCATTAAAGAAAATGGGTTTTTTGTGAAGCATTGAATGACTATTCATTAAAGAAAATGGGTTTTCTATGAATCATTGAATGACTATTTGTTAAAGAAAATGGGCTTTCATTGATGGGAAAATAAAAGGTTTTGTTTGCATGTCGGGTTTTCATTTCAAATGTAGAGCTATTTATGGTTTTTTGTGTTGAGTGTTTTCAAATTTCACTCTGAAGAATTGAACAACTATTCGTTGGGAAGATAGGTTTTCATTGATGAGAAAATAAATGGGTTTCCTTGTGAGAAGTGGTTTACATTTGAAATGTAGAGTTGTTTTGTGTGTTTTTTTGTGGTTTTTTTGTTGACGACATTTATATTTTTCCTTTTGAATATTTTGAGTGTGAAGATTTGAATGACTATTCATTGCGAAGATGGGTTTTCATTGACAAGAAAATAAAGGTTGTTCCTTGTGAAAAGGGGTTTTCATTTGAAACACAATGTGGGTTATGTGTCGTCAAGTTTTCAAAATCATAATCTGGAATAGACAAAATGCCCAAAACATTGCTATTTTTGACATTCTCATTATGAAGGTTCCTATGTCTAAATGGTTTTGAAACATTAGGTGGGTTTCTGATTTTGTAAAATGCAGTGTTTTGCATCCTACAATTTTACAAAATAGTATGTATGTATTGAAAAGCTTTGTGTTATTTAGACCATAGGAATGCGATGATAGGCACCATTTTGTAAACACCTAGTAAGTTATTTGGCTTCAGTGTGTAGAGGGTTTTACAACATTGTGTGGGTTGGAGGTTTCATAAATCATGTTGTCACCTCACCTCCGACCATGTTTTCCAACCTATAATCATACTGTGCATATATATTTGGATCATATTAAGAAATTGAAATGCAATTTAAATTAATGATGTTGACACAAAGCTATAGTCCAAAAGACACGAAGTTGAAAAATAAACACAACAATGGAAGGTGCGATTTTCAAGACAATCATACTATTTTGCAATATTCCATGTTGCAAAACTGTACGTGTTAACAAGAAAGTAACCCACTAGGAGACAACCCTTTACATTTAAACAAGGAGATTCAAATAACTGAGAAACCCACATTTTGTTTTCCAAATTACAATTATTTTGTGCACTTTTATTTCAATAATGCAAAATTTAAATGCAATTTTAACTAAAATTAAAAGTCCGTATAAATTTTGAAGGGGCCTTTCAATATATTCACACTGTCTAAATTATGAAATCTTTTCAAGATATTCATTCTATTTTGTAAAAATTCATGTTGGAAAACCCTAGGTGTTAAGAAATAAGCAACCCATATAGTGTTGTAAAACGCTCTACAACCCAATTGCTCAGCACCCCTCACATTGATTTTGTTGGTTTTCTCCTCCAACTCCTCCATGTGCAGTCCAACCTTCAACTTTCAATGTGTAGACATGAAATGTATAGTGTTTTTCCCCTTCTTTCTCCAAACTAAAAATGCACAGTCCGCCTCCAATTCTCATGCCATAAAAAAGCTTTGAAAATGACAACTCATACTCACATTGTTTGTATTGTCTAAATTATATTCATACTATTTTGTAAAATTCCAAGTTGTTAAACATTAGTTTTTTGAAATTTTCAACCCACATAATGTTTAAAACCCTTTAGTAGTAACAACTCAATTGGTTACAAACCCCTCACCTCAATTTTGTTGGTTTGTCATCTCCCCCACCTACAACTCCACTCCATTCTCTCCAACTTTTCAATTTCAACCTACAAAATGAAAAATCCCACAACACAGAGTGTTTTCCAATAATAATACTTTAAAAAATTAGTAATAAGTGCTAAATAATGTGAATAGCTAATCTCCAGAAAAAATGCACCTAAGTATAGACATTATAACATAACATGCCATCCCCCATCCCACTCTCCTAACAAAATGCATCGATGGAAATACTTGACAGACTAAGCTGACAGAAAATAACAATACTTGTTACAATTTAAAAAACATGCCTTAGGACCATGCCAGCTTTTCTTCCTATAGTGTATGGATAGTTTCTCGCACAAGGAAAAAAACACCAGAATAATTCTAAGCGACATGAAAAATGAGGGATTTCATTTGGCTTCAGTGTGTAGAGGATTTTACAACATTATGTGAGTTGGAGGTTTCATAAATCATGCACTCATCTCCCATTGTGTTTTCCAACCTGCAATGATACACACTATTAATGTTTGTTGGAAAACACTGGGCATTTATAAAATGGTGCCTTTCATTACATTCCTACTATCTTATTAAAAAAATCTTTTGAATACATTCATACTGTTTTGTAAAATTTCAGGTTGCAAAGCACTGGTTTTATGAAATTTTCAATGCACATAATGTTTTAAAACCCTTTACAAGTAACAACCCAATTTTCTACTCACCCCTCACCTCAATTTTGTATGTTTTGTGATTTCCTTGAGAACCTATTGTGAATTAGATAGTAAGAATGTAATAAGATTGGAAAAAATAGTCTTTTAAGAAATATGCAACCCACACAATGTTGTAAAACCCTCTAGACATAACAACCCAATTGGTAAGTCAAGAAATTTGAGGTGATGCCCTATGTACATATAGTTGGTTATAAACCCTTCACCTCAACTTAGTTGGTCATCTCCCCTACCTACAACACCCCCTTGCCCTCCAATGTTTCACTTTCAACCTACAAAATGAGAAAACCTAGAATACATTGTTTTCCAAGAATAGTACTTGTTACAATTTAAAACACATGTCTTAATCATGCATCAATGCCCTTCCTGCCCACAGTGAATGGATAACTTCTTGCACAAGGCCAAATGCTAGCGTAATTTGAAGCGATGAGACACAACCACCTTAGAGATCATAATATTCTATCTCCCAATTGTCACTAAAACTAAGGAAAAGATACAAATACAAGCAATAAGGTCCTAAACTAGGATGACTACTAATATTATGTAATTTCATCTAGCTAGCTACTAAACTCAGGAAAGGCACATAACCATTAAAGATCCACACTTCATGATATTTTTCAACATAAAGTTGTACCTCCCATGATCTCACCTATGGCTAAGGGCTATATATTCTCAAGATTATAACTAAATAGTTAGGGAAAAATATTCCTTAATGTTGTTAGAAACACTACCTCACCTTCATGTTCACCCAAATCATGCCTCACTTATAGTAATGGTTGATTTTCATGAGGTTATTACTGATGTTCTACTACTAAAAAGTGGACATTTCCTTAGCACTCTTGCTTCTTAACATAAATTTGGGAACAACTTATGGGTTATTAGAGAAAATAATCTAGATAAAATCCTCCTAAAAGAATAGGCACTTCTAGCAAGGTGTATAGTCATAAAATTGCACCCCTTGCAATTTCATATACATTCTTGCATCTGCTTTAGTGTCCACTCCTTTATCATCTTGAGTAGGCTCATCTTAGCCCCTCCATCAGCCTTTTCTCTCTCAGGATGCTCAAAGGCTTACTTTTCAATAGCTACCCTTCACGTGTCAGCTTTGCATCAAACTTTGTGCCTTTCTCATTTGTGTTGTTTTGTAGTGTGATGTGTCTAGATACTAGTGTGTTGCATGGACATTTGCACACTACGCTAGCATCTTGTAATGTTTCAACATTCAAACGATCAATTTTATGCATGTTTGCCACTTGTCACCTCCTTTGGTCTGTGGTAATGGCTTGAGATGCCCTGAAACAGCTCGGGAAGCTTCTTTTCCATCCTTAAATGCTATATTTTTACTTCATTTGCAACTGTCTTAAATACTTCTAGCTTTTCTCTTGCTTTAGCTTTAGCCTTCTACTCTCCTACTCTTGCTTGCACAACTTCATATAGCTTGCTACACCAACATTATTACATCTTTTTAAGCTCTCTTTGCAGCATTCTCAAGCTCTTACAACACTATTTGCAACACTCTTAGCTCTTGAAGCTTCATCACCCTCATCTCATTCTTGTGAGCATCTTGGTGTTCCATATCTCCTTTCTATTGCATTTTTACTTTGTGATACGAGTTCTCCTCCTTGAGCGGGGATTGCTTTTATCACCTCTTTTGTGATACAGGCTCTCCTCCTCGAGTGGAGATTGCTTTTATCACTCATACTTGGTGGTGTAGGTTCTACTCCTAAAGTGGGTTTTTCTTTCACCACACGCTTTTTCCATTTCTCTCTATCTATCTGGCTATATATGGAGGTGGGAACACCAAAACGAGTGTTTGACCAAGGAAAACCCCTATACATCCCCAACACTTTCTCTAGATATTACGCATGCAAGTTTTGAAGAAATTCACATGCTGGAGGTTTCATCACTTGTGTGGTTGTGAGCATTTTCTTTCTTCTCCTTATCTTTATCAGTTCTACTTCATTTTATTTTAATTTTGTTATATTCTATTGCTTTATCACATTCAAAGATTTCTTAGCAATTAGAATAGAAGTAGTCACTTTGTAATTTTTTGTGATATTGTCACTTTCTAGTCCATACAAGAGGCCAGTGTAACTCTTGGATGCCAGTGCGCCGCACTGTAATTCTTATTTTGCATTGACGTCCTTTGGCCGAGAGCTTGTCAGTTTGTCCATAGAATCTTCATGACCTACTCTTTCTGATTCTAGAACTATCACCAATGTTCCTTGAGGTAGTTTTAAAGGGAAGTTCACCCCATGAGGCTCTCTAAATGAAGAGAGCTCATGAGTAGTGAATACCCCTTCTCTACATTTTGGTGAACCCGAAGTGAAGAGGGTATTTTTCGAAAAAAAAATAGGAATTTATTTACCCCTACTTGGTGGGGTCATTACTTTTGACTCAATGCTCGGAATTGAGAACTGTTTGCACCATTGGAAAGGTCTCCTAGAGAACTAGTTCAGTGCCAAAAATACAACTTCCTTCGGCAATCAAATTTTAGGGACTAATGCAAGTTCCAACCTCAAATTCTACTCCGAAGACCTCTAAAAATGCGAATTACTAGAACCTAGAAAATACTGAAAAAATTATAATGAATTTAATATCTTCTTTTATTAGTTCAATATCTAATTTTGTTCAAAATATTAATGATGTTTCATTTCATGCATGTGATAGTGACTTGGCTTTTCCCATGTCAATTTTTATCTTTGATCCTTCTCATGAAAGTCACCTTACTTCGGAGGATATTTTGTTGCAAGAAGATGAAATCGTTGATACTTTCCTTAATGTTACTCTATCTCCTCTCCATTCCAATTAACTCTCTTCTAGAGTTGTTGCATTGGTGAATGATGAATCTCCTATTCCTTCCAATGCACTCTCATCTAGAGATGTTGTGTTTGTGAATAATGGAACTCATCTCTGTTCTGATGCACTCTCTTCTAGAGATGATGCATTAGCGAATGAAGAATCTCATCTTTGTTCTAATGCACTCTCTTCTAGAGATGATGCATTAGCGAATGGTGAATCTCCTTCCATATTTGATCCTATTTGGATTGATGTTGAGAATATCTCTTCAAATAATTATTCTACTAGTTGTGATGATTCTATAAATGTAATCTATGTCTTTGCTACCCCTTAAGGGCCTAAGAAATGGGTCATTTACTTGACTCCAGCTAGTATGTCTCCTAAAAGGATTTGTTCTATTGATGATGTTCCATTTGATGGTGATTCTCTTGATCCTTCTATGATTCCCTCTTATAGAGAAGTATCCCACACTTATGAGAATAGTGTGAATAAAAAACCAAGCCTTCTTCAAGCTCCTAAACCTACAACTAAAGCACCCAGTGATTACGACCTTGTCGAGAAACTTTGGGTTACTCCGACTAAGATCTCACTGTGAGACTTGGTTTAGTCTACTCTAGTTTATCAAGGTATGCTTCAGGAAGCCTTGCCAAAGATCCTCTTGCCTTCTTCTGCTAGGCCGATAGATGTTGATGTGTTGATAGCTTATATTTGTGTGGATTCGTTGAATATTACATTCTATCTGTAGGAACTCTCACCTTTGAAAGTACAAAAGCAAGCAGATCCTCTAATGATTATAGTTAATATTGATAATATTGGTATTAAACGTACTTTTGTTGATGCTGATTTGACGCTCAACGTATGTAACATCTATCTATTGCAGGTATGTGCAGGATCATCATGGAAAAAATAGGCCCTTAAGTGGCAAAAAATTTAGAAAAATCAGAGTTAGGCAACTTGACATAAAAATTTGAATAAGTTATCTATATTATTTCTAAAATATGTAAGAATAGAATCTGTAGAAAATTGAATTTAGTTTCTAAACTACTTGGTTTGTTTAAAAAATAAAAAAATCTATTTGGTGAAAATTTGAAATTTCAATGTAGTGGTACTTAAATTTCAGGGAAAAAATAAGTAGGTGTCTGTCTAACCACCCTAGCCACAATAAAATGATAATATTTTTTTATAAGATTTTAGAAATAAGTAGATGAATCATGCCCTGATGTGATGCATATTTTTTTGTAATTTTTTTCCTAGTAAATAATTAATTATGAATTGTTTTTTACAAATTTTTAAAAAATATAAAAACTCGTATGTCTGACCACCTTAACTTGGTCAAAACTTCATGAAATCCAATTTTTATTTTTTAATCCTATAGTATGCGAAGCATAGAATGTGACGCATGTTTTGGATTCAAAAAATGTGATACCGTTTGAAAGATATAGATGTTTTTTAATGAGCCTATCAATCAGGACTTTAGTTGTAATTTGAATAGAAAATGAATAACAATTACTTATTAAATTCAAAGTAAAGCATAATTTATATCAATGGAAAGTTAAGAATCTCCTTTAAAAACCATTTTCGTTTCATCAATTTGGGTAAAAAGATAGTCGTCAACCACATACCCATCATATTGCCACTTTTTGGCCCATCATGATCCTGCACATACCCTTGCCTAAAGATTAATATTGATTCATCTACTCTTAATGGTTATTTTGTTGACATTCATGGGTTCAATAATGTTGGTTGATGAGCCCTAGGCATGATAGTATTTCTTTTGAGGTTGGAACCCATTACCGTACCTACCCTTATATATGTTATGTCATAAAAGTTACCTTATAACCTTATTCTTTGTACACCATGGATTCATGCTTTGGGTGCAGTCCCATCTACCTTGCATAAATAAATTATGTTCATTTGCAATAATCAAGTAGTCATAGTCAGGGCTAACCCTAATGCTATGCACTTGTGTGAGATGGCAGTTGTCGATCAGGTTTTAGTTATGCCTACTCTTATTGCTTCAGTGTCTTTGAATACATTGATGTTTACTATAGCAGTACCTACTATAGAGGATACTCTTGAGATAGATGTCCCTAAAGAAGATCATTCAGAAGCAAGAGATCTTAAGTCTGCTGCTACCTCTTCTCAAGAAAATGCATGTCTTGGTGATCATTGGGGTTCTTTAGACTTTACAAAATCTTTCACTGGAGAATATAAAGTCGACCCGATCCACTTGGACCTTCCAATAACATCATCTAAACCCGCTACCAAAGATGGTTATTCTTTTGTATCACGGGATAAGGTGAATGTGAATTGTAATGTTCTTAGTGTTGATCCTCCTTCAAAGGAAGATGATTGCAGTTCTATTAAATAGGTTAATGTTAGCAATCATGTCATGAAGGATGATGGCGATCCTATATAGGAGTATGATCCTTGTTGTTAGAATAATAGTCTCCATGTGGATCCTCCATTGTCTTCTATCTTTGTGCCTTCTTCTTGTGAGTAGTCAAGTCTTTCTCCACGAGAGAAAGTTTTTCTTCCTACTCATCATTATTTATCTAAGAAAGAGTGTATCTTGTTGAGGCTTCTCAAAGCCCTCTTGATTACTCTTCCTCCTCCTACATGCAAGAAATTTCATGAATATTAAAAAGAAAAATAATATTTTTTTGGATACCATCAAGTGCCTGCCCATTCCATTAGTGAATGTAAGGCCTTGAAAGATAAAATACAACTTTGTGATTTTGGTGCCATCAAACTCCCGTTTGATTGATACAACCACCTTTTCTTCACATATACTCCCTTGTATGTTGGGGGTAGTGATAAGTTGCTCTGAAGATGTGCGTCCCTTGAGTGGACCCCATTTCTTTTCAAGGGTTCCCAAGGGACCCCTCTTTGAAATATTTTATCTCAAAGGAATTCTTTGCATCTAGCCGGAGGGAAGCCTAAGTGGACCTCGCTTTTCAAATAGTGCATCCCTTGAGTGAACCCCTTTCTTTATTCCAGGGTCGTGAGGGACTCCTTTGAAAGATTTCCAATCTATTGACGATCTGCATGACTATCTGCTTATTTTCCTACGTGGCCACTTTTAGATATGTTATATCTGTGGGTAAACATGTCACTTTGCAGGTGTGCCTGTGAATTTTCTTTCTGACTTTGTGGAGTCCCCTTCCTTTGGTTTCCTCCATTTGAGAGATCTTGGGGGTACCTTCCCTATAGGTCTATGTATTTGTAGGGTGCTTTCCTAGGTTTCCATCATGCAAGAGATCTTGAAGGACACCTTTCCTGCAAGTCTATGGGCCTATAAGGCACTTATACATCTAGGTTTCCTCCATGTGAGAGATCTTGGGGGACACCTTCATTGCAAATCTACGGGCCTGTGAGGCGCTTACATTCTTAAATTCTCTTTCTTCTCAACTTGTATATACTAGATCAAAGATCTACATCTTATCCATCTTGAGTATACACCCTTCTTCTATCCATTTTAGAATTATTATAAGTGTGTTATTATTCTTAATTTGGGGACAATGCATAGTACTGAGACAAACTTCTACATTGAGGTCTCTTTCACTTTGCTAACTTAATACCTTTAGTTTTTTATGCTCTAACATTATTTTCTGGTACAGGTCTTTCTTGTCTAATGCATTTTTTTGTAGGTCTTTATCCTGGCGGCATGCTTCCATGGTTCAAAGAGTTGTCTACTTCCTCTACAATATCCTTTTGGAATATGATTTTATTTATGTTTATTAGATTTCCTTTAGTGTGCATATTAGCATAGATTCATATGCCTACTAAAGTGGGAGCAAAATGTATAGTCATAAAATTGCACCCCTTACAATTTCACATACATTCTTGCATCTACTTTAGTTTCCACTCCTTTAGCATCTTGAGTAGGCTCATTTTAGCCCCTACATCAACCTTTTTCTCTCTCAAGATGCTCAAAGGCTCGCTTTTCAGTAGCTACCCTTCATGCGTCAACTTTGCATCAAACTTTGTGCCTTTCTCGTTCATGTTATTTTGTAGCGTGATATGTCTTGACACTAGCGTAGCGTGTGGATGTCTACACGTTGTGCTAGTGTCATGTGATGTTCAATGTTCAAATGACTAATTTTGCGCATCTTTTCCACTTGTCACCTCCTTTGGTTGATGGTAATGACTTGAGATACCCTGAAATAGCTTAGGAAGCTTCTTTTCCTTACCTAAATTCTATCTTTTCACTTCATTTGCAATTCTCTTCTACTTCTAGCTTCTCTCTTGCTATGGATTTATCCTTCTACTCTCCTACTCTTGCTTGCACACCTTCATATAGCTTGCTACACCAACATTCTTACATATTTTCAAGCTCTCTTTGCAACATTCTCAAGCTCTTACAACACTATTTGCAACACTCTTAGCTCTTGCAGCTTCATCTCCCTCATCTCATTCTTGTGAGCATCTTGGGGTTCTATATCTCCTTTCTATTGCATTTTTACTTTGTGATACGAGTTCTCCTTGAGCAAGGATTGCTTTTATCACCTCTTTTGTGATATGGGTTCTCCTCCTCGAGTGGGGATTGCTTTTATCACTCATACTTGGTGGTGTGGGTTCTACTCCTAAAGCAGATTTTTCTTTCACCACATTTCTTGTCCATTTCTCTCTATCTATCTAGTTGTCTATGGAGGTGGGAATGCCAAAATAGGGTTTAACTGAGGAAAACCCCTATACAGCCCCAACACTTTCTCCAGATATTATGCATGTAGGTTTTGAAGACATTCACATTTTGGAGGATCCATCACTTGTGTGGTTGTGAGCATTTCCTTTCGTATGCTTATCTTTATCAGTTCTACTTCATTTTATTCTAATTTTGTTATATTCTATTGCTTTATGACATTCCAAGATTTCTTAGCAATGTAGTCACTTTGTAATTTTTTGTGATATTGTCACTTTCTAGTCCATATGAGATGTCAACATGCCTCTTGGATGCCAATGCATCATGTTGTCGTCCTTATTCCACACTTTCGTCCTTTGGTTGAGAGCTTGTCAATTTGTCCAGAAAATCTTTGTGACCTGCTATTTCTAATTCTAGAACTCCTGCCGCTATTCCTTGTGGTAGTTTAGGGCAGTTCGCTCCGTGAGGCTCTTTGAATGAAGAGAACTCATGAGTAGCGAATCCCCCTTCTCTACACAAGGATGGCTCAATTTCTTAAAACCCACAAGGAAAACATATGAGAGGAAAATAAATGCAAAGAATTGGTGTATAAATCCTTTTTACACCAATGTGATGATCAACTATGACTAAATCCAGGTTTAAAAACCAAATAGATCGTTGAACCATGATAAAACAAAGTACCTTTGCAAGGGTCAAACACCAAGTATTAATAGAGAAAAATACACTAGATAATAAATCCTTCATACAAGAATTATATTCCTTTTAGTACCAAGGTAGAAAAACACATGAAATTTTAAGGAAAAACTCTTGTAACTACTAGATTCAGCCAAATGGTAACACGATAATAAATATAAAATTGATTATAATATAACAAATATAGACAATATATTTCAAAGAATTATTATAGGGGGGTTACATTGGAATCTTGACTAATATTATTATAGTCTTAGCATGTATGTGATAGGGAATATTTTGAATGGGGGTAGTGGATAAAAGTGGGTACCCATATTAGGTGGTCAAGCAAGGAAATTGATGAGAATATGATAAGGTGTAAGGAATATGGTGAATATTTCTTGAAGACCAAGGAAAGGAATGATGCATGAATATTAGTGCCTTTTGGGCACCACTTTTAGGCTCATGGATTTAGTACATAATTTTGGATAACCATAAATACTAGTTTCCATTTTATTGTCCATCTATTTAAATTGATGCATAAAGCAGGGGGTTTGTATATATTGATTGGTTGATTTGTAATTACCAATATGCCACTAAAATTACTCTAGAGTATTATGTTTGTGATACTCCTAGATATAGGTATTTCTTGTATATTATATTGTAACCCATTATATATAATTAATATTATTGTTATTTCTTTTGAAGTTTTTTTCTTTTCTTTTCATAGTGTTTTCCTAATATAAAACCTATGTTGTGGTGTATGTTCTTATGTATCCTTTTCAATAACTATAAAAATGAAAATTATATTTGCACATACCTCTCCTCATTGATTATAATAGGAAGCATTTTGTACACTTGTGTTTCCTTTCAACTTATTGTAACTCCTTAAAAACCATATACAACTTGACAACATTGTGTTTCTTCATAATTTTTATGGTTTCTTATGAATCAACTTTGACTCAAATTTATGACTTTTTTATTAATCGTGCACTTCAAACCCTTTTTAATTTTATAGTTGATTGATTTCATATTTATATTAAAATGTCAAATATTAATTATGATATTATATTGCTAATAATTGCTTTTAGATACTCCTAAATATATTTTGTGTGAATGTTTGGACATGTAAATTTTCTAACAATATGAATACAAAATTGGGAATATCTAATCGACAATATTTGAATATGTTTATTTATTTCAACTAATGCCCTTAGTTATATTCATCCATGATTCATGAAGTTGACATGCCCACCAAAATGAGGGAAAATGTAGAGGAGAAAATTTCAAACCCTACACTTTTACCCTCCTATTTTACTCCCACTTTGACATTTCAAAAATATGTCATATTGGCTCTTAATTTAATTTATCCTCCATGAAGCTATCTTAGTCTCTAATGGTCATGACTAACTCGCACTTTAACCATCCATACATCCTAGACTAGAGCATGGGAGTGAATTTGTTTAATTGAAAAACTATAGTTCTAGCCTAGTCATCCCAATTCAAAAGTCTTCTCCCACCTTTCAAGAATAGCTCTTTGATTTTTTTAACTATTACTTATTGGATTACATATAAAATATTATAGTTAAGCACTTCGAACATTGTACCTCAGGACAAGTTCTAAAACATTTATATGAAGGAAACCATCAAGGAGATAAAAAAATGACATCTAAGAGTTAACTTAGAGTTGGAGAAGTTTAGAAAAGCATCATTTGCATTTCTACATCACAAATACTGTGTTAAGCATTTGTATTTTATTTATTTGTCTTTTTTTTCTATCAAAACATTAAAGGTTGTCTCACAATCAATTTTCTTTTACTTTTCCTTTGACTAGACTATGCGAGAAAGTTTGTTTGATGGATAAAATTATAGTTGTGACCTTATACTTTAAACCTTCTCCCGCCTTTACCAAATTCATGCTTACATAAAATATTTTAAATAATCACCTAGATTATATTGAAGCACAAACTATTTTAAATAATCACCTAGATTATATTGAAGCACAAACTGTATGACAATAAAATGATAGAAATCATCAAAAAGACAAGAATCAATTTAATAATATATCCAAAAAAGTTAATAGAAACATCATCTAGACTTCCACATGACATATACTATTTTAAACATTTGCATATTTTATGTTGTTTATCTCTAATTTTTGTGAGACCATTTATCTCACAATTTTATACTTCCCTCTACATACAGTAAATCCCAAATTTGCATCTCAACATTGATTTTTCTTTCCAACCTTGAACTGCTGAAGCTTTCGAAAGGCGACGTTGAATAAATAGCAGTGATGACCCTAAAATTTAGCCTCTGAGAAATTTTATCCATGGCTACATATGACTTTTCGAGGCTACATACATTACGACTTTTCGACGCAATTAACAGTATTGTAAGAGTTTATTCCATTTGCTTTCGTCACTTTGAATTCTTTGTAATGCTTTACAATTTTCAAGGCAAAGAAACTGGTTATTTTGAATGTAAAAATGCCCATCACCTCAACAACCCTAAGAAAACATAGTCTGAGTTGATATTTGGGTGCACGTTCCTTTTTTATAGGAACTCTTCACTTTTGACCAACAGTTTCTTTCTTATATCAAATCGATAAGTTATCAGGACGAAGCAGAGTTAGACACAATTTTGTGATATGAGATCTGAGAATTCAAACTTATTACAAATATAAAGTGATTTTTTAAATTAATAAAAGTAGTATATAAAGAGTTCAATCTCAAACTGTTTGGGGGATAACTCTCTGTTAATTTTGAAAATCTGGGTTCTCTTTGTAACTTTAGTAGTGTGGTTAATTGAAGCTGCAAAATTTAATTCAATTTTTTTTTTTTTTTTTAAAAGTTTGTCTCCTATTCATTTTTTGCATGGTTGTACGAATGACAAGAATTGAAATTATAAAGTTTGATATGTATATATATAATATTAATTTGGTATTAAGGGGGTCAAATCATCTAAAATACAATGTTGCTCAACATTTGTAAGTTTTCAAAATTATAGAAAAGGTCAAAAAGTCAAAAAAGGCTAAAACAAGTCTATTGGAGCTCCATCTAGGATTTATCTATGCCTCCTCTGCCTCTACTCACTCCACCTCCCATTGTGTTGTTGGCTTCACAACCATCTAGTATGCTCTAGTCAATTCTTTTATCCACGCTATGTATCTTGCCACCTCATGCACTCACACATCATGGTCAAGCTTCCCCTGCACTCCATATTATGAAGGGTGTTCATGAGCCACTATAGGTTAATGTGAGTTGTACCCAAACCCTAGCTATGGGCCTTAATCCCCATCTAACAACCACCCACGGTAGATATTATTTCATACCCTCTCTCCACTATTCCTTCACCAACTTTCTCATCAACCATTTTATTGTCTCTGTGTTCTCCCACACATACAAAAGTCAAGCCATAAACATGGATGAGATATCATTGTTTACTCAATAGTGGTAATTAGAGGCCGGAAAGCGAAAGCCCAAAATGGTTTTGACTTCCTCCAATGTCTCTGAGTCCCTAACATTAAACACCTTCCACAACCTCTATTCAGTTAAAAGCCCATGAAATTCCATATGCATTTCTTTGGAATCCAAACTAATTGTAATCTCTATTTCTTTAGCTTCCATTTTACCTTGGTGCACGAGCTCTTTAAGTCACTTCACCACCAAGCTCTCTCCCTCATTTAGTCATTCTGTCAGTGGCATAAATGTCTCATGTCCTCCTCATCCTTGTCCGCTAATCTTCATGTGTTTGATCTTCCATCCAATCACCTTTGATTCCCTCATCATCATTATTAGTTATGTCAATTATAATTATGAGATTCAAGCATACAAAGTTTTTCTTGCCTCATGGAGCTCAAAGATCATTTTTGTGTGGGGCCTTATCAACTTAGCAGGAGGTTTAACTTTGGTATGGTTTGAGCGGGAAGACCAACTGAGGCATGACTTTCCCTATAGCCACTTGTATGTGTGTGTGAGTACATACAAACCATGAGTATATGTTTCTCACAAGTAGTGGAGAAATCAAGAGAAGGACCATTATGATTTTCATGCTTACCAAATAGATCTTCCCATATGGTAGGATCATTAGGGAAGGGAGGGACAAGATTCTAATGACTCTTAATAGGTATATCCTCTAACATTAACCTAGATCCTCTTTGCATCGAGGAGGGGTATTAGGAGAAGGAAAATTTTTATTGTCATGGCTATCTATGATATCATCTTCTTTCACTAAAAAATTCTCGCAAGCAAGGGATGAATGGAGATTAGGCAAAGTGATGTTTAGAAATTTTTTTATGATCTCATCTTCTTGTTTTCTAATATCTTCCAAAGGGGGATGAGGAGAGGGACAATCAAGACCCTCAATGCTTGTATCTTCTTTCACCAAGATACCTTTGTCACTAATAGGAGAGGTATTGGGAGAAAAACAAGTATGATTGTTATGATTGTCAACACTACCATCCTCACCAATGGGCAATGTGCTATTAAGGATTGTGTCAATGGTTTTATCTGCTTTCTCTAAGATGTTCTCATAATTATGAAAGATAGTAGAAGGATAACTAACATGTCCCTTAAAGATCTCATTGTTGTGATCTAAATTGAACTCATAAGAGGGGATGATGTACTTAGGCAATCCATTTTTAATCATATCAAAGCCACATCTCTTGAAAGAAAACATGCTATTATGGAAAAGTAAATAAAGTACAATTCTATGACCTAAAGTGAAATGCAATTTTCAGATTTGAAACAAGGTAATTTGCTTATTACACTATGCAAAAATCTGAAAGTGAAATATTGTACATGCAAATTTTGAGTTCAACAATGAAATGGACTAATTTAAGCTAGAATTAATGAAATGCATGTAACAAAAACTCAGCTAACTGAAATAGATAGTTAATAGCAGCAGACAGAAGTGTAACAAGAAGGTTTTTAGTGTTGTAAAAGGATGTTTCAGGGGTGCACTGGGACTGATTCACCCAAGGTGGTGAATGAGTCCAAGTAGGGTTTTTTTTTCAAAATTTTCAAAATTTTCAATTGATTTTGATGCTTTTTAATTTGTATGATGTGTATCCTAAATGAAAATGTAGTTTTTAGATGATTTGCAATGATTTGAGATGCAAAAATGTAACCTGTATATGCACTTTCACTAATGTAAAATTTAGAAACCCTAGATGCCAAATAACTAATGCAAAGTCAATGCAAGCTAGATCTAGGATGATTTTGGACTCTAAATAAGAAAATGAAATGTTCTAAATGCACGTTCACCAAAAGGTAGTCAATGAATGAATCAAAAAAAAAAAATGTAGTCAATGAAATTGTACTCCCCACCTTGGAGGAATAGAGCACAAGATAGGGTTCCTATTTCACACTTACTACACTCACAGACACCTTAGAGATCTCAATCCAATGAAGAAAGGGGAGTGAGATTTGACAATAAGGTATCCTAGGATATGAAATTAGATTACAAGAGGGGTTCACCACCAAGTTTACACTTGGAAAAGACAATGACATGCAAGATGAAATGCAAAAGCCTAATTATATGATGCAAACTTGATTTAAATGACCTAGAAAGGCATGCAAAACAAAAAGGAAAGTTATAAAATGTAATGTGTGCACCTGGAAACTTACTGGAGATGGAATGGAGCTCTCAAATCCTAAGAAAACCTTTTTTTTTGGCCTAGTGGGACTCATTTGTCATTATGGGTGAATCATTCCCAATTTTGGATTTCTACACAAGACCATTTTTCAGGCAAATGGGTATCCAAATCTGCAAAGATCTTTGAAAACACCTATAGTGGTGGTGAATGAGTCCAGTTGGAATTTTTGGAAATTCAAAGTTTGGATCTTCTCTTTTCAGTCAGCTCTTTCTACTTCTCCAGGTTCTCAAATCTGAAACTCTAATTTCCGGGAAGTAGATGACTTTTAGTGAAGATTATGACCTTGCAAATGGGGAGATAACTCCAACAAGCTTGTAACCTAATTTGGAATGATCTTTCAAATCTTCAAAGCACCTAGATCTACAATCACAAAAAGAAAGAGAACACAACTATTGATTGTTAGGGAATAGGGGTTTGTCTTTGTCAAACCCCTTTTAGGTAATTAAACCAAATGAAGAGACAAATAAATGAAGGAATGCAACATGAAATAAAGAACATGAATCATGGACAATAATACCTAGGATGATCATGTCTTGTAAATCTTCAACTCAAAATGAAATGGCCATGAAGGATGCAAATCTTGATATTTGACGATAAGAATGGAACAATGCTTGGTCTTGGATCTTCAATGTTACATCACAACACTAACTCACTAACATACTTAATGCTTGATAATCTTTGACATGATTATGGATCTTGAATTGCTGCAGCAATTGATGAAGAATTTTCCCTTGAAGACACTTGAATTCCATTGTGAATGCTTGAATGCTCTTATGAACTAAATTTTCTATTATGAATGCTCTCACAAAATTTTTGGGTGAAAATGAGTGAAGGAACCTTGTATTTATACTTAATTATGCAAGAATCCCTGAAATTACAACACTACAAGATGAAATCAGATCTAGAAGAATAAAATCCTACCAAAATTTTGAATTAAACTTGATTTTTTGTCACACGGGACTCATTCGCTCAAGGTGGCAAATGAGTCCCACTAGACATAATGTATGGGACCAAAATTCCAAAGTGATTAGAAATGTGTGAAACCTGCATCAGGGCCAAAAAGACCTAGGTGGGACTCATTTGACCAACATGGCGAATGAGTCCCAAATCACTAAATATGGGCCACACAAGCTAGTAAAAGCTAAATTTTGATTGGTCAATGATTATTGTTGGGATTATTCTCAAACAGATGCAATAAATGATGCTTGTTGATGTAAAATGGGGCCAATTAAAGTATAATAAAGCCCAATTATTAATTGCTAGCCTAGAAGAATGTGAAAGTGTGTTATAACACTTTATAACACTCTAAACAAGACAAGACTAATGTTGATTATGATTAAAGTTATGTTTATTATGCTTAGATAATTAATAAAACCCTAGAAAAGCATGAAAGTGTGTTACAACACTTCACTACACTTTAGCAAGGTACCATTAAAATCCATTAGTTCACAAGGGCCCAAGACTTAATGTGCATGTGTCATCCATATTTCAACACTAAATCAAGGCAAAATTAAGCTAAAATCATAAGGAGAGCTCGAACAAGCCAAAAAATGTAGAAGGGTTACTTTTTTGGTGACTCCATCTAGCCCCTACTTTAGTGAGAGGATGAACTTGCTTCAAACTCACACTAAAGTAGACATTGAAGTGAAGTCCAAGTGCACCAATGTGGATGGTCTAGGATAACAAATATCAAGGAAGCGGTCAAGCCCCTAGGATACAAGATCTTAAGTGGAACTGACATAAGCACAAAAGGAAACACACAAGGTGTCTGATTTGCAAAAAAATGAGATACGCGATCATGCAATTTTAGTAACTAGAAGAACTAAAATAAGAAAAAATAAAAAGGTGGATCAAGGTTTGACCATTTTTTCAACATGATGTGGATTAGAACTAGGTTGTTTGTCTGAAAATGTACTCACTCTGAGCAAATGAAACTCTTGGTTGTCCTCTGGGTGAGAAGTCCTAAAAGGTGAGAAACATACACTCATGGCTAGTATGTTCTCTCTCTCACACACACAAGTTGCTATGGGGAAAGTCATGTCTCAATCGGGCTTCCCACTCAAACCATACCAAAGTTAAACCTCCTGCTAAATTTGATAAGGTGCCACACAAAAGTGATCTTCGAGCTCCATGAGGCAAGCAAAACTTTGTATGCTTCAAACTCATAGACATTGGAAATGCAAAA
The DNA here is from genome assembly GCA_007258455.2 of Sequoia sempervirens. Classification (NCBI taxonomy): domain Eukaryota; kingdom Viridiplantae; phylum Streptophyta; class Pinopsida; order Cupressales; family Cupressaceae; genus Sequoia; species Sequoia sempervirens. The sequence continues at coordinate 597,686,283 of VDFB02193867.1, read as the reverse complement.
TAGTGTAATGTTTTTTAAAAGGGATTTTGCTTAATTCGTGCAAGGTATCTTCTTAGGGAACATTGTGCCTAATGTTTCCAAGAGAGGAAAAGTCAAAGAAATATCATGCTCTCAGAGGAAATCAAACCCAATGACACCACCAGGAAAAAGGATGCATCACAAGAAGAATGAAAATCACACAGTGAAATATGAGTGTTGATGAATGCCCCCAATTTAAAGTGTTTTCTAATACCATTATTATGAGCAATTGCTTTAAAGTAGAAGAAGACATGAGAGCTTATTCGGAAAGCCATATGCTAAGTCATATATTTCCAATAAGCTATGTCATGAAAAATGTAGTATGTCACATGCAAGCCAACTTAACGCATGTCATCCACATCCTAAGCTTGCTCTTATATGTATATGAAAGGTAGTCAACTATCCAAAAGAGACAATGACAAGTGGCATATGGAGATAAGGATTTCTAACCCCTTGCCCCCACTTAGTGCAAGACAAGGGTGAGCCAAAATAAGTATTAGTTGGAGGAAATAGGTGCTTCAACACACGGAAGAGCACTGCGATCCTTAAGATGTTGAATTTTGTTATGCAAAGCCTTATATTCATTTGTATCTAATGACCATGAACTTTATGATATTCACAAAATGAACTATTGTAGTAGAATTTATTTTGTGTTCTTGGAGGAAGGTATATCAAATGATCTTGGAGGATTCCTGACAAGATACCTTCTTGATCCAAAGAAGATGTTCCTTTATTTTGCGAAAAAGATATCTCTTGCTTAGTACAAGATTTCATACCTATGCAAGACTCTTTATATTGTGATATTTTGTTCTCTCCTTTATAGAAGGGTGTAAAATCTAATGAGCTCAAATAATTAGTGTTTTGTGAGATGAAATTGACATTAAGCGAGGATGTCTTTGTTTGTTTCATTTCTTGCAAAGGACAACTTTCAAGACCACTAGTGTCTATAGTTCAAGATGCACTACTGTTAAAGTCGGCTTAGAAGAATCTTTGTGATAGTGTTGATATTAAGTGAAGCTTTGTTTGTTTCTCTTGAGGAGCAATAACACAGACCACTAGTCTTTTCTTGAGTGTGAGGCTCTATAGGGACACAAATACCTTGTTCTCTAGCACCACATTCTTTTCCACTATAACCGAGTTATTTCATCATTACATAACCTTTTCCATAAATATTCTTCATCTCTTCTGGATTCAGTGGTTGCTCATAATTACGTTCATCAAAGATTGTTGTCTAATTTTCTGCTTTGTCTAACGTGGTTGAGGTGGATGCTTTAGAAGGGTCTTCCAAGTTTTGTGTTGACACTATCGCTTTTTCATTTTCACATTTCTTTATTATGATCTTTGGTTTCCCATCAAAGTGAGGTGTGAAATCCAAGGAACTCCAATTATCATCTAATAGCTTCGTGACTTCCTCAATAAGTTTTTCATTGTCTTTATTGTTCATGGGTTCAACTTGTGTGGTTGGTGTCATGTTGCTAAAGGATTTTCCTTGCCTTTTTCAATGTTTAAACAATTCTTTGGGTTGGCGTCAGCTTCGAGTGTGTACACTTTGTTGTCATAAATATACTTCATTTTACAATGAAGAGTGGAAGGCACACCATTCATTGCATGAATCCATAGTCTACCTAAAAGGAGATTACATGGATTGATGTTTCCAATGTGGCCTTTCCAACTGTAATAGGTAAAGTGATCACATCAAGCAGTTTTTTTTCCTACAATGTCAAATCAACGGATAGCAAGGATAACTTTAAGAAACCCCCCACCTCAGCGAAGGTGTAAAATCTTGGCGAATATTTCCTTTTATTTGAAAAAAATTATTAATTTTCCTAGCGAATCTATGCACATTATTAAAAAAAATGTAAAATTTTGGAAAATATTAATGAATAATTGGTAAAAATAATAATCATAGTGGTGAATCCTAGTGAATAATCACTAAAAAGATTAATTACATTGGCAAATCTCTCCTTTAAAAATTTTCATAGTTGGTCAACACAGTTCCCCCATATTTTATTTTATTTTTTGTAATATTGTAATTCAGATTAAGTGTTTTTTAAAAATCTCACTTTAAAATTAAGACTAAATGAAAAGTGAAAATGTTACCATCGATTAGTTTTTTAATCAGATGGCTTTAGGTTAATTTTGTGACCTAATACACATGTGCCTTTTAAAAGGCTTGTTGAGGCCCAAAATTTCTTTTGGGCCACACGATTAGATTTAATCATGTGGCCCAAACAAAATTCTGGGCCTCAACAAGCCTTTTAAAAGGCACATGTGTATTAGGTTGCGAAATCAACTTGTAGCCATCCGATTAAAAAGCTAATCGATGGAAATAAATAAAAGCCCCAAAATTAAATGGTAATTTATTATTAGTGGCAATATTGCCCCAAAATTAATGGTATGAATATAATATTACTCACAAATATAATTAATATTTGTAATTACAATATAAACTACTAGTGAATCAATTCCAATGACGCATCTTTAAATAGGCGAATTAATTGGGACAAGATTACTTTTTTATAAAAACCTGGCGATACAACATCCTTTTTAGCTTGTACTATTCGCCATTTTTGGAGGTCCCAATTTTAATTTTTTTCCAATTGGTGAATATTCGCCACTAAAGTTTTCTCTGATGGATAGACAAGGAATCAAGTTGAATTTTTTATGTGTCCACACGAAGCCTATCCAAAAGGTTTATGCTACACACATTAAGGGCTGGGCCATTGTGAACAAGGGTTCACTTTATCCCTTTTCTATTGTATTGAGCTATGGTCATGAAAGCATCATTTTGTTTTTGCACTTCCAAAGGGGGGAGTTCACTTTGGTGGAAAAAAATTTCTCAGCATACATTCCTTGAATCATGGCTACTATGTCATTCGAGTTGCGCATTAGAAGGGATAGGAAATTGTTGCAAGGATTTTTGAAGCATAGTGTGATAATTAGGTGAATTCTAAATTAGATCCCATATGGATATCTTTATAGGAGTATTTTTAAGTTCAAGAATATCATACTCCTTCTCACTATGAGAAATTAAATGGGGAGAAGTAGGTAAAATGGGATTAGGAAAAGGGAGGGATGTTGAAGGTGTTTGTCTTGGTTGTGAATTAGTCATAGTGTTAAATGTATGAGCAATGGTATTATGACTTAGCTACTGTGACACATTATTCTTAGGTGGGTAAAGGATAACTTCAGTTTTTTTTTTTAGTTTAAGGTTTGTGTGAAGGTGGGTAAAGGATTAGAGGATTCTTAGGATGTCCCACGGGATATGTAGGAGGTCCAATGGACACTTACACATTCATAACCTTAGCGTTCTTGGTTTCATGTATCTATAATAAAGGGAAATCTAGAATCACCTTTTTGTTATTGCCTAAGGAAATCACCTTATTATTGTTGTCATTTTCTCGCACCATGATATTCTCCCTAGGAGAACTTTTAGGAGAACTACAAAACAAAATTTCTTGACATTCATAGGTTGGTTCTTCCAAAATGACTTCATCGCAAGTAGGGGAATGATCAATGGTTGAATTATCTTGTTTATCAATAGTGGGGATATTATGAGAACACTTGATCTGTTTGTCATTTTTCTCTAAGGTCTCATTCTCTTGTGGCCTACTATCTACCCTAGTAGGAGAGCTTGTATTATGTTCATCCAAGGTTGGATTTTGTAAAGTAGCTTCATCACAAGTAGGGGAGGCATCAAGAGAAGGACCACTATTATTTTCATGCTTACCAAATAGATCTTCCCATATGGTATGAGCATTAGGGAAGGGAGGGACAAGATTCTTATCAATCTTAATAGACCTGTATATATTCTAACATCAACATATCTTCTTTGCATCAAGGAGGGGTATTAGTAGGAAATTTTTGATTGTGATGGCTATCTATGATATCATCTTCTTTCGCTAAAACATTCTCACAAGCAAGGGATGAATGGAGATTAGGCAAATTGATGTTTAGAAATGTTTATATGATCTCATCTTCTTGTTTTATAATATCTTCCAAAGGGGGATGAGGAGAAGGACAATCAAGACCCTCAATGCTTGTATCTTCTCTCACCAAGTTAACTTCATCACTAATAGGAGAGGTATCAGGAGAAGAACAAGTATGATTGTTATGATTGTCAACACTACCATCCTCACCAATGGGCAATGCACTATTAAGGATTGTGCCAATGGTTTGATCGGCTTTCTCTAAGATGTTCTCATAGTTATGAAAGATAGTATAAGGATAACTAACATGTTTCTTAATGATCTCATTTTTGTAATATAAATTAAACTCAAAAGAGAGGATGTTGTACTTATGAAATCCATTTTTAATCATATAAAAGCCACATCTCTTGAAAGAAAACATACTATTATGGAAAAGTAAATAAAGTGCAATTCTATGACCTAAAGTGAAATGTAATTTTCAGATTTGAAAAGAGGTATTTTGCTAATTACACTATGCAAAAATATGAAAGTGAAATATTGTACATGCAAATTTTGAGTTGAGCAATGAAATGGACTAATTTAAGCTAGAATTAATGAAATGAATGTAATAGAAACTCAACTAATTGAAATAGATAGTTCATAGCAGTAAACAAAAATGTAACAACAAGGTTTTCAATGCTGTAAAAGGAAGTTTTAGGGGTGCAATGGGACTGATTTTCTCAAGGTGGTGAATGAGTCCCAGTAGGGATTTGTTTTCAAAATTTTCAAATATTTTCAATTGATTTTGATGCTTTTTAATTTGTATGATGTGTATCCTAAATGAAAATGCAGATTTTAGATGATTTGCAATGATTTGAGATGTAGAAATGTAACCTATATGCATTTTGACTAATGCAAAATTTAGAAACCCTAGATGCCAAATAACTAATGCAAACCTTAATGCAAAGTCAATGCAAGCTAGATCTAGGATGATGATGGACTCCAAATCAGAATATGAAATGTTCTAAATGCAAGTTCACCAAAATGTAGTCAATGAAATAGTACTCCCCACCTTGGAGGAATAGAGCACAAGGATAGGGTTCCTATTTCACACTTACTACACTCAAGGACACCTTAGAGATCTTAATCTAATGAGGAATGGAGAGAGAGATTTGGAAATAAGGTATCCTAGGATATGAATTTAGATTACAAGTGGGGTTCACCACCAAGTTTACACTTGGAAAAGGACAATGACATGCAAGATGAATTGCAAAACACTAATATGATGTAAACTTGATTTAAATGACTTAGAAAGGCATGTAAAACGAAACATAAAGTTATAAAAGAGAATGTCTGCACTTGGAAACTTATTGGAGATGGAATGGAGCTCTAAAATCCTAAAAAACCTAATTTTCTGGCTTAGTGGAACTCATTGACTATTTTGGGCGAATCAGTCCCGATACTCAATTTTTGCACAGGATTGGGTTTCAGGAAAATGGGTATCCAAATCTGCAAAGATCTCTAAAAAAAACCTATAGTGGGACTCATTCACCACTTGTGGTGAATGATTCCAGTTTGGACTTTTTGGAAATTCAAAGTATGGATCTACTCTTCTCAATCTGCTCTTTTTGCTTCTCTAGGTTCCTAAATCTGAAACTTCGATTTCAGGGTTGTAGATTAATTTTTAGTGAAGAATATGACCTTGAAAATGGGGAGACAACTCAAAATAGATTGTAACCTAATCTTCAATGGTCTTTCAAGTCTTCAAAGCACCTAGATCTGTAATCACACAAAGAAAGAGAACACACTTGTGTTAATTGTTAGGGAATAGGGGTTTGCCTTGGTCATACCCCTTTTAGGTAATTGAACCAAATGATGAGACAAATAAATGAAGGAATGAAACATGAAATAAAGAACATGAATCATGGACAATAATACCTTAGATGTTGTCTTATAAATGAAGTCTTGTAAATCTGCAACCCAACATGAAATAGCTATGAATGATGTAGATTTGGATCTCTGACAATAAGAATGGAACAATGCTTGTTCTTGGATCTTCAATGCTACATCACAACACTAGCTCACTAACATGCTTAATGCTTGATAATTTTTGACATGATGATGGATCTTGAATTGCTGCAAAAATTGATGAAGAATTTTCCCTTTTAGACACTTGAATGACCTTGTGAATGCTTGAATTCTCTTATGAACTCAATTTTCTATTATGAGTCTTGGGTGAAAATGAGTGAAAGAACCTTGTATTTATACTTAATTATGCAATAGTTCCAAAAATTACAATACTACAAGCCGACATCAAATATAGGAGAATAAAATCCTACCAAAACTTTGAATTATATTTGAATTTTGGTCACACAGGACTCATTTTCCTAGGGTGGCGAATGAGTCCCACCAGACATAATGTATGCGACCAAAAATGAAAAGTGCTTAGAAATGTGTGAAACCTGCATCGGGGCCAGAAAGACCTAGGTAGGACTCATTTGCCCAATGTGGTGAATGAGTCCTAGATTACTAAATTTGGGCCACACAAGTTAGAAACACTTGAATTATGATTGGTCAATGATTGGTGTTAGTATTATTCTTGAAAAGATGCTTTAAATGAGGCTTGTGGATGAAAAATAGGGCCAATTAAAGCCTAAGAAAGCCTAATTATTAATGAAAAAATTACAAGAATGTGAAAGTGTGTTATAACATTTTACAACACTCCAAATAAGGAAAGAATAATTTTGATTATGATTAAAGTTAAGTTTATTATGGTTAGATAATTAATAAAACCCTAGAAAAGTGTGAAAATGTGTTACAACACTTCACGACACTTTAGCAAGGTACCATTAAAATACATTAGTTCACAAAGGCCCAAGGCTTAATGTAAATGTGTCATCCACATTACAACACTAAATCAAGGAAACATTAAGCCAAAATCGCAAGGAGGGCCTGAACAAGCCAGAAAAAGTAGAAGGGTTTCTTTTTCGGTGACTCCATCTATTCCCCACTTTAGTGAGAGGATGAACTTGCTTCAAAATCACACTAAAGTAGAAATTCAAGAAATTTCCAAGTGTACCAATGCAAATGGTCTATGATAACAAAGATTGAAGAAGCAGTCAAGCCCCCAGGATCCAAGATCTTAAGTCAAACTGACATAAGCACACAAGGAAACACACAAGGTGTACATATGATTTTTAGAAAAATGAGATACACAATCATGTGATGTCAGTAACTTGAAGAACAAAAATAAGAAAAAATAAAAAGGTGGATCAAGCTTCGACCATTTTTCCAATATGATGTGGATTAGATCTAGGTTGTTTGTTTGAAAATGCATACTCACTCTAAGGCAACAAAACTCTTGTTTGAATGCTGGGTGAGAAGTCCTAAAAGGTGAGAAACATACACTCATGGCTAGTATGTACTCACATACACACACAAGTGGCTATGGGGAAAGTCATGCTTCAGTTGAGCTTCCCACTCAAACCATACCAAAGTTAAACCTCCTACTAACTTTGATAAGGCGCCATGCAAAAGTGATCTTCGAGCTCCATGAGGCAAGCAAAACTTCGTATGCTTGAAACTCATAGACATTGTAAATGCAAAATAGTATTAGGTTTATTCAAAGGGATTTTTCTTAAGTCGTGCAAGGTATCTTCTTATGGAACATTGTGCCTAATGTTTCCAAGAGTGGAAAAGTCAAAGAAATTTCATGCTCTTGGTGGAAATCAAGCCCAATTACACCAACAAGAAAAATGATGCATCACAACAAGAAATAAAATCACACAATGAAACATGAGTGTCGATGAATTCCCCCACTTTAAAGAGGTTGCTAACACCATTACTATGAGAAATTTCTTTAAAGTAGAAGAAGACGTGAGAGCTTATTTATAAATCCCTATGCCAAGTCATATGTTTCCAATAAGCTACATCATGAAAAAGGTAGTATGTCACATGTGATCCAACTTAAGGCATGTCATCCACATCCCATGGTTTCTCTTATATGTATATGAAAGGTGGTCAACAAACCAAAAGAGAAAACAACAAGTGAAATATGGGGATAAGGCTTTCTAACCCCTTGCCCCCACTTAGTGTAGGACAAGGGTGAGCTGAAATAAGTATCAGTTGGAGGAAATAGGCACTTCAACACAAGGAAGAGCACAACAATCCTTAAGATGTATAATTTTATTATGAAAATCCTTACATTCATTTGTAGAATGACCATGAACTCTATGATATTCACAAAATGAACTCTTGTAGTAGAATTTCTTCTATGTTCTTGGAGGAAGGGATGTCAAATGATCTTGGAAGAGTTTCGACAAGATACCTCCTTGATCCAAAGAAGATGTTCCTTTATTTTGTGACATAGATATCTCTTGGTTAGTACAAGATGTCATACCCACACAAGACTCTTTAGATTGTGAGATTTTGTTCTCTCCTTTATACGAGGGTGTAAAATCTAATGAAATCAAATCATTAGTGTTTTGCAAGATGAATTTTACATTAAGTGAGGATGTCTTTCTTTGTTTCATTTCTTGCAAAGGATAACTTTCAAGACCACTAATGTCTATCAGTTCAGGATGCACTACTGTTAAAGTTGGCTTAGAAGAATCTTTTATGATAGTGTTGATATTAAGTGAAGGCTTATTTATTTCTTTAAAGGAGAAATAACCAAGACCACTAGTCTTTTCTTGCATGCAAGGCTTTATAGGGACACAAATACCTTGTTCTCCAACACCACATCCTTTTCCACTATAACTGAGTTATTTCGTCATTTCATAATCTTTTCCATACATATTCTTCATCTCTTTTAGATTTAGTGGTTGCTCATAATTAGGTTCATCAAATTTTGTTGTCTAATTTTCTGCTTTGTCTAACATGGTTGAGGTGGATGCTTTAGAATAGTCTTCTAATTTTGTTGTCAACATTACCGCTTTTTCTTTTTTATGCTTCTTTATTATGATCTTTGGTTTCCCATCAAAGTGAGGTGTGAAATCCAAGGAACCCCAATCATCGTCTAATAGATAAGTGACTTCCTCAATATGTTTTCCATTGTGTTTATGTTCTATAGGTTCTACTTGTGTGGTTGGTGTCAATGTTTCTAAAGGATTTTCTTTTCCTTTCTTAATGTTTAAACAACAATTTGGGTCAGGGTCAACTTTGAGTGTGTACACTTTGTTGTTGTAAATATACTTCATTTTACAATGAAGAGTGGAAGGCACACCAATCATTGCATGAAACCACGGTCTACCTAAAAGGATATTACATGAGAGATCGTGAGGCATAACATGGATTGGTTTTTCCGCTAATTTTTTCCTACATTGTCAAATCCACGAATAGACAAGGAATTAGGTTGAATTTTTGATTTGTCCACATGAAGCCTATCCAAAAAGGTTTACGCTACACACATTAAGGGCTGAGTCATTGTCAACAAGGTTTTACTTTATCATCTTCTATTGTATTAGGCTATGATCATGAAAGCGTCATTTTGTTTTTGCACTTCCAAAGGGGGGAGTTCACTTTGGTGGAAAACAATGTCAGCATTTATTCTTTGAATCATGGCTACTATTTCATTCAGGTTGCACATTCGAAGGGCTAGGAACTTGTTGCAAGGTTGTTTGAAGTATAGTGTGATAATTAGTTGAATTCTGAATTAGATCCCAAAGGGATATCTTTGCAGGAGTATTTTTAAGTTGTTCAATAAGATCATACTCCTTCCCACTATGAGAAGTTAAACAAGGAGCACTAGGAAAGATGGGATTAGGCAAAGGGAGGGATGTTGAAGGTGTTTATCTTGGATGGGGATTGTTCCTAGTGAACATATATGTATGAGCATCGATATTATGACTCAACTACTGTGACACATTATTCTTAGGTGGGTAGAGGATAAGTTAGGGTTTTTTTTGAGTTTTAGGTTTTTCTGAAGGTGGGTAAAGGATTAGAGGATTCTTAGGATGTCCCACGGGATATGTAGGAGGTCCAATGGACACTTGGACATTCATAACCTCAATGTTCATGGTTTGATGAATCTCTAATAAAGGGCAATCTAGAATCACTTATTTGTCATCACCTAACGAAGTCACCTTATTATTGTTGTCATTTTCTTGCACCATGATATTCTCCATAGGAGGAGAGTTTTTAGTAGGACTACAAACCAAATGTTCTTGACATTCAAATTTTGGTTCTTCTAAAATGACTTCATCGCAAGTAGGGGAATGATCAATGGTTGAATTATCTTGTTTATCAATAGTGGAGATATTATGAGAACACTCTATTTGTTTGTCATTTTTCTCTAGGGTCTCATTCTCTTGTGGCCTGATATCATGTACCCTAGTAGGAGAGCTTGTAATATGTTCATCCAAGGTTAGATTTTGTAAAGTAGCTTCATCACAAGTAGGGGATGCATCAAGAGAAGAATCACTATGATTTTCATGCTTACCAAATAGATCTTTCCATATGGTATGAGCATTAGGGAAGGGAGGGACAAGATTCTCATGAATCCTTATATGTATATCTTCTAACATCAACCTATCCTCTTTGCATCGAGGAGGGGTATTAGGAGCAAGAAAATTTTGATTGTCATGGCTATATATGATCTCATCTTCTTATCTTTTAATATCTTCAAAAGGGGGATGAGGAGAGGTACAATCAAGACCCTCAATGCTTGTGTCTTCTTTCAGCAAGATACTTTTGTGACTAATAGGAGAGGTATCAGGAGAAGACCAAGTATGATTGTTATGATTGTCAACACTACCATCCTCACCAATGGGAAATGTATTGTTAAGGATTGTTTCAATGGTTTGATCTAATTTCTCTACGATGTTCTCATAATTATGAAACATAGTAGAAGGAAAACTAACATGTTTCTTACTAACCTCATTGTTGTGTTCTAAATTGAGATCATAATATGGGATGTTGTACTTATGCAATCTATTTTTAATAATATCAAAGCCACATCTCTAAAAGAAAACTTGCTATTATGGAAAAGTAAATAAAGTACAATTCTATGATCTAAAGTGGTGCAATTTTTAGATTTGAAACAAGGTAATTTGTTGATTACGCAATGCAAAAATATGAAAGTGAAATATTGTACATGCAAATTTTGAGTTGAACAAAGAAATGGACTAATTTAAGCTAGAATTAATTAAATGCATGTAATAGAAACTCAGCTAACTGAAACAAATAGTTCATAGCAACATTTACAAAAGTGTAAAAACATGGTTTTCAATGTTGTAAAAGGTAGTTTTAGGGGTGCACTGGTACTAATTCTCCCAAGGTGGTGAATGAGTCCCAATAGGGATTTTTTTTCAAAAGTTTCAAATATTTTCAATTGATTTTGATGCTTTTTAATTTGTGTGATGTGTGTCCTAAATGTAAATTTACTTTTTAGATGATTTGCAATGATTTGAGATGCAAAAATGCAACCTATATATGCACTTTCACTAATTTAGATTACAAGAGGGGTTCACTAATAAGTTCACACTTGGAAAAGACAATGACATGCAAGATGAAATGAAAAATGCTAATATGATGCAAACTTGATTTAGATGACCTAGAAAGGCATGAAAAACAAAAAAGAAAGTTACAAAACGTAATGTGTGCACCTGGAAACTTACTGGAGATGGAATGGAGCTCTCAAATCCTTAAAAACTTGACTTTTTGGCCTAGTGGGACAAATTTTCCATTATGGATGAATCATTCCCAATTTTGGATTTCTACATAAGATTAGCTTTCAGGAAAATGGGTATCCAAATCTACAAAGATATCTGAAAACACCTATAGTGGGACTCATTCGCCACTTGTGGTGAATGAGTCTAGTTTGGACTTTTTGGAAATTCAAAGTTTGGATCTGCTCTTCTCAGTTTGCTCTTTCTACTTCTCCAGGTCCTTAGATTTGAAACTATTAGTTTAGGGCTATAGATGAATTTTTAGTGAAGATTACGACCTTGCAAATGGGGAGACACCTCCAACAAGCTTGTAACCTAATCTTCAATGATCTTCCAAGTCTTCAGAGCACCTAGATCTGCAATCACACAAATAAAGAGAACACAAGTGTTGATTGTTAGGGAATAGGGGTTTTCCTTGGTCAAGTCACTTTTAGGTAATTAACTACATGATGAGAAAAATAAATGAAGGAATGAAACATGAAATAAAGAACATGAATCATGGAAAATAATACCTTGGATGATGTATTTTAAATTTGCAACTCAAAATGAAATGGACATGAAGGATGTATATCTTGATCTTTGACAATAAGAATGGAACAATGCTTGGTCTTGGATCTTGAATTCTACATCACAACACTAGCTCATTAACATGCTTAATACTTGATAATCTTTTACATGATGATGGATCTTGAATTGCTACAATAATTGATGAAGAATTTTCCCCTTGAAGACACTTGAATACCCTTGTGAATGCTTGAATGCTCTTGTGAACTCAATTTTCTATTATGAATGCTCTAACAAAAATTGGGTAAAAATGAGTGAAAGAACCTTGTATTTATACTTAATTATGCAAGAATTCCCAAAATTAAAACACTACAAGCTGGAATTAGACCTAGGAGAATAAAATATCGTTGAAAATTTGAATTAAATTTGAATTTTGGTCACACTGGACTCATTCACCCAAGGTGGTGAATGAGTCCCACTACACATAATGTATGGGAACAAAAATGAAAAGTTCTTAGAAATGTGTGAAACTTGCATTAGGGCCAAAAGGACCTAGGTGGGACTCATTTTCCCAAGGTGGCGAATGAGTCCCAGATCATTAAATCTAGGCCACACAAGCCCAAAACATCTGAATTATGACTGGTCAATTATTGGTGTGGGGATTATTGTCAAAAAGATGCAATAAATGAGGCTTGTGGATACAAAATAGGGCCAATTAAAGCATAAGAAATCCCAATTATTAATGACAAGACTAGAAGAATGTTAAAGTATGTTATAACACTTTACCACACTCCAAATAAGGCAAGACTAATGTTGATTATGATTAAAATTATGTTTATTATGCTTAGATAATTAATAAAACCCTAGAAAAGTGTGAAAGTGTGTTACAACACTTCACAACACTTTAGCAAGGTACCATTAAAATCCACTAGTTCACAAGGGCCCATGACTTAATGTGAATGCATCATCCAAATTGCAACACTAAATCAATGCAACATCAAGCAAAAATCACGAGGGCCCAAACAAGCTAGAAAAAGTAAAAGGGTTACTATTTTAGCGACTCTAATAACAACAACAAACATAAGCCTAAAATTGAGATTTTAATTTCTAGAAAATGCAAATTAGTAGCTAACAGGGACTCATTCGCTAGTAAGGGCGAATGGGTCCTAGTTAGGTATTTTTGAGATTTTTTTATTGATTTTAGAGTGGTTTTTAATGCTTTTTTAGATGCTAGAAGCTTCAATTTTGACTTGATCAGGGACTCATTCACTAGTAAAGGAAAATGGGTCCTAGTTAGGCACTTTTAAACTATTTTTGAATGATTTGCAGGATTTTAGTAATGTCCTTCAGTTCTAGGTCTGAGGCGATAAGTTTCAGTTTCATATTTTCTAGAAATGCAATGTGAAAATGCAATGAAAAGTTGAATGCAAAGACCTAGGTTGAAATGCAATTTTGTTTTGATTTTCAAATGAAAATATATGAGATCTAAATGATATGTAAAATGACTAATTTTTTTTTGTATTTTTCAGATTTAGAGAGAAGCAAAACAATGCAAATCTAAACCCTAGATGAGATGCAATTTTTAATGGAAAGTAAGAAAACCTAAATGATATCTAATTCAATGAAAATATAAATGCAAATGAATGAAATATCTAACCTAGGATGCAATGAAAGACTTTAAAATCAGAAAATTGCAATATTCAATGAGTGAGGTTCACCAAAATGTTTAATGGTGAAAAAGAGGGTTGCATCAACATGAATCAACAAGATGATGAACCACTAATTTCCACCATAGAAAATTGAATTATGTGTGTGAAAAGATGCCAATAACAATAAAAAACTAATCCTAACTATTATAGCAACTATGATTGGAGTTTTTAGAGCTCAAAATGGTGTGTACCTTGCAATAAGAAGCCTATTTTTAGGGCACAAAGGACTAATTCGCCTTTAGTGGCGAATGGGTCCCTATTAGGGTTTCTTAAAATGAGATCTAGGTCATTTTACTTGATATATGGACTCTTAGATCCTTGATTTTTAGCTCCTAAAAACCTGTAACAAGTTCTATAGCTTCAATGCTTTGTTCTTGGACTCTGAAGGTCAATATTGTAAGTTGACAACTTTGACAATTTTGCTTCAAACTTCTTCTCCACTTGATCTTCAACATATGAATTTTCAAACACACACTCTAGGAAAGAAAAACTTGTTGATTGTTAGTGAATAGGAGTTTTCCTAAGTCAAACCCCTTGTAGGTAATTAAACTAAATGATGAAATAATGAAATTGAAGCATGAAACATGAAATATGCAATGATGACACCTTGGATGATGTCTTGGAGTATAAGCCTGCAATCTAATATGAAGTTTCCATAAAGAATGTAGATCTTGATCTCAAATAGAATGTAAAATAGTGCTTGCAAGAAGGATCTTCAATGCTACATCAACTATCTTAGCTCAACAACATGCATGTATGCAATATTCCTTTGACATGATGAAATATTCTTGAATTACTACAATAGATCTTCAATAATCTACCTTAGAATGCTTTTGAAATGATCTTGGAATGCTCTTGTAGAGTCAAATTTGTTGTAAGGATGCTCTCTCAAAGTTGCTAGGAGAAACAATGTGAATTAACCCCTTATTTATACTAAATGAAGAGATTAACCCCGAAATTCAAACAATTCAAGCCAACACCAGATCTGAAAAATGAATATTATTAAAATATCACCAAAATTAAATCCAAAAAGGGGGTCGTCATTAAGGACCCATTCGCCACCTAGGGAAAATGGGTCATGGCACAAGTTTCTAGGACCAAGCCTTTGGGGGATGAAATAAGATAAAAAACCCATGCAAAATTTGCAAAGAAAGGGGGTCTTATAGAGGGAAGACCCATTCGCCACCTAGGGTGAATGGGTCCTAGCACCAATTTCTAGGACCTTGAATTTTCCAAATTAAATATTTTACAATTTGAATTATGGGTTTCAAGATGGATCCTCGGAAGGTGTCACAAATAAGACTTAAATTGGAATTAAAGGGGCTAATTAACCATAATTAATTAAGAGGACCCTAGATAAGTGTGAAAGTGTGTTACAACACTTTACAACACCATAAATAGGGTACAAGTTAACTATATTTTATTAAAAAGGGGCCCAAGATTAAACTTAGGAAAAATTAGGTCAATTCAATGACAATTATTCCCAAATCGAGTAAGGAAAAGGTATACTCTTTCCATTACTATAATAAATATAAAACTAATTATAATATAATCAATGGGTATGTGTAGGATCATAATGTAAAAAAATAGGCCCTTAAGTGGCAAAAAATTTAGAAAAATTAGAGTTAGGCAACTTGATGTAAAAATTTGAATAAGTTATCTATATTATTTCAAAAATATGTAAGAATAGAATCTGTAGCAAATTGAATTTAGTTTATAAACTACTAGGTTTTTTTTTTAAATCTATTTGGTAAAAATTTGAAATTTCAATGCAGTAGTACTTAAATTTTAGGGGAAAAATAAGAAGTAGGTGTCTGTCTGACCACCCTAACCACAATAGAATTATAATATTTTTTTTATAAGATTTTAGATATAAGTAGAGGAATCATGTCCCAATGTGATGCATGTTTTTTTGTAATTTTTTTTCAAATAAATAATTAATTATGAATTTTTTATTACAACTTTTAAAAAATATAAAAAAACTCATATGTGTGACTTCCTTAACTTGGTCAAAGCTTTATGATTTTTTATTTTTTTTAATCCTATAGTATGCGAAGTATAGAATGTGACACATGTTTCAGATTCAAAAAATGTGATACCATTTGAAAGCTATAGATTTTTTTCAGTCATCCTATAATTCAGGACTTTAGTCATAATTCAAATAGAAAATGAATAATAATTATTTATTAAATTCAAACTAAAGTATAATTTATATTGGTAGAAAGTTTAGAATCTCCTTTAAAAAACATTTTTGTTTCATCCATTTTGGGTTCAAAAAAAGTTGTTAGCCACATACCCATTATATCACCACTTTTTGGTCCATCATGATCCTGCACACACCCAAATATAGATAATAAATTTCAAACAATTATTATAGGGAGGTTACATTGGAGTCTTGAATAATATTATTATAGTATTAACATGTATGTCATAGAGAATATTTTAATAGAGGTAGTAGAAAAAAGTGGGTACCCATATTAGGTGGTCAAGTATGGAAATTGATGAGAATATGATAAGGTGTAAGGAATATGGTGAATATTTCCTAAAGACCAAGGCAAAGAATGAGGCATGGATATTTGTGTCTTTTGGGAACAACTTTTAGGCTCATGGATTTAGTACATAGTTTTGGATAACCATAAATACTAGTTTCCATTTATTCTTCATCTATTTATTGGTGTTTATAGTAGGAGTTTTGTATGTGTTGATTAGATGATTTGTAATTACCAATATGCCACTAAAATTACCCTAGATTGTTATGTTTGTGATACTGGACTAGATAGAGGTATTTCTTGTATATTATATTGTAACCCATTATATCTTATCAATATTATTGGTATTTCATTCAGAGTGTGTTTTTTCTTCTTTTGATAGGGTTTTCCTAATATAAACCCTATGTTTTGGTGTACGTTCTTATGTATCCTTTTATATAACTACAAAAATGAAAATTGTATTTGCATATAATTCTTCTCATTGATTATCATAGGAAGCATTTTATACACTTTTGTTTCCTTTCAACTTATTGAAACTTTGAAAATCCTTATATAACTTGACACCATTATGTTCATAATTGTTATGGTTTCTTAGGAATCAACTTTGTCAGAAACATGATTTGTTTATTAATCGCACACTTTAAACTCCTTTTATTTTCATAGTTGATTGATTTCATATTTACTAAAATGTAAAATTTTAGTCAATGATATTATGTTGCTAATTATTGCTTGTAGATACTCCTAAATATATTTGTGTGAATGTTTAGACGTGAACTTTCTAACAATATGAATACAAAATAGAGAATATCTAATCCATAATATGTTGAATATGTTTATTTATTTGAAATAATGCCCTTAGTTATATTCATGCATGATTCCTGAAGTTGGCATGCCCACCAAAATGAGGAAAAATGTAGTGGAGAAAATTTCAAACCCTTCATTTTACCCTCCTATTTTACTCGCACTTTGGAATTTCAAAATTATATCAACTTAACTCTTAATTTATTCTACTTTATGTATAAGCTCACATAATCATATAATCTATCATCCATGAACCTATCTTAGTCTCTAATGGTCATGACTAACTCACACTTCAATCATCCATATATCCTAGACTAAAGCATGGGAGTGAATTTGTTTAACTGAAAAAACTATAGTTCTAGCCTTGTCATCCCAATTCAAAGCCTTCTCGTGCCTTTCAAGAATTACCTCTTCGATTTTTTTAACTATTACTTATTCAATTGCATGTAAAATATTATAATTAAGCACTTTAGACATTGTACCTTAGGACAAGCCCTAAAATGTTCATATGAAGGAAATCATCAAGGAGATCAAAAATAACATCTAAGAGTTAACCTAGAGCATATTTGGAGGAGTTAAAAAAAACATCAATTGTACTTCTACATCACAAATACTATGTTAAACATTTGCATATTTTATCTCTCGTGTCTTTGTTTTTTGTGAAAACAATAAAGGGCTTGTCTCACAATCATTTTTTTTTTAACTTTTCGTTAAACTAGAACATGGATGGAAATTTGATTGATGGATAGTATTATAGATGTGACCTCATACTTTAAACCTTCTCCCACCTTTGACAAAGTAATACTTACATAAAATATTTTAAATAAACAACTAAGTTATATTAAAACATAAACCCTAAAACACTAAAATGATAAAAATCATAGAAAAATAAGAATCAAATTAATAACATATCTAGAAAAGTTAAAAGAAACATCATCTACATTTCTATATGACATATATTATATTAAACATTTACATATTTTATCTCTTATTTTTGTGAGACAATTTATCTCACTATAAATGAAAGAAAGAAATATATATATGAACGATTTTTCCTTCCAACCTTGAACGGCCGAAGCTTGTGAAAGGCGACGTTGAATAAATAACAGTTATGACCCTGAAATTTAGCCTCTGGGAAATTTTATCCATGGCTACAAACATTATGACTTTTCGACGCAATTAAACTCACTATTACTGAGTTTTGACCAATCCATAAAAATTTATGACTAAATCTCAATACTCGTGGGGCGGAGCCTCTGACAAACAGAGTCAAAACTCTGTTTTTTTTGAATGCCCACGACCATTGTATGGCGTTTTCTTCTGGTTACTTTGAAATCCAAACTGAAAAACAGTTTGTAGAATGAAACCCTCAAGATTGAATATGAAAGAAGAATAAAATGTTAACTGAAATGGTAAATGCATTTCTCAATTGTAACTTTAGTACTCGATTTGTTTCCGTTGAAAATTTTCGTCAAGCGAATTGGGAGCCATGACCCGTCCTACAATCACTCGGGCGGAATAGGTTGTTCAAACGAAAATTAGGGCTTCTTTAGACCAAAAACAACCAGACAATCGACAATCACCGACAGCCGGCGACTTAACTTCTTCCTTTCACCGACGGTCTACTGAATACGGCGAAAACTATGAACATCCTCATAAGCAATTGTTCCATTGATAATTTAAACATCTCTGCTAACTTCGAGGAATTCTGAAGAGAGTAGGCCTATATCCTGGTGTGACACAGATTAGGTCAGCATTGAAAGAGTTTATTCCATAAGCTTTCGTCACTTTGAATTCCTTGTAATGCTTTACAATTTTCAAGGCAAAGAAACTGGTTATTTTGAATGTTAAAATGTCCACCACCTCAACAACCCTAAGAAAACATACTCTCAGTTGATTTTTGGGTGCACGTTCCATTTTTGTAAGAAATCTTCACTTTTGACCAACTATTTTTTTCTTATATCAAATCGATAAGTCATCAGCACGGAGTAAAGTTTGACACAATTTTTGGATTTGAGATCTTACATGGATATGAGAATTCAAACTTATTACAACTAGCAGTTTCATGTAGTAACACGCACCAATGAGTCGATAGGCGGAGATGAACATGAAAGGTAAGAGACATGCAGACATTGAGGGTGGCAGAGTTCAGTATATCTCAAAGTAGACGCGAAGAAGACAGTGACATAATGCTACATTGACTCCAGTGGTGGACAATGTGTCTCGCCTATGTGCACATATGTATGTATACCATAGTAGATACATACTTATTGTATAGAACAATGCACAATAGGGAATGCAACAAACAAATTGGACATGAAATAACATAGCGTAAGGTATAGAGCGACAATAAATAATATATGTTACAGAGAGAGATAAATTGTAAAAGGCTAACCAACGTATAGGAAGATGTAGATTGTTATAGAGCACCAAATCAAAGATGCAATAGTATATTAACATTAATTGTATAAGACAAACTATTTTATTGTAGTATGCATTGGGTGCATGTCTAGTGATGTGGTAGTTGTAAATATAAAACATGGTGCAAAAGTAAAAAAAAGAAAAGAAATTAGAAACATGCACATTCACAAATACTTTCCCAAATCATGATCCATTGACAACAACCAAAGCACAACTATATAACCCAACCATAAATGAAACAATATTTCTTTTAACAAATAATATTGTCTTCTATCAATAGGACCTTATCGCAAATTGGAACAATATAGCGTGTTCAACAACACCTTATCGAAAATAAAACAATGTAGCCTAAGATAGATAACAATAATCAATAAACATTTTGATCTTTTCTCAACAACACACTATTGAAAATTGAAAGAATAGAATTTGTTGAATAGGAGCGTATAAAAAATGAGAGAATAGAGCCCAAGGTAGACAATAACAATTGACAAAATATTGTTGATTACTCTTCTCTTCCTGAGGCTATATTGTTTCATTTTCCATAAGGTGTTGTTCAAAAGGCTATATTGTTTCAATTTTTGATAAGGTTCTGTTCGAAAGGAGTATATTTCTAGATGGCTTTCTGACTATTAATATTCGAGAAGACAATCCTAAGAAGGCTATATCATTTCAATTTTTGATAAGGTTTGTTGAGAAATAAGTATATTTTTACTTTTGTTTCTCACTATTATACATATATATATAATACCATTTCAATAGCCTCGACTATCAGTGCACCAAACCCTTTTCATATAAAAATAAAAAAAACAATCCGCCACCTTTTGCCCGACCATGCTAAATGGAAGCAATAAATGAAACAATATAGGCTTTAAGGTAGACAACAACAATGAACAATGCCCTATGCGAAACAACATGAACCACATAACATTAACTATTTTATTGCATTGCAACCATCCACACAAAATGAATGCCATAAACAAAACAATATTATTATCAATAGTCACCCAGATGGCCAAACCTGCAAAACACTAAAAATCACAATGACAAGCCCATACAAAAACATCCTCACAAAACCCAAACCATAAATCAAACAATATTGGTGTGACCAAACTATATAGTCTTTTCTCAACAAACCCCTTTCAAAAAGGTAACAATATACCCTAAAACAGCACAACCTATATAACATTAACTATCTCATTGCATTGCAACCATCGCCACAAAGGATGCCTTTCAATAGTGATCCGCATGAAAACACACAAAACACAGAAAACTCGTAGTAACAGAGCGATTCAAAAACTTCACCAGAAAACACAAACCATATATGAATCAATATTGGTTTCAACAACCTAGATGGAAAAATTCACCAAGAACACATCGGATTAACTATTTTGCAACCATTGACACAAAAAGGAAGCCATAAATGAAACAATATAGCCATCAACAACACGTTCTCGAAAATGGAATGATATAGCTTAAGCAAGAGAATAGTAATCAACAGTGGCCAATGGAATCTAATACAAAGTGTACAAGATTAACTATTTTATTTCGTTGCAACCACAATGTAAAACATATGAATTTTCTCTAAATCATAGGTCAGAAACAAAAATATTTATACATAAAAAATATAAAATAAAACTCAACAAAATGATGCCTACTCTCCACCCTTCCATATTGGGTCATGGAGCCTAATGGGCTCTCACCAAATCCCTGAGAAAGAATATACATTAGCCACCACTCTGATCAATGGTGAAATGAATTTTTCTTATTACAATCAATTTAGGGTACATTAGGATCTGATTGTCTATTCGACCATTGCTACCAATTTTGTAGTCACTATCATTGTTCTGAAAGGTTGTTTGCAACACATTAGTCCATCAAATTCTAGATTATGGCTGGAGTATGGTTTGCTAGAATAATAAAAAGGTGTGAAGTTTAGTATGGTGATTATGCAAAACAGAATAAACTACAAAATATTAACTATTTTATTCCATTATAGTCATCGCCACAAAAAGCTAAAACTCACAACTACAGTCCTATGCAAAATATTTTGTAGAAAGGTGATACCATATACAACTTATGTGTATACAAACTGTGAATCTTAGTGTAGTGATAATGTCTAATTCATAGAGTTCTATACTTTATAAAAAAAACCTTGCTTTGCACTTGTAATGGGACAAATAAACTAATTATAATTTAGCCATACCTGGTGCATGTGGCAGAATCCAGTATGTAAAAAAAAAAACAAGGCCTGATTTCTACCCTACCATATTGGCTCATGGAGTGTCATGCACTCTCACCAAACCCCCGAGCAAGAAAATAAATTGTCCACCACTCTGATCAATTGTGAAAGCAATGTTTCGGCCACTACTGACTTAATACAAGATCTAATTGTATTAGAAGGCCCGTGAAGCACAATTGTCTGGGTTGTGTCTAGCTCCAAGCATGAAAGGATTATCCTAAGCTTAGTGTAATAAACACGTACCATTGGTAGGCAATAAATAAATCAGAAAATATAAAGAGTTATACAATTAATTTCAAATAAGATGCAATGTAATCACGAGGTATCAAACTTTTGTATGTTATAAAACATACTTTACTTTGTACTTGTATTGGGACAAATGAAGTAATTATAGTTTAGTCATACCTCCTGCATGTGGTAGAATGCAGTATGTACACAACAAAACAAGACCCAATTTTCACCCTACCATATTGGCTCATGGAGCGTCATGCGCTCTCACCTAACCCCTGAGCTAGAAAATAAATTGTCCACCACTAGGATCAATGGTGAAAGAAATGTTTCGGCCACTGCTGACTCCATACAAGATCTAATGGAATTAGAAGGCCCGTGAAGGATGATTGTCTGGGTTGTGTCTAGTTGTAAGCATGAAAGGATTATCTGAAGTATATTGTAATAAACACAAACCATTGGTAGACAATCAATAAATTAGAAAATATAAAGAATTATACAATTAATTACAAATAACATGCAATACAATTGTAGTAGGACATATTAAGTATATAAAATCTAGGCATACCTTGTGCACAAAATGGATTAGAGTCTGGACACAGAAAAGGAGGCTTGCTCTCCACCCCACCATATTGGGTCATGGAGCATCATGGGCTCTTAGGAAACCCCTGAGTAGTAACGTTAATAGTGAACCACTTTGATGAATGGTGAAGGAAATGCTTTGGTACCTAAGACAATCTGTTCAGTGGAAATCAATGTTATACATTTTTAATAAATTGACATGGAAAGAAGTATGTAAATTATGACATTTAAATTGCTCTATAATTTATAAGTGAAATATATGTTTAATACCACAATTACATATCACATATAAAAAATCATGAGGAAGTGAATTTACACAGTGTAGATTCTATATGCATAGAGATGAAGAGGAAAAGAGAAGCAATTCACCTACCATAAAGAAGAGAAACTTTTGATGATGATGCCAATGAACAGTATTGTTGGAGACGAGCAACTTGTTTGATCTATAGTGCACTCTAATTGTTGGTATGTATCCTGTAGTATCTAGAAAAATAGAAACATAGATATACACATAATCACAAAAAACCCAGTTGAAGCGGAAAATTTCCTAGGATTAATTGTTGTACGCTTTTCATGTAGTTGTCGGTTCTAAGTAATTACTTTATAGAAGAATAGGTACCACATGTTTCATTAGAGGAAAGCAATTTCAATAAATGCATGATGTGGATCTCCAACAACAAAATTGCAACTATCAATTGAAACCTAAGTACCCATTCTTTTGTTACATGTGATGGTAACTCTCAATCAATAGACAGAAGGCTACATGATAGGAAGCAAGAATAAATTTCCGTGTAGAAGTTTAAATATAGAGATCAAAGAAAACATAAAAAAACCATCACCCATTGCAAAATAATGATTTTGCACCCATCACTTGATGCTAAAAACACAAAATAACCTCCAACCACCATCACAGAAATTCCACAGCTGATATAGATACTTACATAGATGAATACACCATAGACACAAATATCTACACAAAACTCTATCAGAATACTCTATCCACTGAGAACATTGAAAACAAGATGAGAACAATATTCTCTTTAAAACAACTCACAGACACCTATAAATCTTGAATTGTGCATGCATATACACATAGATATCCATTACACATATATATCTATGCACATCTGTATCAGAAAGTTGTACACACTAGGAAATTTGAATTGCATGCATGTATATTTATCTATATACATACGTAAATGTACACATGCATACAACCATGTCCGCAAGTAGATATATGAACAACTGTAGATACTGATACATCTCTTAAAAAGGACAACAACTCTATATAAATAAACAACATTAAATTAAATCAGAAGTGTACACTTAAAACAAAACAAAATTATAAGCAACATGAATAATATAAAAGAAAACAACTATATATTTTTTTCTTAAATATTATATGTTATACTTCATTGTCTTAATATATAAGCAATCAAACCAACAACAAAGCAATAGTAGTAGAGAGGAAAGGTCTTTTTGATGTGACAAGCAACACAAGGGAAGAAAATGAAGTAAATGTCCAGTTAACATAAACTATAAGAAATATGAAAATTGACAATTAGGCATGGTTGTTTAAGTGTTCAAGGCAGCACAATAACTATCTTTGCAACAAACAATTCTGATAGTAATAGCTTGCACTCAGCTTGGAAGTTAACCCTTGCAACTTTCACTATCATTGTTTTGAGTCTTGTTTTTGAATTATAAGTGAGTTTTAATTAGAACAATGAAAACAAGTGAGTTGTAAGTGACAACATTGATAATAGACTCAATAGTCATTGTAGTGGTAGACTCGTATTGCAACATGTAAAGTTGTTTTGATGACATTTGCAATAGGCTTGTCGCAACCTCATCAAAAGCAGTTTCCCAAAGCTTGCCTCTATGGTCTTCCATCTTTAGCTGCAATAAAAAATGAAAGTCATAGTCAGATATTGATGTCTAGAATTTAGGGTAGAACCATTTATTTTGCTTGAATTGTTCACACTTTTTCTTGCATTTCCTGCCATTCACCTGCAATGGACACACAACGTAATAGAATGCATCAATTTTTATATATTTTACTATTTCCTTCAGAGTAGCTTGCAAATTTTTTGGCAAGCCAAGGAAGTGATCCAATATATATGCAACAATGACTCTCCCATTTCCAAAAGCAACCTTTCAGGGCACTGTCTGGGGGGGCTCAATAGTTGGTGGGTCAACATGCCCTAGTTGGATCAAGGGTTGTGCTTCTAGTATGTCAGGATTTATATATAGAAGAGTCCCTACGACTGTGTTCAAAACTTCTCCATTGAAGTACCCAACACGTGCATTTTTAATAGCAAGGATGAGAGCTAAACCAGGGGTGTACAACCTCTCTAGCTCATCACCCTTTTCTTCCCAATTTGAGCCCCACAAATTAAAATCAATTAAAAAGGATGAAAAATCATTAAGTTTAATAGTCCTCCAAATTGTTCGGGACTGATCCTTTTTTTGTATAGTCGATACCATTCCTACTTGCACCACAATGCCAATAACATCAATCAAACTGTTATTTGTGCAATTTTTAATTTCATTTAATGGGATGAATTTAAATACTTTCTCTGGCACAAAGGCCTCATCATCACAACATTTTAACATTGAGTTTTGATCCAAAATGATTTCCATCTGGTTGTTTAACTTATTAAATTTCCTGTCTACCTGTCTCACTGATCCCTTTGACACATAATAAGTACAACCCACCTCAACCCTATCATAATGCAATTCTACTATGTCATTGAAGCACGCAATCCATATTTTTGTTCCCTCATCATCAATAATATCAAAGTTGAATACCTATCCCTTGCGTCCTTGTCTGCTGTAATGGTACATATCCTTCATTTTTGTTACCCAACCTTTTATCGTCATTTTGGTTTGGTAAACATTCAGCCCTTTAATAGGGCTGATATTTGTAGGAGCATCTTGCAGCTTTGGGGATGTCTTAATTCCAAATGTTGAGGCTCGTTTGGATGGGGAGGGTGACTCGCAACCAACTATTTGTTCTTCTTGACCTCTAAACAAATATTTAGGTTTTCCAATTAGTTGGCATTCTGTCATTTTGACATCTACGAATAGTATTCCAATTTCCCTAGATCGAAAAAAATATTAAATACTTTAAAAGGTAGTCCCCACAAATAGGGAAGCAAAAAAATACAAGAGGAAGTAAGGAATAACTATATCTAACCTTGATTCCCACAACTTTCTACACAAATATTTTGTCAAGCACAAAATCGAGCCTATTTTCAATGCCCCTATAAACAAATGGTCATTGTATTTTGTAGGAAAAGTTCCTATCTGCATGTGGGTTCCATCAAAGAGGACAACTTTGTATCGATCAACCGAGCTTTGATCACCTCTTATTTTTGGGAAAGACATTAGCTGGAGGATTGGAGATGGGACAACATCTCCAACTTCTATAAATTTTATGGCATGTGTTGTTAATGCTGAATTCACATTTGTAGCCTACAAGGCAATTAAACTCAACATAGTGGCAGCAATGAGATATTCCTGACTATGACTCAACTCTAAAAGAAAACATCAATATTGACACATTTCAAAGTTGTGACATTTCCCCCTTTAACACATAAGTTAGTCCCAAATGGCCAACAAATTGAAAGGAAAAGAAAAGACAAAGAGTTCTACTATAAATGAGTTAGAACATATATCATAGAAATTGATAATTCAACTAAAGCATATACTTAGTTTGTTTGGTGCACTTGAGAAAGTGTCAATATCATTGGCAGCAACAAAAACCTAAACAAGAAATAGATTTACAGGACTAGTGCTTGAGGATTGTTCGCCAGCCTCAGTAGAGCTAGAGGCCACCAACATTGAGGCCATTGACATTGTTGGGTCTGCTCTTTTAAAAGCTGAGAGCTGCAATGTCAGCGGCTAACTACAAGGTCTATGACTTCAAAACACAACATGGATACTCAATTTTTTTGCACAGGCATTAATAATATGACATGAAAGGATTAATAAAAATAAGGGCTTGAATGACTCAAATAATACTTAACATACAATTTCTTATTCCAAGTTTATTGTTTAATTTTAAAATCCCTCCTTTTTTCCCCTAGACACACAAAGAATACAAAGGGAAAGAAATAATTAGGAAAAAGGCTTCAATAAAGTATATACATATATATACATACACACACACACACACACATATATATGTATGTATATATATATATATATATATATATATATATATATATATATATATATATATATATATATATATATATATATATATTTATTTGAAGTTAGATGCACATATACACGCATTGTTCATTGCTCAAAGCTGGGAAAAATGTAGAGTAACAAACCAATGGAAGGATATAACCCAAGCCACCCAACAACAATCGACAAAATCTGCATCATCTTTTAAATTTTATTATGTTGTAGGTATAAGCAAAAAACATGATCCATTAAAAGTAGCCCACAAAAAATCACAATACAAACAAAAGTTGCATAATGTTAACAATTTTATTGCATTCCAAACATAGCCACAAAATGCAAGCCATAAGGAGAAACCCACAAAGATTCACAGTATCAAACCGAAGCAAAAATATACCCATTTCTCAACAAAACCTTATGGGAAAATGAAACAATATAGTGTTCCTAATAGCACCTTCTCAGAAATTAATAGTAACAAACCCATCCAAAATAGACTCCCTCTTGAACACAAGCCTATCATAAATTGAAACAATATAGCCTTTTCAACAACACCTTTTGCAAAGTGAAACAATATATCATAAGACAGAATAGTAATCAACAACACCCAATGTAACCAAACATAAAGGGTACAACATTAACAATTTTATTTCATACCAACCATCACCTCAAAACAAAAAGCATAAATATATACAAATACATATATCTATACACACACACACACACACACACACACACACACACACACACACACACATACATATATATACAAATACATATACATATATATATATACATATACATATATATATATACATATACATATATATATATATATATATATATATATATATGCATATACATATATATATATATATGCATATACATACATATATATATATATATATATATAAATAGACACACACACACACATATATATAATAGCTGTGAGCATATACATATATATATATATATGGACACACACACACACATATATATAATAGCTGTGAGCAAGGAGGACAACCTTCTGTGAAGGTGCAAGTGTAATCATTGGCTATGGGAAGAGGTGCATTTTCAGAAAACCATCCTCGAGTATCTCTAAAATAGTCCATGTTATTTTCCAAAGGGTATTGTTGATTGTTGCAAAGCACAAAAAATTGCACAGTAACAAACCAAGGAGAAAAAACAACTCAAGGTAGCCATCAACAATCAACAAAAAACACAACACCTTAAGAAGAAATGGAAGACTACTCAACAACGCCCTTTTCTTAGGAGGAAACAATATAGCCCAAGAAACACAACAAAAACTCCATAACATCAACAATTTTATTCCATTCCAAACAGAGCCACAAAATGGAATCCATAAACAGAAACCCACAAAGATTCATAGAAACAAACTGAAGTTAAAATATAATCATTCCTCAATAGAATCCTATTTTAAAATTGAAACAATATAGCCTTATTAATAGAACCTTCTCAAAAATTAACAGTGAGAAACCCATCCAAAAAATATACTTCTTTATGAGCACAACCTTATAAAAAATGCAAACAATATAGCCTTTTCAATAGTACCTTCTCAGAAATGATACAATATAGCCTAAGAGAGAAAACAATAATGAACAATACCCACTGCAACGAAGCATAAAGTGTACAACATTAACTATTCTATTATGTACCAACCATAACCACAAAACAAAAGACATAAATCAAGCAACATTGGTTTGAACAGCAACCCAGTTGGACAAACCCACAAAACTGTAGCCACAAAACCTAACCAAAACAATAGCCACATAACAAAACCCTAAACAAAACAATATTTCTTTCAACAAACACTATATTCTTTTCTCAATAACACCTCATCAAAAATTGAAATAATACAGCCTCTTGAATAGAACCTTATAAAAAATGACGCAATATAGTCAGAGCTAGACAACAGAAATCATCAAAAACTACATAATGAAAACAATTTTATTCTATTGCAAACATAGCAACAAAACACAAGCCATAAACATAAACTAATAGGAAATTTACATATACATAAATATATGTGTATATATACATATATATTCATGTTTCTATATATATATATGTATGTAAGTATAATCTTTCCTGATCAGAACCTTATTTAAAAATTGTGAGAATCTAGCCTTTTCAACAACATGCTATCAAAAATTGAAATAATATAGCCTCTTCAAAAGGACCCTAGTATCGAAAATTAAACAACATAGCCTAAACTAGAGAATAACAATTAACAATCAATAATGGAAACAAACATAAACTGTATAACATCTAGGATACACAACAAAAACCAACAAAAACTACATTAGGTTAACAATTATATTTTGTTCCAAACATAGCCACAAAACAGAACCCATAAAAAGAAACCAACAAAGATTCATAGAAACCAACCCAAGTAAAAATACACTTATTTCTCAAGAGAAGTGTATCACAAATAGAAACAATATAGCCTTCTCAACAAAACCCTCTTGAAAATTAACAGTGACAAACACATAAAAAAATATACTCCTTTCTGAACAAAACCTTATCAAAATTTGAAACAATACATCTTTTTCAACAACACCTCATCCAAAATGATACAATATAGCCTAAGACAAAGAATGATAATCAACAATACCTAATGTAACCAAACATGGACTGTACAACATTAACTATTTTATTCTGTTCCACCCATAACCACAAAATGGAAGCCACAAATCAACCAACATTGGTTTCAACAGTGACCCAAACACAGAAACCTACAAAACCGTAGCCACAAAATCCATGCAAAATGATAGCCACATAACACAACCACAAAGGAAACAATATTTCTTTTAACAAGCAATATAGTCTTTCCTCAACAACACCCTATCGAGAATTGAAACAATATAGCCTTTTGAACAAAACCTTTTCAAAAATGAGATAGTATAGCCTGAGTTATACAATAACAATCGATAAAAACTACATATTTTCAACAATTTTATTCCATTGCAAACATACCCACAAAACGCAAACATTAAACAGAAACCCGACGAAAAATTGATAGTTACAAACCCATACAAAAAAATAGTCCTTTCTCAACAGAACCTCATCAAAAATTGAAACAATACTGCCTTTGCAACATCACCTTCTTGAAAATGAAACAATATAGCTTAAGCAAGAGAACTATAATCAACAATGTCCAATGGAAGCTAACACAAAGTGTGTAGGATTATCTATTTTATTTTTTTGTGCAACCATAACCAAAAAATGGAAGCCCTAAATCAAACAATATTGGTTTGAAAACTGACCCAGATTGAGAAATCCACAAAACACTAAAAATGACAGTAGGAACCCATGCAAAACCATAGACACAAAACGCGAACCTTAAACCGAGCAATAGTCATTTTCACAAACAATATACTCTTTTCTCAACAACACCTTATCAAAATTAGAAGCAATCAACAGTCCCTTATCACAGACAAAACAATATTCCCTACCAAAAACGACAGATTCACAGTAACCAACCCAAGTAAAAATATACTCATTTCTCAACAAAATCTTACCATAAATAGAAGCAATATAGCTTTCTCAACAACACCCTCTCAAAAAGTAATAGTGACAAACCCATAAAAAAACATACTCCTTTCTGTACAAAACCTTCTCAAAAATTGAAACAATATAGCTTTTTCAACAACACCTTATCGAATATGATATAATATAGCCTAACATAGAAAACAATAATCAGCAATGCC
Source organism: Sequoia sempervirens (assembly GCA_007258455.2). Taxonomy (NCBI): domain Eukaryota; kingdom Viridiplantae; phylum Streptophyta; class Pinopsida; order Cupressales; family Cupressaceae; genus Sequoia; species Sequoia sempervirens. Next base: position 597,655,795 of record VDFB02193867.1, on the reverse strand, counting down.
TAATGTAACTAAACATGGAGTTTACAACATTAACTATTTAATTGTGTTTCACCCATAACCACAAAACGCAAGCCACAAATCAACCAACATTGGTTTCAACAGCGACCCAGACATAGAAACCCACAAAATGTGAACCCTAAACTAGACAATTGTCCTTTTCACAAACAATATAGTCTTTTCTCAACAACACCTTATCAAAATTAGAAGCAATGAATAATACCTTATCATAGATAAAATAATATTGCCTCCCGAAAATGGCGAGCCACAAATGAAAAAATATGACAAATAGTTTTTTTTAATGTGTATGTGTAGGATCATGATGGGCCAAAAAGTGGCAATATGATGGGTATGTGGCTGAAGACTATTTTTTTACCCAAAATTGATGGAATGGAAAGGGTTTTTAAAGGAGATTCTCAGATTTCCACCGATATAAATTATGCTTTATTTTGATTTTAATAAGTAACTATTATTCATTTTCTATTCAAATTATGACTAAAGTCCTGATTGATAGGCTGATTGAAAAAATCTATAGCTTTCAAGCGGTATCACATTTTTTGAATCCAAAACATGCGTCAAATTCTATGCTTCACATACTATGGATTAAAAAAAATATTGAATTTCATGAAGTTTTGACCAAGTTAAGGTGGTCAAACATATGAGTTTTTATATTTTTAAAATTTGTAATAAAAATTCATAATTAATTATTTACTTGGAAAAAAATTACAAAAAATATGCATCACATTGGGGCATGAGTCCTCTACTTATATCTAAAATATTATAAATTTTTATCATTTTATTGTGGTTAGGGTGGTCAGACAGACACCTACTTCTTATTTTTTCCTTGAAATTTAAGTACCACTGCATTGAAATTTCAATTTTTCACCAAATAGATTTTTTTTTTAAACAAACCTAGTAGTTTAGAAACAACATTCAATTTTCTATAGATTCTATTCTTACATATTTTTTAAATAATATAGATAACTTATTCAAATTTTTATGTCAAGTTGCCTAACTCTGATTTTTCTAAATTTTTTGCCACTTGAGGGCCTATTTTTTCCATGATGATCATGTACATACCCTAATATGCACCTCTTCTTGCTTGCTTAAAATGAATCTCCTTCTGCTAGCTTTCTCCAAGCTTCCTTGTTTCTCCAAGCCTCCAAACATAGCCAGAAAATGGAAACCATAAATAGAAACCCACAAAAAGTCACATCATCAAATCCATGCAAAGCCATACACACAAAACGTGAACCATAAATGAGACAAGATTTCTTTTTAGAAGCTATATTGTATTTTATTAACAACAAATTATCAAAATTTCAAACAATCAATAGTACCTTATCGCAAATCAAACAATATAGCCTGCCACATATTGTGAACCACAAATAAAACAATATCATCAACGGTTTCTTCGACATGCACCTCTTCCCACTTGCTTCAAACCCACCTCTTCCTGCTAGCTTTCCTGCATAAAAATGGGAAAAATATTATTTCAAGTGACACTTTTCTTTTCCTTTTGCAACCATTTTCCCATGCAAAAAATACAACATAACCTCCACCCACCTTTGCATAAGCTGCACAAAGCTTAATCAAGCTTACACCCTCACAAAATCTTACCCTCCTCGCTCACAACTTTCATAGTAGGTATAACAAAAAAATGACACCAAATAATTTCTTATTGAAAATTCCCAAGACATTTGCTTTGTTCCTCGAGGTGTTAAATGATAGTTGTTATGATGACCATCGCTAGTACACGCAAAGCATAGAAAAATGAATGTTGACGCAATCCAATGTTTAATTTTCGCGGCCTTGTTTATCCACGCGCTAGGAAAAATTCCACCCTATTCCCAAGGCAGCCAACAACCATCTCCACCACCTTTTTCACAACCATCAAAAGGCTACAAAATTGGGAGGGTAATGAAAATTCTTACCAAAGTTATTAACTACCTGCCACCTTTTCCCAACTGCTAGAAGTCTGAAATACGGGAAGGCTGACAAAATTTTTGAGAAAAGTTCACACAAACCGCCTATCGGTTAAATATATATTGATTTTTAAATTAATAAAAATAGTATATAAGGACTTCAATCTTAAAATCTTTGTCGGTAACTCTCTGTTAATTTTGAACATCTGGTTTGTCTTCATAACTTTAGCAGTGAGGTTAATTCAAGCTATAAAATTTAATTCGAGGTCCTCCATTGGCTCCACCTCCCCTTGTGTTGCTAGGAGTGCTAGCACCACTGGCTCCACCACCATTTGGTACATGCTCTAGTCAATTCCTTCATCCATGCTATGTATCCCACCACCTCATGTGCTTGCACATCCTAGTCTTCTCTCGCACTTCAAGTTATTAAGAGGATCCACAATCCATTATAGTTTAACATGAGTTGTGGCCAAACCCTACTCATGGGCCTTAATCCCCACCACCCATAATAGATATTTTTCCATAGCCTCTCTTCACCATTCCTTCACCAACCTTCTCATCAACCATTTCACTATCTCTATGTTCTCCTACACCTATAAAATCCAAGCCATAAACATGGAAGAGATATTGTCGTTTACCTGATAATATTAATTAGAGGCTATAAATTGAAAGCTCAAAATGGCATTGATTTCCTCCAATGTCTTCAAATCCCCGAAATTAGACACCTTTTTCAAGCTATGGCCAGTTACATGCGCACAAAATGCCATCTACCTTTCTTTGGAATTCAAATTGATCATAGTCTCCATTTATTTAGCTACCATTTTACCTTGGCTTGCAGGCTCTTAAAGTTGCTTCGCCGCCAACCTCTCTCACTCATTTACTCCTCCTGTCAGTGGCATAAATGTATCCCATCCTTCTAATCCTTCTCTGCTAATCTTCACATGTGTGATCTTCCATTTGGTCTCCTCTGATTCCCTCATCATTGTTGACTGTCATGTAAATGACAATTTTGGACAATCAATCTGCCTCTGGATTACCTTCGCGGTATATGTGCATCAACTTGAAGTACTCCAATTGGTTGAAACTCTCCCATATTCTAGGAATGATTTTTTTTACCTTCCAATTTGATGTCTCTCTCTTATGGATGGTGTTAATTATGATCATCAAATCTCCTTCCAAGTGAAGCCATCTGAAACCCAATTTTCAACACAAATCTATCCCTATCCAAGATGTTTATATTTTCTCTTAATTGTTTGTTCCCACCATCAGTTTCCTTACTTCTTCTGCTAGAATCTTTCTCATTTTATCCCTTAAAATATATCTTCTTAGAGGGTCATGGGTTTCCCCTCGAAGCACCATAAAAGTTCACTTTCACCCAACCTTCATCTGGTGGTTGCCATTTTGCATCAAAATTGGGATTGATATATTATCTTGACCCATAAATGAGAGCATTTTTTAAAATATTGTAAATAATTTTAAGTTTTTAAAAAAAAATTCATATTAAAATTAATAAATTATTTATTACTTAAAATTTTATAATTATCATATATTGATTTTTTCTAAATATTACAAATAAAAATGTTAAAAAAAATTATTTGAAATTTGAAATTTATTACATAATAATATAAAAATGAAATAATTATGAGATGAAAATAGTAGTCTAAGAATGTTAATGAAATAAATAATTTAGTATATAAGAATTTTAAAAAATAAAAAAATTCAAGACCATAATCATATTATTCACTATCTTTGAAAACATGTTCTTATTGATATAGTAATTTTATAATAAAATTTCTATAAATAACTTGGATATATAAATATTTCAAATAAATTTCTCTTTTAAAAAATACATTATAATATAAATCTTTGACTCACAATATATAACATTCAAAATGTGTTATTACTTGGATAGTAATTTTATAATGAAGCTTTAGAAACAAATAGTTATATTTATTTCAAATAAATTTATCTTTAAAAAATATATTATAATATAAAATTTTGGTTCATATATATATATATATAATGAATAGGCATAATATATATATTAATATAAAAGATAGAAATACATATTCACAAAAAAAAATATGGGTGGTAAAAAGGCACACCCTGAGAGTCACATGGGCAAAGCCTAGAAGTCCAAAGTCACATGGGCCAAGCACAAAAAGTAAGAAAAATTACAAACACATGAAAATAAAAGGCCATTAGGCGACCATAGCAGTGCTAGCATGGGAAGCGAGTCCTTGTCATGCATTTTTTCCCCCATACAATAGCGAGGTCTAGAGTGACTTCAAGGGGAGGTCAAACATCGCCATCTTTTTCTTTATCTTTTTATTCACAATGAGGTAAAATTTCCAAATCCAATCATAGGAGCAATTTAGAAGTATCAATAGAAGGCCAACCAGAACCGCCACTAGGAGCATCACCAGTAGGCCACCCAAAATCACCACCGCCGCCCCTCGTCGCCCCTCAGAAGGCCACCCTAGGTCAGCCCGCGAAGGAGGAGAGGGTGATTGCCGATGAGGGTGAGAGTTGCAATGAGCAGAAGCCTAAGAATGGGGGCGAAAATCCTTGGAAGAGCCACTTCACTGCCGGCCTCGTGAAGGAAATCAACCCTATGAGGAAATGGGTGAGGGAGGCACATGCACCATAGTATAAGGGGAATTTCCCGAGTGGTCCAAGAGCTCTTGAAGGTGAGCAACTCCAAGCACAACTTTTCTAACTGAAGATTCAAGTGCAAGTTAGAAAATTTGTGCTTGGAGTTGCTTACCTTTAGGAGCTCTTGGACCACTAGGGAAATGCCCCTTATACTGAAGAGGATTTCCACCCTGAAAGTGTTCCAAATCTAAGTATACTTTACAGGGAGCCTACAAGAGTCTCCCAACAAAACCCTATGCTAGGAGAAGGGCTCTGACCTGAATGGCTAAAAGAAGTCATCAATCCAATTCCACAACTACTAAGCTTTGGTACAAAAATTAGAAGAGGTGCTTAAATGACTCAACCTACCGACAAAAAGGGAAATGAGGCTCTTAGACCCCCAAGTGAGCAAGCTGAGACCTCACTGGTAAGCCTTGGAAAATAGTACACAAAAAAAAATGGGTGATTTTTGGCTCAACACTTGTAGACCATGTAGCAGAAAATCTTCTACACCAGACACTGAAGAATGGAGGTGCCATCTTTGATTCAAATTGTCAATCATTGGAAAATGATGAAAAATCCACTCATAACCAAGCTAAGGCTTGAAATTTTTGAAAGGGGTGTCTAGGTACCACTTCCAGTCCTTCCACCAAGGCTTGGAGTCATGAGTACCCACCTTATGAAGCATATCAGCTGGAATGGCACATACCAGGCCATCGTAGGTTTCACAGTCATGGTTTTGAAAACCATATTGAGCACGAAAAGTTTCCCATCGTAAAATGCACATGGTGGGTCTATGAAATAAGTTTTGAAGGGTTTGGATACCCTTCTTGTAAAACCTAGGGGCCTTAAGACAAGGAAGCTTCTATTCAATGGCCAACCTGCACTGGTAAAAAGAGGTGACCACCAAACATTCTATTGATTGAGTAAGAGCCCATCACGAAATCTAAACCCAAACTAGTAGAGCCAAGGCTAGATAGCCGCTCAAGCCCACCAAATGCTTTTTTCCATGAAGGTTCCCATGATCTAGACTAGCTCCCTTATAACCAGAAGGGTTTGAAAGGTAATTCCCTTCCAAGAATGTCTATGTGTCGGATAACCAGATGGAATGTAATTCCTAAGGAGGATTTTCTAAGCCTCATTGCAAGTAAGAGTTCTGATAATCTATTTGACACAAAGAGAAATCTCTTGCCACTGAGTGGAGAGAAGGCCAAGCCCACCAGTGTCTCTAGGTAGGTAGCAAAACTCCCAAGAAATGTGGTGAGAACCTCAATGAGTCTCATAAGAGGCCCAAAGTAAATCATGAAGCAAATTTTTGAGCTTAGCATACGAGGCCTTAGAAGGGGCCCAACATGAAGAATAATACATGAGTCATTGCTAAAACCTTGGAGCAAATATATAATTTACCAACCAAAGAGAGTGATTTGGTAATCTAGAAAGAAAGTTTCTGCTCAATCCGGGAAAGTACCGCTTACAAGAGATGAGTGGAAAGAAGCTTGAAAGGAAAAAGGAATGTTCAAAAACTAAAATATTTCTCTATTAGAAATTTATCTCCAACCATATTGTTGAATCCAAAGGGGATTGAGAACAATTTGTCTATAGCATAAAGTTTTGTGCCATTGGATGATAGAACTAGAGGCCAAATAGAAGGTCTCCAGGCAATCAAGAGCAACTTTTACATTAGTTTCTTCTTCCAAAAATGTAAGGAAAGAATCATCAGCAAAGTGGCCATTAACTAGTTGGGATGGCAAGTTAGGAAAATAGATGCCACAAATCCACCCTTGGGAGATGGCATGAGCCAGCAGATACCCAAACCACTCAAAACCAAGCACATAAAGTGAGGGGGAAAGCAGGTACCCTTGACAAATGGAACAAAATAAACCAAAGGAAGGGGACTAACAACCATTAATGATGATGTAAGTGAAGGAATCAGAAAACAACATTTTCATAATTTGGATGAAATGAGGATCGAATCCCAACATGAAGAGCACAACAAGTATGAAAGGCCATTCAATGCAATCATAAGCTTTAGTGAAATTAATTTTGAGAAAGATTGCCTTTTGATTAGAGTGTCTCACCCATTCCATGCCTTCTCAGACATCAATAATGTTGTCTAAGATGAACTTGGATTAAATAAATCTAGTTTGCTCTAAGTGCACAATCTGAGGTAGAAGATGGACAATTTTCAAAGAAAGGGCTTTGTCAATAATTTTATAAGAGACATTGAGGAGCATGATGGGCCACCAGTTATAGATATCCTCAGGATCACCAGCTTTAGTTATACATTTTATATTGTCTTCGTTAATAAGATTACCTAAGGTTTTAGAATGAAAAGGTTCAAGGTAAACCTTATACAAATCTTTCCTAACACAATCCCAAAGTGCCTTGTAGAATTCACATAGGAACCCATCAATTCCCAGGGCTGTATCATTGGCCATAACATTGACAACTTCTTTGAGATCTTCAATTGTGAGAAATTTCTCATAGAAGGATTTCTAGGCTGAGGAGAGCTTATTTAGCACAACAACAATACAATCCTATAACACTTGATGTTGTTTAAGATTGTACTCTTTGGCTGTGAACACCTATTCATAGTGCCTAAAAAATTCTTGCAAAATATTAGGCAGTTCAGAAAGCACATTATCACCCTCTTTGATCCATTTGATACTAGAAGATGAGTGCTTGGCTAAAATATCTTGAGAAAAATTCTTTCAAGGCACAATCCCCAATTTTAAGCCAGTGAAGCCTAGCTTTGATTTGTGCCTATCTAGTAGCATAATTATTAGAAACTTTCTCTTGATGCCTTAACTCTACAACCCTGACTTGCAGAGAAGTGGAAAAGGGGTTAGACACCAAGGCCTCGATGGCAACACAAAGTTCAGTCATTGATGCATATAAGACCATCTATGAAAGATGGCCAACTGACATCCATAAATGTGGAGAAACTTTGCGGTGTGGGTGACAACATCATTCCACTACATAATCTATCTTGTATTGTGAGGTTGCCAACACTCCAAATTCCAAATTGTGCTGATGTGGGCTAGTGTGGGCTAATGACTCAGCAAGGATGTGTTCAGAAAAAAACTAGGTCCTATTGGCATGGGGTTGCCTTAATTCCCATTCAATACAAAATATAATGGGAAAGTGGTCTAACAACATCACATCCACTAATGACCATATTGGAAGTGGTGAAGAGATGGAAAAAGAGAAAAAATATTGAGCCAAGATCGTAGCACGATCAAGGTATTTAAGTATCTTGTTACACCCAATTTGATAATTGCACCAAGTGTGCTAGAGAGAATGAGAATGGAAGTGGCCAATATTGGGGTTGAAAAGACCCAATTTATTATGCATGTAGTACCATGCCTCTCTTTTTCCAGTTTCCCATCGAAATGGCAGAGTACCATTCTTGGCGTATGCCACCTCAACCATATTGAAATCACCACAAAGAAGCCAAGTAGCAACTGGCAGTAAATTAGCTATCCATCACTGGAGAAGAGATCTTTCAACAACATCATTCAAGGCATAAACATTAATAATACCAAAGGAATGAATATCAATGTTCAAAAGAATCTGGACGAGCCGATGTATGGGGTTAGACCCATGATCAACCACAAAAGCGTATTACCTTGGGGATAAAAGGGTTACCACTCTACCACATACAACCTCATGATCAATAAAAAATATTTCACTAGCTAGCCAAATAGAATGGAAAGTCGAAGAAAGCAAAAAATAGAAACTTTCACTTCTTAAAGACATAAAACATCAATACCAACATATTTCTGAAGAGTATCCCTAATAGAATACTACCTAGAGAGGCCTGTCAAACCTCAAACATTCCAAGAAAGGAAATTCATGTTAGAAACTCCACTACTTCATTAGAGTCTAGCTCTTCTAGAGTGGAAAAGAAATTCTATAAAACTTTTGGTGGGACTGACCTAATTTGAATGGTAGGAGACGAATGCCTCTATTTCTCCTGAACATATTATCCTTCTTCTAAAGGTCGAGAGGGACTTCGAGACCTCCTATGAACACTCGACACGGGAGGAGACTCAGTCGATTGTGCTATCATAACTAAGGTACGATGAGGCATAGTTGTAGGCCTTGGCCACACTGAAATGCTATTAGAGCCCATTTGGGCTTTCTTCCCCTTCATAGAAGGGTTTGAAACTTCCTTTATTGAATAAGGGGTTTTGGAAATAATCTTGGAGCCATTGGACTTGTTTTTCAGTTGGTAACCATTGTCCATTTTTCCTTTGGCTTGGTAGTGACACCTTTTGCTTGACAAGGCTTGTTAGCTTCTTATGGTGGAGATGGAGTACAGGGGACTGTAAGAGGGAAATTATTAATTATCTTGTGGTTAGTAGACTGACACCAATAACAAGTGTTTGATAGATTAAAATAAGTGACCTTATGGGTATATCCAAAAGAGCCAATTTAAATATCAATGGACTCTTTCAAATAATATGACATAAAATCACTTTTGAGGGTGAGCTTGAAAGAACCTATCTGGTTTGACACAAATAACCCTCCCCAAAGAGGAAGAAATATGTTGTAAAAATGAAAACAAGCCAAGGGAAAACCATGAAACTCAATCCATACTAGAACCTACAACTTGGTGTCATATGAGACAATGAAGTCCTAGGTTTGAGGTAGGAAAATTAGAAAAGGGGATTGGACATACCAAGGACCATGGTTCATGATTGTCTGAACATGAATGACCTCCGCAAAGTGAAAAAGAAAAAATCCTTTAGTCAAATTTTCAACCATATCAAGGCAAACCCCATGAGGGACTCATGCCTTTTGAATCCATTCTTTAAGTACACTTTCAAGGGGAGTCCTCCCAATAAAATAACCAACAAGAGTATGTTTCCCTAACTATTGGCATGCAAAATCAAAATCCGTCATAGGTAACATAACATCAGTCGAGGAATTAAAAGACTTACCTCGTGGAACACTTTCAAAACAAATTTTGGGGACTCTTGTTTGAAGGGGGGTCCATTGAGTAGAGGAATTGAATTGCCAACACTAGTAAGAACTGTTGGGTTAGAGCCAGTTGTAGGTATAATAAAACCACAAAAACCACAGTAAATGTAGTTATACATAGAGTAAATAAAAAATCCTACGCCTAAGGTGCGGTATGATGCAAGAGGGGCCAAGGATGACCACAAACACAAGAAACCCTAGAAAATCTCATTTGGTTCATCATATATTATTGAAGTTTGCTAAACAAAAAATTCATAAAGAAAAAATATGTAAAAAATAAATGATAGATATTGTTATAACTTACCTAAATTTTTTAAGAAGCAAATTAGTTGAATACAAAGATTCTACACAATTATGATTTATCTTTATAATTAATTTATTATGAATATTTTATATATTAGACATTTTCTAAAATTATACAAACAATTTAAGAATTTTCAAATAAGTTATATATATATATATATATATATATATATATATATATATATATATATATATATATATATATATGTATGTATGTATGTATATATATCCTTACAATAAAGTAAATATCTCTCTCAAAATTTTCTATTTTATATTATAAAATTTTAATAATCTTTACTAAATAGAATAGAAAATAAATATTTTTAAATTTATATATCTTTTATTGTTATGTAAAATGTTAGGCTACATTAATATTAAAAAAAAAACTATTGTTATTATAAGTATTCTATTTTTCAAATTTAAAATATTAAAAGAACATGTTTCAATGCTCTATTTTTATTATAAAATTAAAAAAATTGAAATATATGTTGATTTTTCAATCTCTAGAATAAAATCATTTCTAAAATTCAATACACACACACACACACACACACATATATATATATATATATATATATATATATATATATATATATATATATATATATATATATATATATTTGATGAATAGGAAGCTATCTATATTAAAATAAGGATAAGGTTACATATTCACAAAAAAAGGTGGGTGGTAAGAAGGCATACCATGAGAGTCAAATGGGAAAAACCTAGAAAAACCAAAAAATCAACTAGTCACATGGGCCAAGCCCAAAAGTCCATGATTACAAAACATATAAAAGGGCCATTAAGCGGCCAAAGTAGTGGTAGCAGAGCCATGAGGGTCTTTGTCATCCATTTTCTTCCCCCATACATCAGCAGGGTCTAGAGTGACATCAGGAGGAGGAACCCAACCATCATCAACATCTTTTTCCTTCTCTTTATCTATATCCTCATGTCGAGGTGAGATTGCAAGCACTAGACACATAAAACTTTTACCAAAATCTGGCCAACCAAAGCCAAAAGTAGGAGTATCATTAGAGGTCCACCTGGAACTACCATTGCCCCTCCCTGAAACACCGTGAGAGGGCCACCCTTGGCTAGCCTGCAGTAGAGGAGAGCAGGTCCACTGAGGAGGGCGAGAATCTCGTTGAAGAGGAGGCTGAGAGTGGAGAAGCATAAAACCACTCCACTGTCGGCCCCAAGAAGGAAATCGGTGGTGGGAGGAGGTGGGAAAAGTGGGAACCTGAGCAACAGTACATGGGGCATTGCCTCAATGGTCTAGCAACACTTGCAGGTGAGCAACCTCAAGTGCAACTTTGTTAGCTTGCACCTGAATCTGTAAGAGTACATTAGAACAAATAATAGCTTTAGCATATAATGAAACATTAATATCCATTTGAGAATGAGAAAATATGTAGGCACTTCTATCTTTCTAGATATTGAAGAGGATTTCCACCCTGAAAGTGTGCCAAAGCTGGGTATACTTAGCAGGAATTCTGGGCAAGTCTCGCAACATAATCATATGTTAGGAGAAAGGCTCTAGCCTAAAGGGCTGAAAGAAGTCATGAATCCAAGTCCAAAACTACTGAGCTCTAGGACAAAACTAGAAAAGATGCTTAAAATTCTTAGCTTGGCCACAAAAATGGCAATGAGGGTCCTGGACCCCTAGATGAACAAGCCGAGAACCCACAGGAAAGCCTTGGAAAAAAATACACCAAGAAAAATGGGCAAGTTTTAGCTCAACACTTGTAGACCAAGTGGCAACAAATATTTTACACCAGACATGAGTAGGAGATTGAAGAAGCCACCTCTAGTTCAAACTTCGAATCATAGGAAAGTGTAGTGAAAGCCACCTATAACCAAGCCAAGGCTTGTAATTCCTGAAAGGGATGTCTAGGTACCACTTCTAGTCCTTCCACTAGGGTTTGGTCCCATGAATTCCAAGCTTATGAATCACCTCTGCATGAATAGCATTCACCAGACCATCATAAGTAGCACGGTCCTAGTTATGAAGCCTGTATAGGGCACAAAATTCTCCCCACTACATGTTACACATTGTGGATCTATGAAAAATTGGTTGTAGGGTCTGGATACCCTCTTTTTGGAATCTGAGTGCCTTAAGCCAAGGTGACTTAGCCATCGACTGACCATTGTTAGCAAAGAGAGGTGACTAGCAAACATTCTACTGGTTGAGTGAAATCCCATCATGGAAACCAGAACCAGCCCAGTGAAGCCAAGGTTTAACTACCTCATAGGCTCTCCCAATACTTTTAGCCACAAAAGTCCCCACAATTTAGACTAGTTCCTCCATGACTAGAAGGGTTTGAAAACCAATCTACTTCTAGGTGGGTCTATGTGTAGGAAATCTAGACTGGATGCAATGTCTGACAAGAATTTTTTAGGCCTCATTGCTAGTAAGGGCACAAATTATCTATTTGACACACAAGGCAGTCCCTTGTCATTGAGTGGAGAGCAACCCAAGTCCTCCAGAATCTCTGGGAAGGTAGAAAAATTCTTAGGTAACACGGTGAAAACCTTTGTGGGAATCAATAGAGGCCCAAAGAAAATCCTGGAGCAATTTTTCAAGCTTGTCGTAGGCAATTTTTAATGGGGCCCAACATGAAGAATAATAAACATGGGTAGCCGCAAGAACCTTGGAGCACACCTTGAATTTCCCTACCAAAGAGACCAGCTTAGTAATCTAGTAAGCAAGCTTTTGTTCAACCTTGGAAAGAACAGCTTGCCATAACTCAGCCGGGGATGCCTAGAAAGCAAAAGGAATGCCCAAGAACCGAAAAATGTCTCCTGGCCCAATCCATTTCCAATTATACTACTGAAACCAAGGAGGAGTGGGTAGAATAGATTTTCAATAGCACAAATTTTTGTGCCACTGAATGGTAGAGCCAGAAGAAAGACAAAAAGTAGTAAGGAAATCCAGGGCCACTTTAATATTTTCTTCTTCCTCCAGGAAAGTGAAAAAAGAGTCATCAGCAAAATGGCCATTAACTAGTTGAGCCTAAGAGTTAGGCAGTGAAATACCATTGACACGCTGTTGGGAAACTGCGTTGGCCAAAAGGTAGCCAAATCCTTTAGCCACAAGCACATATAGGGAGGGGGAAATCAGGCACCCTTGCCGAATGGAACGAAAGATTCCAAAGGAAAAAAATTTATGACCATTAATGTTGATACAAGCATAGGCATCTACAAAGAACATTCGAACAACTTGAATGAAATTAGGTCCAAAACCCAAAGCTTGCAACATAGCAAGAATAAAAGGCCATTCAATGCAGTCATAGGCCTTGGAAAAATCAATTTTAACAAAAATGGCATTTTGGTTTGAATACCTAGCCCATTCCATGCCTTCCCAAACAACAATTATATTATCTAGAATAAACCTGGATTTGATGAACCTTGTTTGCTCCGGGTGAACAATTTGAGGCAAAAGATGGTAGATCTTTAGAGCCAAAGCCTTGGAAATAATTTTGTAGGAGACTTTCAGAAGCCTGGTCAGCCTCCAATTGCAAATGTCCTCCAAATCCCTAGATTTAGTTTTGAATTTTATATTTCCTTTGTTTATTAAGTTACCTAGAGAATTAGATTGAAAAGCCTCTAAGTAAACATGATACAAATATTTCCCAATTTTGTTCACAGTCCCAAAGGGGCTTGTAAAATTCATAAGGGAAACCATCAATACCCAGGGCTTTGTCATTAGCCATGGAATGAAAAACTTCCTTCATTCCATGAGGTCATCAATTGTTAATAATTGATCGCAAAAATTTCTCTAGGCTGAGAAAAACCTATTTGGCACAACAAGGTAATCCTAAAGGGCTTGATGTCGCATAGGCATGGGTTCCTATGCAGTGAAAACCTACTCATAATGACGCACAAAGGCCTGAAGAATGTTAAGGAGCTCAGAGAGCACCTGAACGCCATCTTCTATTTTTTTAATGCCTAGGGATGAGTTCTTGGCACAAAGTGCCAAAAAAAACTCTTTGGAGGCACGATTACCAATTTTTAGCCAATGTAGTTAGGCTTTGATTTGCACACCTCTAGTAGCATAATTGTTTGCAACTTGCTTTTTGTGCCTTAATTCTGCCACCCTGACTTGCAATGATGGGGAAAAGGGGTCAGCCGCCAAAGCCTCAGTAGCTAATCGCAGGTTAGTGATGGTAACCTCATAAGACCATTGACAAAAGATAGCCAGCTAGTGCCCATAAATACGTAGAAATCTAGCCGTGCATGTGATAGCATCATTCCACCAAGTAATCCAACCTATATGATGAGCTGGCCTGCACTCCAGATTCTAGACTCTACAAATGTGGGGTAGGGTAGGCTTGCGATAGAGAAAAGACATGTTAAAAAAGAATTGAGTTTTACATGTGCAAGGTTGTCATGTCTCCCATTCAATGCGAAAATAAATGGGGAAGTGATCGGACATAGTCACATCCACTAACGGCTTAACTGATAGAGAAGAGCTATCAAAGGAGAAAAATGATTGAGCCGAGATCATGGCACGATCAAGGTGCTTAAATATTTTGTTAGAACCAGCCCTGAAATTACACCAAGTGTCCTAGAGAGAATGAGAATGGTGGTGACCAATATTGGGATCAGAAAGTCCTAATTTATTGGACATGTAAAACCATGCCTCTCGTTCGCCAGTTGCCCATCTAAATGGAAAGGTGTCATCCTTGTCATATGCCATCTCAACCATATTGAAATCCCCACATAATAACCAAGTAGCAACTAGAAATGAATTAGCAATCCAGCGCCAAAGCAGAGAGCGCTCCACAACATTATTAGAAACATGAACATTAACAGTCCCAAAGAATGATTATCAATGTTGAGAAGGATCCATATGAGTCGATGAGTAGGATCAGACCCATGGTCAACCACACAATCATGCCACCATGGGGACAAAAGGGTGATAGCTCTGCCATGCCCAACCTCATGCATAGTGCAAAACATTTTACTGGCCGACCAAATAGAACGACAAGCCGAAGCAAGAAAGAATCCAAAAATTTTAACACCTTTGAGACAAAGCACTTCAATACTAGAATAATTTTTGCAAAGTATCCCTACCAAAATACTTTCTGGAGAGGTTTGTCAGACCTTGAACGTTCCATGAGAGGAAATTCATGAATGAAAGTCCTCCATATTGTTGGACTATGGTTCCTCTTCATTCAAG
This sequence comes from Sequoia sempervirens, assembly GCA_007258455.2. Classification (NCBI taxonomy): domain Eukaryota; kingdom Viridiplantae; phylum Streptophyta; class Pinopsida; order Cupressales; family Cupressaceae; genus Sequoia; species Sequoia sempervirens. The sequence continues at coordinate 597,640,768 of VDFB02193867.1, read as the reverse complement.
GAAGAGAAACAATTCTGCAAAAACTCTATCAAAACTGACCAAATGTTAATAGGAGAGGAAAATCTCCACTTTTTTTGCACATATTGACCTACTTCAAGTGGTGGAGAAGGACTGTGAGACTTCCTTTGAGCTCCCAACATAGGAGGATAAATGCTCGGCTGAGTAATCATAACGACACTAGACTAAGGTGTTTCCTTTGTCCTAGGCTGCACTGGAACATTATCAGCTCCAGAAGGAGCTTTCATCCCCTTCCCTGAAGGGTTTGAAATGACCTTCAATGGTTCAAAGGCCTTAGAGGTTGACCCAAAACCAATTGACTTATATTTTCGGCTTGTAATCATGGTCCATTTTTCATCAAGTTTGGTAGTGGAAGGCTCTGCCTAATGAGGCTTTTCAGTATCTCATGGCGGAGAAGGTGTATGAGGCACTGCCAAAGGGAAGTCCTTAATCTTGTGGTCTATCGATTGACACCTATAACACATGTTGGGAAGATTAAAATAAGTGACTTTTTGGGTATGCTAAAGAGCTCCAATTTGAATATCAATGGATTCTTGCAAATCCTTGGAGAGGTCTACTTCCACGCGTACCCCTTTCTAGGGCTAGATCTAGAAAAACCTATCAGGCTCAACACAAATGACCCTCCCTAGTGAGGATGCAATATGATTCAAAAAAGGCACACAAGGCAAAGGCAGACCAGGGAATTCAATCCAGATAGGGACCCACAACTTAGTTTCATCTAAGATAGAAAAATCTTGGGTCCATGCTTGGAAAACCAACAAAGAGGACCCGACATACCAAGGACCATGGGCTAAGATAGCCTAGCCATGATTGACCTTCACAAAGCATAACAAAAAGAAACCCTTGGTTAAATTTTGGACCATATCAAGGTGGACTCCATAAGGGACCCAGGCCTTGCTAACCCATTCCTTAAGCACACTTTTAGGGGGAGTCTTCCCAACAAAATAACCCATAAGGGTGTGTTGCTCAAGCCATTGAGAAGAAGAATCAAAATATGGTAAAGAAAAAATCACATTAGCTAGGGAGTCAAAATTCTTACCTCGTGAAAGACTTTCAGAACAAATTTATGGGGTCGTTTGTTCAATGGAGGAGCCATTGAGTAGTGTTGTCAAATCGCTAACACAAGCATGAACTATTGGGTAAGAGTCGGTTGAAGGCATATTAAAACACAAAAACTATAGTAAATGCAGCCGTACAAACAAGAAAAGAGGGATTTCCTACGCAAAATGCATAGTATGATGCAAGAGGGGCCAAGGGTGACCACAAAAACCACAAAACCCTAAAAGATCTCATACACCATTCTGCTTCCCACCGAGATCAAATTCAATATATTAATGTTTGAAATAAATAATTTAAATATCAAAATACATTTGATCTCAAATTATTTTTGTTACAAAGTAAATTTTAATTTTAAAAATTACAATTACATAAATTAAATAAACATGAAGACATTTACGTAAACTAATGGTTTATTCATCAATCAAGGTAGTAACTTAGAATATCTATCTTAGATAAATTTATGTAAAATATGTTGAAAGATATAATTCTCAAGCTATATATTTCATTTATATTATAAATTTAATAGAAAAGGGTAAGTACATGGATTTGTGACACAAAAAAGGCTTTTAAGATGCCACTTTTTTTTTTTGTAAATCAACAAAATCTGATTTGCATGAGAAAATGAAGATAGTTGTGCTCAAAATTTCAAGATGTAGCAAAAACAAGAGTTGAAGTTCTCCAAGTCTAGTTTCTAAGCTACTAATTCTTTTTTTAAATTAATGAAGATTAAGGGTCTCAAAAAGGGGGGACCCAAAACAGGTCATGTTTTTGTCAAAAAAATAGCATATCGTCTAAGGGCCCCCCATTTTTGTTAACTTTTTTTTATAATTTTAAAAATATAAATGGTGAGAAGTTAGCTAACACCATGTAGTTTATCCTAGTTCTTTTGTCTAATTTTTTTAATGAATATATAATATTTTATGAATTTTTGAAGTGGACACATCCTGAAAAGTTGAAATTTGAGCATGCTCCCCCCTTTTTTTTTGAAAACTAATTGAAAATTGAATTTTTCATCACATGTAGAATGAATTCTAGTTTTAAAAAAAGTAATTTTTTTCATGATTTGATGAACAAGTAAAAATCTATCCTAAAACTAGCACATGTTGGTTTTCAACAAAAAACAGAGGCAATAACAAGTGAAGTTATGGATGAAAACCTTAACTTAATCAAAATGTAATTTTTTTTATATATTTAGATAGCTAAGAGAGAGCCTAACATCATCATGTTTTCTTATTAACGTACATTGAGAGATGTGCAAATGTGATGGTGAGCATGACCAAAAATGTGTGAAATTTTGTTACCCTTTCAAAAAATCACGTCTTTTGCATGAAATGGTTGTCTAAACCTTTGGGTCAAATACCCAATGCAAAATCCAACCCATTGGGTTGGTATTTCCCAATGCAACCTGAAAGGTGGAAAATTGTTGCTTTTTATGCTTGGGAGATAGAATAACAATCTTCACTCTCTCTCATTTAAGAACAAACCCTAAATATCTCAATGTAAAGGAGAAAGAGATCTTGCACTAGGATTGTCCTAGGGGCTGAATGTAAACTAATGAGGGTTCCACCACCAAGTTAAGACTTGGAAAGATAGATGAGATGCAAATCAAAATTCTTAACCCTAATTCAATGCAATGTTTCACTAAATGACCTAAAAATGCAAATAAAATAAATAGAAAGTTGCAAAATGAGAGGTATGCACCTAGGAATCTAAAGCAAACTTGAATGAGCTTTGAATCACTAAAATTCCTAAATTTTTCACCTACTAGGACTCATTCGCCAACCTGGTAGAATCAGTCCCATATCAAGATTTCTGCATAGGAACAGGTTTCCAGAAAAAGGGTATCTAAATCTCCAAAAATCCTGAAAAATACCTATAGTGGGACTCATTCACCACTTCTAGAAAATTAGTCTCATTCTGCTTTTTTAGGAATTCAAAGTTCATATCTACACTTCAACACATTCCCTTTTATCCCAAATCTATTTTCAGATCTTAATCCACAAAAAGACCTAAAAAATAGAATATAGACTTGATTTGTTTATGGGGGGGTTTCCTCGGTCAAACCCATAATTCGATAATTAAACCTGGATAGAAACAATGAAATGTGCATGTAAATAGGAATGTAAACCCTAACCTTAAGTGTGTCTAATATTAGGAAATCTTAAATGCAATGCAACCCTATTCTAATATGTAAGAATGAGATGCATGAATAGAATATGACAATGGATTACTCACTAGGAGAGACCTCTAATCACCTAAGTGAGCCCTAATAACACTTGTACCATCCTTAGGATGAATGTAGAGTTATAATGGAGGATGGAATCACTTAGGAAACAAGTCATTAGATTTGGCTTGATGGCTAGTTGCATCTCCCCAACCTAGAATCCATCATGATTCACCATAGACAACCATGATCAACCCTTGACAATTGTAGATCTTGAATGAAAGTGAGCTTGAAGACCTGCAAAAAAACTTTAATGCTGCTCCAAGACATCAAATTTGCTTGATTTTGAAACTTGAATTCTCTTGTGAAAGAATGCTTGAATATTTTGAATGCTTGGATCTTGAAATCGCTCTTGAAAATGTTTGCTTAGATGAAATAGTGACTTAGAAACTTGTTTATATAGTAATTAACACCTAATTTACCATTATTCAGATCTCAAAAGTTGACATAAACCAAAAATTTGAATTAAATAGGCGATTTTCCCACTCAAACCCTAAAAACTCCCCAAATGGGACTCATTCACCACTTCTAGCAAATAGGTCCCACCTAGGGGGACACATTTTCCCAAGGTGGCGAATGAGTCCCATCATAGATTTTCAAAGTGGATTTTCATAATTTTTTATGTTTTAGGTAATTTTGTCAGGTTTTTAGCTGAAATAAGCCTTGAGATCCAAAATAATGGGTTTTAGGGGCCTATTAATGATTGTTTAAAGGGTAATTATGTAAAGGTGCCAAAATAGGTCCAAATTAAGTGTGAAATTGCACCACTTTCAAGAGCGTACAATTTTCTACACTACATTTAGCCTCGACTTTAGCGCCCATATGACTACATGCATATGTAAGATAACAGACTCAAAATAATCTCTATTTCATAAAACGATATACATATAAGTTCATTCACAACACAGGAGAATGAAGCCCACACTATAACTATCAGCAAAACCACAATGTTAGGAATTGGATCCTACAACATGAATTTGTTATTTGTCCACAAATCCTCTTATCTAACTTCTTCTAGAAATCACATTCAAGGGTAGATGTATTCCCCCTTGATTCTACTTGCTTTATGAAGGTGGGATCAAGGTAGCAGTCTAACCACATCGAATAACTTAAGTTATATCAGGGTATGTGCAGGATCATGATGGGCCAAAAAGTGGTGATATGATGGGTATGTGTAAGGTATGTAGTTGAAGACTTTTGTTTTACCCAAAAATGATGAAACAAAAAGGGTTTTTAAAGGAGATTCTCATATTTCCACCAATATAAATTATGCTTTACTTTGAATTTAATAAATAATTATTATTCATTTTCTATTTGAATTACAACTAAAGTCCTCATTGATAGGTTGATTGGAAAACATCTATACCTTTCAAACGGTATCATGTTTTTTGAATCTGAAACATGTATCACATTCTATACTTTGCATACTATAGGATTAACAAAATAAAATAAAAATTTCATGAAGTTTTGACCAAGTTAAGGTGGTCAGACATACGAGTTTTTATATTTTTTAAAACTTGTAATAAAAAATTCATAATTAATTATTTACTTGAAAAAAATTACAAAAAATTATGCATCACATCGAGACATGAGTTCTATACTAATATCTAAAATCTTATAAAAACATATTATCATTTTATTGTGGTTAGGGTGGTCAAACAGACACCTTCTTCTTATTTTTTCCCTAAAATTTAAGTACTACTACATTGAAATTTCAAATTTTCACCAAATAGATTTTTTATTTTTTTAAATAAACCTAGTATTTTAGAAACTACATTCAATTTTCTACATATTCTATTCTTACATATTTTTGAAATAATATAGATAACTGAATCAAATTTTTATGTCAAGTTGTCTAGCTCTGATTTTTTTGAATTTTTTGCCACTTAAGGGTCTATTTTTTCCATGATGATCCTACACATACCCATCATATAGGGAATTATAAGTACCATACCACATAATGATAGAAATTTTATGAGGATGAGAGTAGAATCATGATTCCAACACAACAAACAATGTCAAAGACGGAGCTCTCTAGCACCTGTTATGCTAATTTGAATGCAAGACACTTTTTAACCATAATATAGTAAAAACCTTAATTTTAACATATATAAGAGTAAAGAGTGAAGTCATTTCTAACTATTTTGTCTTTTACCTTCTTGTAGCTTCAGTTTGGTGAAGAGTGATTAAAGATGCCGAGCCAACGAGATTACGTGCCTGCGAGACTAGACATCCTACGAGATTAGGTAGCCCGCGATGAGCATTATTATTAGGTGAGCTGATTTTTCTACCTTAGCTTTGTCATACATTTATTTTATGATTTTTATGCATTTATAGGCTAATTTAGGTCCTTGGAAGAAAAGTTCACAAAGCATCCCTTTTTTTCATAAAGTGTCCCATTTTTTTTGCAAAGTGTTTCCTTTTGTCACGAAGTGTCCCCTTTTGTCGCAAAGTGTCCCAACAGGGGTCTAAATTGTCTAAGACTCTTAGAAAAGCACACTAGAAAAAATTTAGTACAATATTTTGGTTTTTGATGTATATATTTAGGATTGTAGAATGCTTATAGGACATATTTTTAACTTTTTGTTTGATTCCTCACCATTCACAGCAACATTTGGGTGGGAGACAGATCATTCACCTCTGAGATCTAGCTCCCACACTTTTAGCAGAGGTCATAAAGATATTATAGACTATGAGATTGTATTGGGTGTACCTCATGCCCCTCATGAGGTGCCATGATGCTATGTTTATGGCACTGGAAGAGTGATGGAATGTAGACACATGCACCTTTCATCTTCCCATCGGCAAGATGACCATCACATTAGAGGACGTCCATAACGTACTCTGAGTTTTGATTTGGGGCGAGAGGGTACATTTCCTAGTGGATTGGTCATTTTGGGAGATGAAATAAGATATGCAGTATTTCCTTGGAGGTCTAGTTCATTATAGTGTGGTGAGGCCATAGATTGATCTAGCTATGCTACTATATTCGTGGGCCCCATTTTTTGCACTAATTATGATGTTCATTGTAGCACTAGTTCTCATCCCTGATAGCTAGGCAGCACATTTAGAGGGAGGACTACTACATATGATATGGGGGATAGCAGAGCATAGAACCATGTATGCCTGGGGGCATAACATCCTAGCACACTTATATTATGATCTTGGAAAATTTTCATTTCATGATATCGATAGTATGGTACACTATATGCTCTTGCAAGTGTGGTGCTTGGAGTATATCACATGCACCAAACCGATAGGATTTCCACATGCACATTAGCCCTAGGGTATCCTCAGGACTTCAACTATCCACTATGACAAATATGGTAGTATGGTGACTTACATTTTTGGAGAGTCTGATTTGACTAACTAGATGAGGAGGAGATTATATGGAGATATTACCAGCTTATTCCACAGTGGCCAAATGAGACTATTAGATGAGGAGATTGTAGATGGACATATTTTGGATAGGAAGACATGATTACATAGTACGAATTTTCTACTATGATTGCATCATGAGATAGTTTGGAAAGGTCCAAATAGCACCTCAGGCACAACCCTTTCTCAAGAGATCAGTACAAAGTGCTCAGAGACCCAGTGATGCTAGACGGTTCATTGCCTACATTTTTTCTATAGTGACTCTGATGATTATGGTCGTGATATGCCTTTGGTCTTCGATGCTAATGACATCAGTACCATAGAGGCCTATGAGGAGTGGTGGGAAAAAACACGGTTGGCTCTTTTATTCCTAATGGATGAGCCAATAGGTTCAATGCAGGGCCACTCTTAGATTAGAGAGACAAGGAGGAGGATAGGGCCGAGGAGATACGCTTTAGGGCTACAAAAATATTCATAGATGTGATAGATGAGTATTATGTGGTTGCAAATCCTAACTATGATGGGAAGGAGGAGGAGGATGAGGAGGAGCAGCTGATGAGTGAGGGTGATGAGGCAGCAAATGAGAATCTAGTGGGCCACGAGTTAGGAGAGCCATCTCCCATTCATATTACTAGATCACGATCATCGGCTATAGTAGGCACTAGTACCTATAGCCATGGAGAGGCTAGCACATCCTCCATGCCCCCTACACATGATGAGGTTGTCTTCACACAACCTTCCAAAGACCTAGGTGATGATATTTTATTTATTACCATACTTTATGCTTTAATTTTATTGTCATATATATATATATATCATGATGTGTATTGATTATATTTATGATTTATATCTCACAGGAGCTATGAGAGAGATTCATGATCTCTATCATCGGGTGGCTACTAAGATAGTGCCCCCATAAGTCTACAAGGAGGATACTAATACAAACTATGTGCCCCCACCCATCGTGGAGCAAGATCCAGAGTTGTTCAAGCCATACGTGAGACTGCGCGCAACATATGAGAGTATCAAGAGGTGTGCCCATTGAGCCGAGGTTTCCCAGGATGTTCATTCATCTCAAGCTCCAATAGAGGCTGAGAGACTTTAGTTAGAGGTATCCAAACGATAGGTGGAGAGAGATAAGCTAGTGGAGGAGCTTCGGGAGGCCCTTAGATAGCTAGAGGGTTTACAGTATGCTCTAAATGTACTCAGTGGCTTGCGATCACAATCACATACCACCATCTCGTGATGGACTACCTCCAAACAGACACAAGCACCATATCCTAAGGGATCTAGCAATCACAGACCTCATTAGCATTGTATATATTGATGACATGTACACAAAACTTTGATATATATACGATCATTTGATGTTTTATTACTTTTGTTTATGTGTTAAATTTTAAATGGCAATGTGATTGATTAAATATTCTTTATAGGACTATTTAATTAATTCTTCATGATTTAACATGTTTTATGTGATCTAATTAAAACTAATTCTAGTTTCTCTTAGATGCAACATTGTGATTAAGTATGCTATGTTAAATTAAATGCACCTATGATCTAAATAAAGAAAATTATATGCATATAAGGATCTAATCTAACACAACATACAAGATTATCTTGAATAGCATGCATGTTATCCACTAACTCTAACACCACTACTTTATAATTCACTCTATTTAAGAATATTAAACATAATACTAGTGCAAATGCATGAGATTAATAGGTTATTTGAGAGATTTTCCATCCATTTTTGTTAACGTGTATGCACCATACTCATAACTTTCATTAATTATATAAGGTCCTAACCAATTAGGACTAAACTTTCCTGTTTTAGTCGGATCGATATTAACACTACGTTAATTTTTGAATAACACCAAATCACCTTTGTTGAATACATGATGGATGACATGATCGCTATAACTACGTTGTAATTTTCTAGCATAAGCTTGGAGATGTTCAAGAACTTTAATGTGTTGTTCATCAAGCATCTCAAGCTGATGTAATCATTGTTCTTTATAAGTGTTTTCATCAATAAGTCCTTGAAGAGCAATCCTTAATGTAGGGATTTCTAACTCCAAGGGCATAATCACCTCGACACCCTAGAGAAGGTTATAAGGAGTAGTCTTGGTGATTTTTTGATACTAGTATAGTAAGTCCACAATGCATACATCAAGTGTGTGTGCCAATCCTTATTGTGTTTGTTTGTTGTCTTCCTTAGGACTTGCTCCAGGGTCCTATTAGTTGATTCGGCTTGACCATTAGATTGTGGGTAGTAAGGTGTTGAGAAATGATGTTGGATGTTACATGTTTCTAGGAATTTCTTGTGTAATTATTCTTAAATGGTGTCCCATTTTTTGAAACCAATTTTGAAGGAAGTTTGAAGCAAGCAATAATGGGTTCCAACATGAAATGACATATCATATCAACAATTTTTTATTGAAGAGGAATAGCTTCTACCCATTTTGTGAAATAATTTGTCATGGTAATTATAAAAGTATGTTTGGTGGAGGAAGGTGGTGATATTTTTCCAATCAAATCCAAACCCACACTAAGAACATCCAAATAGGAATTTGGGCCTGAAGCTCAGAAGTAGGAGCATGAATCAAATTTCTATGTTCTTGACATTTGTGGCATCTCTTAACATACTTGAAACAATATTTTTCCATATGTCTCCAGTAGTATCCCAAGCAAACGAGTTTTTGAACTAATGATATTCCTCCAAAATGACTTCCACAAGCACCTGGATGAGATTCTTCAAGTGCTATGGGGATTTTGGATTCTTTAAGACATCTCAGTAAAAGGCCATTAAAGGATCTTCTATATAATACATCAGTGAGAATTATATACTTAGTTGCTAGTTTTCTAAGACGATCTCAAGTATTCTTAGTTTTCAGCTCAGGAAATGTACCTTATTTTAAATAATTAAATATTAGTGTATACCATTCAGTAGAGCCTTCCATAGTTATTGTTAACACTTATTCAACTTTGGATTCAATTGATGGTTTCATAATTGGTTGGACAATAAATGTGAAATCCTTTGAAGGATCTTGAGGTGATATAAGAGAAGCTGCACTTGCCATTGCATTTACATGTCAATTATCCTTTCATGGGATGTTGTCAATGGTAAATGATTCAAACTTCTCTAACAAATTCATTGTGAGATCCTTGTATTTTGATAATTTTTCATGTTTTTCTTGATATTTCCCATTTATTTTCTTAATGACTACTTGCGAATCACCAAACATCTTGATATTTTGAACTTCCAAAGCTAAAATAGTGTGCAAACCAGAAATTAGCGCTTCATATTCCATTGTGTTGTTGGTGCATAGGAATTTTAAGCGATATGATAAGGGAATAGGCTTTCCTGCGAGTAGGACTTTTATAACCCTAATGCTGAAGCATGTTCTACACTTAGACCCATCAAAGTATAATTACCATTCTTCTTTGTCTTTCTGAATAGTCCACACATTCTCATCAGGGAAAATTTCTACATTAGGTAATGCTAGGGGTGAGGGAGCATCTCCTAAGTGGTCAGATAAGGCTTTTCCTTTAATTGATTTTTGTGAAACAAACTTAAGGTCAAACTCTGTTAACAATATAACCCATTTAGCCAAGCATCCTAATAAATCTATTTTACTAAAAAGATGTTTTAGAGGATCAAATTTTGTCATCACATGTATTTTAGCATTTAGTAAGTAATGTCTTAGTTTACTTGTAGCGAATACGAGAGACAAAAATTGTTTTTCTATTGTTTTGTATCATTTCTCATAATCAACCAACGTTCAGCTAATGCAATAAATAGGATTCTCTTTACCATTTTTGTCTTGTTGAACTAACAATGTTGTGAGAGCATGGGTTGATGTTGCTATGTAAAGGATGAATGGCTTGTTTTGCATAACAAGTGAAATAGGTGGAGTGGAAAGATAATCCTTCAAACTCTCAAAAACATACTTACAATCCTCGTTCCAATCAAAGTGCACATCTTTCTTTAGGAGATGTGTAAATGGTAACATTCGATTGGCTAAAGATGCTACAAAATGATGGATAGCTTGAAGTCTTCCTTGTAATGTGCACAATTGAGATATATTTCTTAGAGGTGGCATGTTAACAATAGCATCAATTTTCTTTACATGTCCTTCTCGATGCCTCTGTGAGATACGATAAACCCTAGAATTTTTCCACTATCTACACCAAAGACACACTTTTTTGGATTCAATTTCATGTTGTATTTTCACATTCACTCAAAGATCTTTCAAAGTATATTTACATTGCCTTGTCTAGTTAAAGTTTTTTCTAGAATATTGTCAACATAATCTTCCAAAATCTTATGTATGTAATCATGAAATATTAATGTCATAGCTCGTTGATATGTTGCACCTGCATTATTCAATCCAAAAGGCATCGTGACCCAAAAAAATGTTCCCCAAATAGTTATAAATGTTGTTTTGTATTGATCTTGAGGGCTGATAAATATTTGATTATACCTATCTAAAATCCCTCCATGAATGATAACAAAGAATGTCATGTAGTTGAATCTACTATCGTGTTGATATTAGGAAGGGGAAAGTCATCTTTTAAAGATGCTTTATTCAAATCATGAAAATATGTACACATCCTAATATGATTGTTAGGTTTTGCGACTGTGACAATGTTTGAGATCCAAGGAGAATAATATATATGTCTTATGAAACTAGCCTCAAGGAGGTTTTCAATTTTTCCCCTAACTAGCAAGGCTCTCTTAGGATTAATCTTTCGTATCTTTTTTCCAACCAGTTTAGCATTCTCAACAAGGATTATGTTTTGTGTCACTATCTTAGCAATGATTCTTGGCTTATCCGAATAATTCCAAACAAAAAGTTCAGGAAATTCATGGAGTAAAATTGTGTGATATTCTTGTTCTTCATCATCAAGGAACTTTCCTATCTTAATCACTTTCTCCTTATCATTGATGTCCATTGGTATGTAAATTATATCTCCTAGAGGAAGTGCACTTGGTTTTGGAAATTTAGGGCTGATTTCTTCTTTACTCATATCTATGTCATTAATTTCCTTTTCTTCAAGGCTTCATCATCTTCAAAGTATTCCCATGATGGTTTGGAATTCATATCAAGCAATTCAGGATGTTTCAAGTTGAGATTTATTTTAGGTTTACACATAATGGAGTTAATGTTTAACGAAGGTCTTTTACTTGCTTGTATTATCTTAGAAGGATAGTATCCCAACCCACTTTTTGTTTCTTGCATGTTAGGTTCCACAAGAACATAGATTCCATGTTCTCTCTTTCCACATCCATTTCCACTATAAACCAATTGCTTCATAAGTTCATAACCTCTCCCATAAATTATTTCCATTTCTTTCAGGTTTGGTTGTTGTTGACAATCTATCTCATCAAATTTTGTTGTGTAGCTTGTATCTTCTTCAAGGGTGGATGAGGTAGATGCTTGTGAGTGTTCTAAGTTTTGCATTGAAATAACCATTAGTTTCTTTTGTTTTTCATCTTCTTTTCTTGTGATTATGTATTCTCCCATGAACGAAGGTGTGAACTCCAAGGAACCCCAATCATCATCTAATAGTTTCGACACTGTTTCCATTTCTTGTTTGTCTTCTTTTATAATTTCTATGTTCGATGTTGGAATCAATGTGTTTAGAGGACTTGTCATTATTTTTTTAACTTGTAGACAACTTTCAGGCTCAAGGTCTATTTCAATTTGATATACCTTATTTTTGTAGACATACTTCATTATATGATGAAAGGTTGAAGGAACTACATGCATTTCATGAATCCAAGGTCACCCTAAAAGAAGATTATATGAAAGATTATTAGGCATTGCATGAATAGGGATCTGCAAGGTTACTTTTCCAACTATAATAGGTAAAGTAATCACACCCAATGGTTGTTTTCCTATGTTATCAAATCCATGAATTGACAAGGACTTCAGTTGAATTTTTGAATTATCCACACCAAGTTTATCCAAAAATGTGATACTACACACATTAAGGGAAGAACCATTGTCAACAAGGGTTCTCTTTATTCTTAATCTATTGTAAATGGCTATTATCATGAAGGCATCATTTTTCTTTCTCAATTCCAAAGGAGGAAAATCATGTTGATGGAAGGTAATGTCTACATTAACTATATTCATTCCTTGTATTAGAGTTGCCACATTGTTTGCATTTGTACTAGGTGGAACCACTACAACTAAAGTTGTTTGAAGCATGGTGTGATAATTTGGTGAATTCTTAATTAGGTCTCTAAGGGATATATTTGTAGGAGTATTTTTAAGTTGTTCAACAAGATCATACTCCTTCCCACTATGCGAAGTTAAACAAGGAGCGCTAGGAAAAATGGGATTAGGAAAAGGTAAGGTTGTCGAAGTTGGTTGTTTCGGTTGCAGATTGTTTCGAGAGTTGTATGTATGAGCAATGGCATTATTACTTGATTATTGTAAAACATTGTTCTTATGTGGGTAAAGAGTAAATTTAGGCTTTTTTTTAGGTTGAGGTTTGTGTGAAGGTGGGTAAAGTATAAGTTGAGTTTGAATCACATTAACTTCTCTTGGTTTTGGTTTATCATGACAAGCCTTAGTGAATGAACCTTGTGAGATGAATTCCTTAAGGTCTTCATCTAACATGTCAAATTCATCACTACTAAAAGGCTTGAGGGTTAGGTTAACTTGGAAAGGAGATTTTACATAATAAAAAAACTATACTTTCTCCAAGTGGCTCATCAGTTTATAGTTTTTTTTGCTTTTCTTTTCTAATGAATGCCAATTGTAATCTAATCTAATTGAATTATGGACTAATGCTGAAATTGAATAGTGCAAGAATATAATTCTATCCACAATTATAATGAATGTAAATTATCCTAATTAGAATGATTTTAATGTAACATAAGCTATACAAACTAAAACAAAAAGATTTTGACAACAAACAAAAGCCTAAAAATAGGGTTTTAAATTTTAGAAAATATAGTGCAAAATCTACACTAGGACTGATTTTCCCAGAGGGGCGAATGAGTCCCAGTGAGGGTTTATTGAAAAATTTCAAATAATTTCAATTTATTTTTATGGTTTTTATGTTGTATGATTCGTAACCTAAGTGAAAATGTAGATTTTGTATGAATTTCAATGAAATTAGATACAAAAGTGCAAGTTATATGAAATTTCACTAATGCAAAATTAGAAACCCTAGAGTGCCAATTAAATAATTCAAACCCTAATGCAATGTTAATGCAAGAAAGATGTAGGAAGATAATGTGGTCTAAATCAAAATTATGATTTTCTAAATGCAAGTTCACTAAAATGAAAGGTGGAAAATTGTTGCTTTCTATGCTTGGGAGATAGCATAACAATCTTTAATCTCTCTCATTCAAGAACAAACACTAGAGATCTCAATGTAAAGGAGAAAGAAATCTCGCAATAGGGTTTTCCTAGGGGTTGAATGTAAACTAATGAGGGGTTCACCACCAAGTTAATACTTGGAAAGATAGATGAGATGCAAATCTTAACCCTAATTCAGTGCAATATTTCACTAAATGACCAAAAAATGCAAATAAAACTAAACATAAAGCTAAAAAATGAAATGTATTTACCTAGGAATCTAAAGCATACGTGAAAAAGCTCTGAATCACTAAAAATCCTAAATTTTTGGCCTACTGGGACTCATTTTCCAACTTGGGCGAATCAGCCCTAGATCAGGGTTTCTCCATAGGAACAAGTTTCTAGAAAAAGGGTGCCTGAATCTGCAAAAATCCTGAAAAACACCTATAGTGGGACTCATTCGCCAATTCTGGTGAATTAGTAATATTCCAATTTTTCTAGAATTGAAAGTTTAGATCTACACATCAACACCTTCCCTTTACTCCTAAATTGATTTTTGGATTTGAATCTACGAAAAGACCTACAAAACAAAATATAGACTTGATTTGCTATGGGGGGTTTTCCTCGATCAAACCCCTAGTTTGGTAATTAAACCTTGATAGAAAAAATGTAATGTGTGTGTAAATAGGAATGTAAACCCTAACCATAAGTGTTTCTAAGATTAGGAAATTTGAAATGAAATGCAACCCTATTCTAATATGCAAGAATGAGATGCACATGAATAGAATATGACAATGGATGATTCACTAAGAGATACCTCTAATCACCCATGTGAGCCCTAATAATGCTTGTACCTTCCTTAGACTAAATGTAGAGTGATAATGGAGGATGTAATCACTTAGGAAACAAGTCATTAGGCTTGGCTTGATGGCTAGTTATGTATCCCCAATGTCGGATCCATCATGATTACCCATAGACAACCATGATCAACCCTTGACAATGGTAGATATTGAATGAAAGTGAGCTTGAAGACCTGCAAAAAAACTTTAATGCTACTCCAAGACTTCAACTTTTCTTGCTTTTGAAACTTGAATGCTCTTGTGAAATAATTCTTGAAGATTTTGAATGTTGGGATCTTGAAATTGCTCTTGAAAATGCTTTCTTAGATGAAATAATGACTTTAAAACTTGTTTATATAGGAATTAACAATTAATTTACCATTATTCAGATCTCGAAGGTTGACATCAACCAAAAAATTGCATTAAAAGATTATTTTCCCACTCAAACCCTAAAAATTCCCCAAATGGGACTCATTCACCACTTCTAGCAAATGGGTCCCAGCTAGGGGGACTCATTTTCCCAAGGGGGACTCGTTTACCCAAGCTGGTGAATGAGTCCCACCCTAGATTTTTGAGGTGAATTTTTGTAATTTTTGATGTTTTAGATGATTTTTGTCTGTTTTTTAGCTAAAATAAGCCTTGAGATCTTAAAAAATGGGTCTTAGGGGCCTATTAATGATGATTTAAAGGGTAATTAATGCAAGGGTGCCAAAATAGGTCCAAATTAAGTGTGAAATTGCACTACTTTCAAGAGTGTACAATTTTCTACACTACACAACCCATTTGGAAAGCACCAAATTTGGTGCTTGCCAAATTTGGCGCTCACCAAATGTCATTCATGACTTTTGGAATGCATTTTTCTGAACTCTTTCATTTTTTCTTTCTCTACTAGGGAAACTATATATGGACATTTACTTTCTTATAACATATGGAAGTTTACTTTCTTATACTTTAAGTTATATTTTATGTATATAGTTTTAGGATGTTTGAAAGTGGTTTTAGAGCTCTAGGAGTTATAATACAAATTCTATTTTTTGGAAGATTTTAAAACAATTCAGATTTAGTCAAATTTTAGTAATCATGAGGTCAAATTTTAGTAATTAGGAGGTCAAATTTCATATTTCTCTCTCTATCTCACTCATTTTCATCTCTTATTCTCTAGACCTCTCTCTCTCTCTCACTATCTCCATCCCTTTATATGACACTCTCTCCCTTGAGCTCAAGAACTATGTTTCTACATGTCCATTTCTCTCTCCTTCCCTCAATAATATCTATCTCCTTCCCTCTCTAATATCTATCTCCCTCCCTCCCTCCCACCCTCTCTAAATTTCTCTATCACCCCTCCCTCTCCTTCTATCTCTATATATATCTCTCTATCCCTACCTATCCCTCCCTCCCTCTCTCTTCCCTCTTTCTCTCTCTCTTTGCTTCCCTCTCTCTCTCCTTCCATCTCCACTCTCTATCTTGCCATTATCTCTCTCCTTCCCTCCCTCCCTCTAATTTTCTCTATCTCCTTTATCTCCTTCCCTTTCTAATTCTCTCTATCTCACCTCTCTTCCTCCCCCTCTGTCTCTCCCTCTCTCTCTACCTTTCACCTACCTTTTCTCTCTACTTATCGATATCTAACCTATCCCTCTATACCACTTTTTCTCTCCCCCCTCCTTCCTTTGTACCTCTCTACTTCTCTCTCCATTACACATCTCTATCACCTATATATCACTTGTCTCTCTCTCTCCCTCTACCTCTTCCTCCCTGTCTATACTTCTCTTTATCTCCTCCTCCCTCTATCTACCTACCTCTCTCTATTTTTGTCTCACCTCTCTCTCCATCCCTACCTCTCCCTCTATCTCTTCTTTCATATCTACTTCTCTCTACCTAGCTTTCCCTCTATACCTATTTCTCTCTCCCTCCTTACCTCCTCTCTCTTAATATCTCCACCTTCTTCCCTCTCTACTTCTCTATTTATCACCTCTATCCATCTCTCTCCTTCCCTCTCTACTCTCTCTATCTCTCCCTCCCTCTCTGAACTATAGATTTTTGGCACCCTAATTCTTTCTAGCTCTTCTAGGGTTTTTCACCTAGAAGGAGAAACATGGGCCAAAAATGCTTATGATTACATTCAAATTCAATGCAATATGGGTGTAATATGCCTAGATATAATGTTTTAATGCAAGAAACTAATGATATTGATTGATTAATGAATGGAAACTAAAGGAAAATAATGTGTTTGAAAACACATTGTGTATTGCATAAACAACAAAAAAATGAATACAAACTGTAACAAAACTTGAAAAAACTAAAAGTATGCTCTTGGAATGTGGATGAAGATTGGAAATGGATTTTGGAATGCTACAGATGCTGATTTTTAGGCCTGGTGTGACTCATTCACCATTCTAGGTGAATTAGTCCAAGTTCTACATAACTGAGCCGAAACTTGTTTCTGACAAAAGGGTATCTAAAAATGCAAAAAACACAAAATTGAACTAGAAGTGGGACTCATTCACCACCCATGGAGAATGATTCCACTTTTGAGTTTTTTATTATTCAAAGGTGGAATCCAAAGTTCTTGGTCTGCACTTTGATTCTCTATAGGTGTTTGCTTCTGAAACTCTAATTTCTGAACTTGAAAATGAGTTTTTATTGATATTTTGACTTGTTGAAAGAAGAGAATACTTGAGAAACCTTGCAACTTGATATACAATGATTTCCAATCTTCCAAGAGTCCTAAATCTACAAACACACAAGAAGAGAAGAAGAAATGTTGAATGTTAGGGCATGGGGGTTGCCTTGATCAAACCCCTTTTAGGTAATTAAACCAAAGTGATGAAAGAATGGAATGAACATGCACCGATGGAGTTGATTACCTTTCCATGATGTTTGATATTGAAATTCACCAACAAAACATAAAGAATCTGCTCTTGAAGATCTAAAAATTAATATCTTGGTGGCTTGAAATGATAAAACCCTAAGTTGATTGACTTGAGATGAAATATTGGTGGATAAATAATGATAAGAGATGTGACTTAGGGTTAAAAGACTTATATTTATATGAATTCTACCTTATTTTCCTGTTAATAACTCATCACAAGCTGACATGAAGAAATAATAAACTTAAATTTCACTTTTTCCCCTCTCAAAGGTCAAAATTGGGCCAAATGGGACTCATTCATGACCCATGGTGAATGGGTCCCACCTAGATGGGATTGATTCACCATGGATGGAAAATGGGTCCCATAGGGGCCATTTTGATAGCTAGGAAGCTAGGAGATAGGGAAATAAGGTTTAAATTGCAACTTTTTCAAGTATTTTACCAAATATGGCTTGGGAATGCACAATATGGGTTAATAGGGGTCTATTAGTGATGATGTAAAAGTCAATTAAGGCTTGGGACACTGAATTCAATGTGAAAGTGTGATTAAATACACTTTATGACACTAAAATGAGGTCCACATAGCCTAGGAAGGTACAAGAACCAATGTGAATGTGTGGGACACATTACAACACTAGTTTAACATTAAGTTTAATTCAAAACTATTTTAGATTGATGTAATGAAGCTATTAAACACATTTTATAATGTTGAATTAGGGAGAAATAGTTTCATTAAGTCTAGAAAAGTGTGAAATTCCATTACAAGACTTTACAACACCTTTACAAGACATTTTTAAATGCATTTGAAAGGGTCCAAGACCTAGTGTGGATGCATAAAACACCTCAAAACACTAAATAAAGGACTCATTAAGTCCAATTTATCATGAATTAATCCCATGTCAAGAAAGAGGTCCATTTTTCTACAGTACATTTAGCCCCCACTTTAGTGAGAGGATGAACTTGCTTCAAACTCATAGTAAAGTATACATTCAAGAGAGATCCAAGTGTTTAGCAGATGAAAAAGAATGAAAAAGATTAAAGGAGGTTGTGCAAGCCCCTAGGATCCAAGATTCTAAGTGAAACCATAAAGATACATAATCATGCAATTGCAAGAAAGAATATGTTTGTCTAGCTAGTTGTGGATTAGATTTAGGCCTATTTGTTTTAGAAATAAAATGCATACTCACTCTGGGGTGACAAAAATCTTCGTTGTCTGCCAGGTGAGAATTCCACAACATACTCACTCTCGGGCAACAGAACTTTTGATTGTCCGTGGGGTGAGAAATCCCAAAGGTGAGAAACATACAATAGTTGGTATACACTCAAACACATAGGTGGCTATGGGGAAAGTTGTTCCTAGGAATGGGCTTCTTGCTCAACCATACTAAAGTTATACCTCCTGATAACTTTAATAAGGTGCCACAAAGGAAAATTTTGGTTCGAGCTCTATGAGGTAAGCAAAAATTTGTATGCTTGACACTCATAGACATTTTTAATGCATAATAGTGTAAGGATTGTTCAAAGGGATTTTTCTTTGTCCGTGCAATGTCTCATCTTAGGGAGCATCATGCTTAATGTATCCAAGAGAGGATAAGTGAAAAATGGTCTCATCTTGTTTCCAAGAAAGCACAAGTGCAAGATCTCATCCTGAACAACAATGTATGTACCTAATGTTTCCAAGAGAGATAATCGTAAGAAAAATAAAATCGCACAATGAAATGTGAGTGGTGATGTATGCTCCCACTTTAAAGTGGTTGCGAGCACCAATACTGTGAGAAATTTCTTTAATGTAGAAGAAGGAGAACATGAGAGCTTACTCAGAAATCCCTGTGCCAAGTCATATGTTTCTGATAAGCTACATCATGAATAAGGGTAGTATGTCACATGTGATCCAAATGAAGGCACATCGTCCATGTCCCAAGCTTGCTCTTATTTTTTCATGAAAGGTTAACAAATAGCCAAAGGAGGCAACAAAAAGTGACATACGAGGACAAGGCTACTTAACCCATTTTCTCCATTTAGTGCAGGACAAGAGTGAGCCGAAACGATTGATGAAATTCAAGTGAGAGTGAAAATCAGTATCAAGTAGATTAATTAGGTGCCCTCACAGAAGGAAGCAAACCAAAATCCTAATTTTTTTTGGATTTTACGACTCAAAGCCTTACATTCATTAGTGCAATGACCATGAAATATATGATAGGTGTAGAATGAAGTCTTGTGAGATCATTTATTTCAAGTTCTAGGGGGAAGAGTGATCAAGTGATCTTGGAGGAGTCTTGACAAGATACCCTCTTGATCAATGGTAGAAGGTGGTCTTGTGATTTGTGTCAAAGATACATATTTCTTAGTAATAGATGTCATACTTATACAAGTTTCTCTAGATTGCAAGATTTTGTTCTCACTCTTATAGGAGGGAAAATCTATTGAATTCAAATCATGATTGTTTTGTGAGATGACATTGGCATTAAGTGAAGGTGCATTTATTTGTTTTATGTTTGGTAAGGGATGAGTTTCAGGACCACTAGTTGTGAGGAGTTCAAGATGGAAAATTGAGAAGGATGATTGAGGAGTATGTTCTGTGAGATTGTTGATGTTGAGTGAGGGTTTGGTGATCTCTATCACACGACAATATCCAAGACCATGAGTTTTTTGTTGTGTGATAGGACTGATAGGGTTGTAGATACCTTGTTCTTGAGCACCACATCCTTTTCCACTATACCCAAGTTGTTTCATTAGGACATAACCTTTTCCATAAAGAATCTTCATTTCTTTTGGATTGGGTGATGGTTCATTATTGTGTTCATCAAAGGTTGTTTTGTATGTTGTATTTTCTTGCATAGATGGTTGAGAAGATTGTGCAAAATTTTGAGTTGTCATGATGGATGATTGTCCTTGTTTCTCATCTTTCTTTTGTGTAATTATGTATTTTCCCATAAATGATGGTGTGAATTCTAAGGATCCCCAATAATCACCAAATAATTTAGATGGTGATTCCTCATCATTGTGTTCAATTTCAAGAGGATATATGTTGGATGTTGGAATTAATGTTTTCAAAGGACTTGTAACTCCTATGTCAAGGTGCAAGCAACTTTCAGGCTTGGGGTCTATTTCAACTTGATAAATGTTATTGTTATATACATATTTCATTATATAATGAAGGGTTCAAGGCACTACATTCATCTCATGAATCCACATAGTCTTCCTAAAAGAAGATTATACGAAAGATCATAAGGCATGACATGAATAGGAGTTTGCAAAGTAGCCACCCCAACTGTAATAGGAAAAGTAATTACACAGAGTGGTTTCTTTGTTGTACTATCAAATCCTCGAATAGATACGCAATCAGATATTATTTGTGACTTATCAACGTGTAATCTATCAAGGAGATTCACACTACACATATTAAGGGAATAACCATTATCAATAAGGATTCTTTTGATACCTATGTGATTAAATTGAGCAATTATCAAGAAAGATTCATTTTGTTTTTACACTTTCAAAGGAGGAAGCTCACTTTGGTGGAAAATAGTGTCAGCTTTTATTCCTTGGATCATGGCTACAATGTTAGTTGGTTGCACATTAGAAGGGACATGAACTTGTTGCAAGGCTGATTGGATCATGTTGTGACAGTGAGGGGAGGCTTGAATAATGTCCCATAATGAAATTTTAGCAGGAGTATTCTTTAGTTTTTCAACAAGATTGTACTCCTTTCTAGTAGGAAGACCTGGTAAGAAAGGTCTAGAGAGGATAGGATTAGGCAAAGGTAAGGGTGCTAGGGTTGGTTGCAGATTATTTCTAGTGTTATATGTATGAGCAACAATAATATAACCCAGCTGTTGCGATACATTATTCTAAGGTGGGTAAAGGATAAGTTTAGGTTTATTTTGAGGTGGAGGTTTATGTGAAGGGGGGTAAAGTATGAGTTGAGGTTGAATAATATTAACATCCCTTAGGAAGTGAGAGTCAATATCATTATTGTGGTTCTTTTCTTGCATCATGATATCCTTCCTAGGAGGAGGGTTTTGAGGAGAACTACAAACTGAATTTTCTTGACATTCTAAGGTCGGTTCTTCTAAAAAGACTTTATCACAAGTATGAGGATGATTAATGGGTGAATTCGCTTGCTCAAGAAGGTTTTTCTTAGGTGAAAGGGGATAACTAAGATTCTCATGACTCTCATTGGTTACATGTTTTCTAACATCAAAGTATCTTCCTTACAACTAGGGGAGATACTAGGAGATGAACAAGTATGATTATCATGAGCATTTACAATGTCATGCCTTTTTTCTCGAGTGTCTTCCAAAATATGATAGATGGGGGAAGGATCATAAGGAGGGTTGTGGTAGACCAACACATACTTGTCATTTATAAGCTTATCTACCTCAAAATTATCCTCACAATGGAAATTAGGTAAGGTGGTGTTTAAGAATGTGTCTATGATATCATTCTCTTGTGCTAAAATATCTTCCCAAAGGGGATGAGGAGTAGGACAAACAAGATCCTCATGATTCTCAACAATTGTATCTTCTTTCACCAAGATACCATCTTCACTAAAAGGAGAGGTATTGGGAGAAGTACAATCATGATCATCATGAGTGTCTATGTTTGTATGCTCTTCTATCACATTATCCACACAAATAGGGGAGATAGGAGAGGGTGTGAGTTTAATGTTAACATTGTCATCTTGTGTTAAGAGACTCTCATAACTAGGAAATGCATTGAATGAAAGATGATCATGCTTATTGATTAAATTTTTCTTTGCAAATTTGGAGAAGATTGAAACTAAAATTTTCAAAGAACAATCTATGCTAACTCAAAATGCATTTTTAGATGATAATTGATTGATTATGATATGTAACAATATGAGAATACAAACTTGAAATTGAAACCATGCATGATATGAGCTAATTTAGGCTAGATTTGATGAAATGCATGTTACAGAAATGCAACCAATAGATACAACTAAGAAATGGCACCAAACAAAAGCCTAAAAACAGGGTTTTCAACTCATAAAAGGCAGTTTTAGGGGTCAAAAGGGACTGATTCGCCCAGGGTGGTGAATGAGTTCCAGTATGGACTTTTTTCATAATTATCAAAAAAAATTGATGTATTTTGGTGTTTTCTAAGTGATATGATGCAAAACTAAATAAAAAATGTAGAATTTCAGAAAATTTAATGAAATTAGATGCTAAAAATGCAGCCTAAATGCACTTTTTATGAATGCAAAATTTGAAACCTATCATGCAAATGAATTCATGCAAGTCCTAATGCAAGATCAATGCAAGCTAGATGCATGACGAAGGACTCCAAATGAGACAAGAAAGTATTCTAAAAAGCAGGTTTACCAAAATGAACCATAGATTTTTGGCACCCTAATGCTTTCTAGCACTTCTAGGGTTTTTCACCTAAAAGGAGAAAGATGGGCCAAAAATGCTTATGATTACATTCAAATTCAATGCAATATGGATGGAATATGGATGCAATATGACTAGATACAGTGTTTGAATGCAAGAAACTAATGATATTGATTGATTAATGAATGGAAACTAAAGGGAAATAACTTGTTTGAAAACACATTGTGTATTGCATAAACACCTAAAAAATGAATGCAAGTTGTAACAGAACTTGACAGAAATGAAATGAAAGTATGCACCTGGAATGTGGATGATGACTCAAAATGGATTCAAGAATGTTGTTGATGCTTATTTTTAGGCCTGGCGGGACTCATTCACCATTCTAGGCGAATCAATCCCAATTCTGCAAAATTGAGTCAGAACCTATTTCTGACAAAAGTATATCTAAAAATGTAGAAAACTCAAAATTGACCTGGAAGTGGGACTCATTCACCACCCATGGTGAATGAGTCCACTTTTGAATTTTTTATTATTCAAAGGTGGAATCTAGAGTTTTCAATTTGCACTTTGATTCTCTACAGGTGTCTGCTTCTGAAACTCTGATTTTTGAACCTGAAAATGAGTTTTTGTTGATATTTTGACTTGTTGAATGAAGAGAACACTTGAGCAACCTTGAAACTTGATCTTCAATTATTTCCAAGCTTCCAAGAGTCCTAAATTTGCAAACACACAAAAAGAGAAGAAGAAATGTTGAATGTTAGTGCATGGGGGTTTGCCTTGGTCAAACCCCTTTTAGGTAATTAAACCAAAATGATGAAAGAATGGAATGAAACATGCAATAATGGAGTTGATTACTTTTCCATGATGTTTCATCTTGAAATTATGTAGCAAAATATATGAAGAATCTAGTCTTAAAGGTCTGAAAACTAATATCTTGGTGACTTGAAATGATAAAACCCTAAGTTGCTTGAATTGAGATGAAAGATTGGTGGATGAATAATGATAAGAGATGTGAATTAGGGTTAAAATACTTACATTTATAAGCATTTCACATTATTTTACTTTTAATACCTCATCACAGGCTGACATGAATAAATAATAAACTTAAATTTCATTTTTTTCCCTCTCAAAGGTCAAAATTGGGGAAAATGGGACTCATTCGCCACCCATGG
The DNA here is from genome assembly GCA_007258455.2 of Sequoia sempervirens. Classification (NCBI taxonomy): domain Eukaryota; kingdom Viridiplantae; phylum Streptophyta; class Pinopsida; order Cupressales; family Cupressaceae; genus Sequoia; species Sequoia sempervirens. The sequence goes on along the minus strand of VDFB02193867.1, from coordinate 597,616,533 downwards.
TGAATGGGTCCCATAGGGGTCATTTTGACAGCTAGGAAGCTAGAAGATAAGGAAACAAGGTTAAAATTGCAACTTTGTTGGGAATTTTATCAAATATGGCCTTAGGATGCACAATATGGGTCAATAGGGGCCTATTAGTGATGATGTAAAAGTCAATTAGGGATTGGGACACAATTAAATGTGAAAGTGATATTAAAAACACTTTACAACACTAAATGAGGTCCACATAGCCTAGGAAGGCACAAGAACCAATGTGAATGTGTGGGACATATTACAACACTAGTCTAACATTAAGTTTAATTCAAAAATCTTTTGGATTAATGTAATAATGATATTAAACACATTTTATAATGTTGAATTAGGGAGAAATGTGTTCATTAAGTCTAGAAAAGTGTGAAAGTCCATTACAAGACTTTACTACACCTTTACAAGACATTGTTAAATGCATTTTAAAGGGTTCAATACCTAATGTGGATGCATAAAATTCCTCACAACACTAAATCAAGGCCTCATTAAGTCCAATTTATCATGAATTAATTTCATGTCAAGAAAGAGGTCCATTTTTCTACAGTACACTCCCCCTCTTTCTATCTCTCCTCTCTTGCAGAGCTCCCTCTTTCTATCTCTCATCACCATCTCTGTACCTACCTCTATCTCCTATCTATACTAATTATCCATCTTTACATATCCCTTGCTCCTCTCTCTCTTCCTTCCACCAAACTTCACTCTCTACATCTCTCTATCTGACTTACCCCTATATGCCTCTTTCTCTCTCCATCTCTCTTTCCCTCTCTCAATCTCTCCACCTTCCTCCTTATGTCTCTACTTCTCTCTATCAAATCTCTCTCTCTCTCCCCCTTCCCTCTCTACTTTCTTTCTCTCTATCTCACCTCTCTCTCCCTAAATATCCCTCCCTCCCTCCTCTCTCTCTATCTCACTTGTCTCTCCCTCCCTCCCTACCTCTTCTTCCCCCTCTCCTCCCCAGCTCTCTACTTTTGTCTATCTCCCCCTCGCTCTCCTTACCTACCTATTTATCTATTGCTCTCTCTCACCCCTCTCTCTAAATACTTATCTCTCCCTCTATCCCTAGCTCTCCATCCATCTCTCCTTCCCTCTCTAATTCTCTATATCTCCCCTCCCTCTCTCTACCTATCTCTCTCTCTCTCTCCAGCCCTATCTCCCCCTCCATCTCTCCTCTCCTCTCTACTTCTCTCTACCTAGCTATCCCTCTATACCTCATTCTCTCTCTCTCTAGGTCTCTCCCTCCTTCCCTCTATCAATCTCTCCACCTTCCTCCTCTCTCTAACTTGTCCCACCCTCTCACTCTTTCCTTCCCTCTCTACTCTATCTCTATATCAACTCTCTCTACCTACATATCTATCCCTCCATCATCTATCTCTCATATCCCTATCACTCCCCTCTCCCTCTCTATCCACCCCTTCTCTCTCCTCTCCATGTTTCTACTCTTTATCTCAACTCTCTCTACCTCTCCCTCCCTCTCTACTTCTCTCTATCTCCCCCTCCCTCTCTCTACCTACTTATCCCTCTATAATATTGTAGAATTGCACCTAGAGGAAATTCCATATTCCACATTCTTGCCTAGCATTTATGACACTCCAAAACATTAAAAGAAAAACCCCCTTAGTCAGAATGTCGCGATTATGACTTCAAGAGGACAAGTGGTTGAGCAGCAGAAGCCTAACAATTTTTTTTTCCAAGAATATAGGCTTTGGACGACTGTGCGGCTCACAGTTGTCCATGCGGCATGCTAGTGTCCTATTTGTTTCATGAATCTAAAATGTGGAATTTGGAAGGCTAACCCCTATGACAGGTATCCCAATGGTTACATTTTGAAAATAATGACTCTTTTCCACCCTTGAAAGCATAAGAACCTCTTTTTTCCTCTCATTTGGAGGTTGGAAGATTGGAAGACATCACTCAAGTTATTTTTTTCTTTAGCAGTGCATTCGTGTGCTTCGGAGAGGGCTTAGGCCCATGGGTAACGCTCTCTATCTTTTCATCACTTTCTTTCCACAAGCATTTGTTTACTTTATTGTGGTGTAGGTTCTACTCCTTGAGCGGTTCTTTCTTTCACCACACACTTATCATGGTGTGGGTTCTACTCCTCAAGCGAGTATTGCTTTCACCACATGCTTAGCTTTCCTTTCCAACTTGGTTTTCCATGGAGGTGGGAACACCAAAACAGGGTCCGACCGAGGCAGACCCCTATACAACCACCCAAAAACTTTCTCCTTGATCTCTTGTGTGTAGGTGATGAAAAAGGAACTTGGACCAAAGATTTGAGGATTCGAGAAAGGGGTAATATCTCTCCAAGTATTGTTGTATATCCTTCAACATTTGTCTTTCTGGTTAGGTTAACAATTCTATTATATCACTCTTGAGTCTGAGAGTAGAATTAATTTTTTTTCGTTGAGTTCCTGAGTCCTTTGTCACTCAGCAGACCAGCACATCTTTTAGATGATAGTGTGCCATGCTAGAATCCTAGTTCCGCACTGATGTCTTCTAGCTGAGAGCTCTCTCTTTTGGGAAAAAATACTTCTGATTCAGCTCTCTTAGGATCTCTGACCCTTCCTTCAGAAACATAACTATATCTTTGGTACTTTATCCTTTTGTTGTCTTGAGGTGTATAAGGGTAGTTCATTCCCTAGTGATCTCTCGAGAAAGGAGAGACCCGTGTTCAACAAATCCCTCTTATATCACATTTTGGTGAACTCGATGTGAACATCGAAAGTTTATTTGCGATGTTGCACATTTGCAATGAATAATTTTCTAAGAAAAACTTCAATATGCTAGAGGATGCCCTAGATGATTTCTTAGAGGCATTCCCCCCTACTCGTAAATCTCCCGAACAAGTCTCTTCTTGAAAGGCTGAGGGATTAGTAAATGTGGTGGTAGTCTTAGTGTCTCCCCCGAGCCCTAGGAAACCTATCATCTACATCACCCCATCTGACCCTATCATCTACAAAATTCCAAGCCATAGTAATTCAATGGATCTATATTCAAGGTTTGTGAAAGCTACAAATTCCACATCTTATAACGTCATTGGGAACACATATCCTACAAGGAGTAATAGACAGAACTTGGATCAACAATCTTCTATTCCCACTTCACAACCTTCTTTACCAGCTTCCCAACCGAGCCTTCCTGCAGCACCTAAACTTGTGATCAAAGCACTAGGTGATTATGATATTTTCAAGTAGCTTCGTGTTACTCCAGCTTAGATCTCGCTTTGGGACTTGCTTCAGGAGGCCCTGCAAAAGATTCTCTTTCTAGCCCCCACTAGGCCTATGGATGTTAATGCATTTTTGGCTTATATTCATGCAAATTTTCTGAATATTACATTCCACCTGCAAGAAATTCTTCCTCCAGACATGAAAAAGCAAGTAGAGCCTCTAATGATCATAGTTAACATTAATAACATTGGTATTAGTCATACTCTCATTGATACTAGATCGGCATTCAACATTTTTGGTATGGAATTGCTACCTAAAATCAAAGTTGATTTTTCTTCCTTGGCAGCTTCCCCTTTGTACATCCGTGGATTTGATAATGGTGGCCACCAAGCTCTAGGCAGGATAATACTACCTTTGCAGCTAGGCCCCATTACCTTACCCATGTTGGTTTATGTGATGCCTGGGCCTTTACCTTATAATCTCCTCTTAGGGAGACCTTGGATCCACTATGGGTGCAGTAACCTCCACTTTACATCCTTCTTCAAAATTTGTTGCAAACAATCAGGTAGTCATGGTCAAAGCAGATCCAAAAGGCATTTTCCTCTATGAACTAGCTGTTGCTGGTCACATTTCAACCATTTCTACCCTCAAAAATTGAATTCCTTCCTTAACTACTAACATTATGGCGTGTTCTTCATCGATACCTTCTATGGAAATTTTTCCCAGGGTGAGTGTCAAAACTAAAGAAACAACTAAAGTGGAGGATCCTAATTCTCTCGTATCATCTTCCCAAACAAATTTCTTCCTAGGGGATGATTAAGGTTCCTTGAACTTTTCTAAATTCTTTATTGAGGAGTACAAGGTAGACCCCTCTTGTATAAATTTTCCGCATGCCCCTAGTACAAAGGTGGAAAATATTCCCGTGGAGGAGAAGAAGTGCAATCCTATTAAGGAAATAACTCCCCACGCTGAGGAGAATGGTCCACCTCTTACTAAAGAAATTAACATTTTTGAATTCGACAAAGGAGGTGAAAGTACCCCAGTAGAGACGTTTAACATTCATTGGTGGAACAAAGCACTCTATGTGGATCTGCCACCCCCTGAAGTTTTACAAACTTGCTATGGATTCAGCTATGAACTCACTTCTTGATATGGCTACGTGAAAAAGGGCTTTGGACATATCGAGGAGGGAATTCAAGTCCCCATTAATCTTAAGCCATGACGGCACAACTTGGGGCTAGGTTGTTCCGTTGAACAATCTAAGCTAAAGCCTTGGTGGAGTGTTAATATGATTTTGACCAAACCATTGAACCTCGTCCACCCTGAGTTAATAGAGGAAAAGGAGCAAGCCAAGAATATTCCTTTGGATAACTTCTCTTCTGATGAAGCACTAGAGGAACTTTTGGGCACATACTCCTCACTCCCCCTTTATCATCACAAAAGACATTTCTCGTACCGCTTGCATAGCCAAGTGTATTTCAAGGAATCTGTCTTGAATATTGATGAGGAGGACCCTCTATCTAACACCAGTGATGACATTCCAACACCTGAGCATGAAGACCAAAGTTCACTCATAAAAGGGGATATTGTCGAGGTCTCCATGGATCTTGTATCCCCTAAAAAGGTGATCAAAATTGGAAGGTGTCTTTCTTTAGAAGAAGCAAATGAACACTCCAATATCTTGCATTCCCATCTTGAAATATTCGCTTGGACATATGAGGATATGCCTGGTATTGAGAAATCTATAGTAGTTCATAATATTGTCCTATGTCCTGATGCTAAGCTAGTTAAGCAAAAGATCCAAAAAATAAATCCTAGAGTGGCCTTAATGGTCAAGAATGAGATAGAGAAACTATTAAAAGCAGGCTTTATCTGTCCCATCGATTATTCCCCATGGATTTCAAACATAGTCATTACTATTAGTAAACCATACGGTCACATTTGCATTTGCATCAATTTTTGAGACCTTAATAAGGCTTCCCTTAAAGATGATTTTTCGTTACCTAATATAGACATGATTGTTGACTCGACTGCAGGCCATGCGTTCCTCTCCTTCATGGATGGATTCTCGAGCTATAATCAGATCCATATTAACCTAGATGATCAGTACAAGAGAGCCTTTACTACCCTATGTGGTACTTTTTGTTATGTGGTCATGCCCTTTGGATTAAAGAAAGCAAGACCTACTTACCAATGGGTGATGACCCTGATATTTCATGACTTCATTTGCAAAATTCTAAACGATTACGTCGATGGTATATTAGACAAATCAGTAACCCGTCAGGATCATTCTAAAAACCTTCATTTGATTTTTGAAAGGCTCTGACCCTACAAAATGAGATTAAATCCCCTTAAATGTGTCTTTGGCATTGATGTCAGAAAGCTTCTTAGGTTCATAGTTTCTCATCGTGGGATCGAAGTTAGCACTAAAAAGATCGACACCATCATTAACATGCCTCCACTAAGGAATATTATAGAGTTGTACAAAGTTTATAGGGAAAGATTCAGGAAATTTGTAGATTCATATCTCAATTGGCCAATCGCACCCTTCCTTTCACTCATTTGTTAAAGAAGGATGTTCGCTTCATATGGGATGAGGGATGCCAAAATTCTTTTGAGTCGATCAAAGTCTACTTAGCCAACCCTCTTGTATTGATGTTTGCTATGCAAGATAGACCCTTTCTGATCTACCTAGCTACATCACCATATGCTTTAGCAACCCTTTTGGCTCAATATGATGACTCTCGGAGAGAAAGAGCAGTCTACTACATTAGCCACATCCTAGTTGACTATGAAATGCATTATTCCTCCATGGAAAGGAAGTGCCTTGCTCTTATCTTTGCTACACATAAGCTAAGGAATTACCTCCTCCTTGCCGAAACACACATCATAGTAAAAATAGATCTTTAAAGGAATTTATTCTCGAGCACCGACCTAGCGGCGAGGTTAGGGAAATGGGTTATGTTACTTTCTAAGTTTGACATAAATTTTGTTACTCAAAAATTGATAAAGGGACAAGTGGTTGCAGATCAGTTAGCAAACACTCCCTCATCTCGCTCCTTTCCCAGCTTAGATCTATTTCCTGATGAAAACATTTTCTTGAACATCGAGGATCCTGAATGGAAAATGTACTTCAATGGGTTGAGATGTCAAACTGGTTCCAGAGTGGGAGTGGTCCTAATATCCCTCGAAGGTAAACCAGTCCCCTTGTCCTTTTGATTAAACTTTCCTTGTACTAATAACATCGTCGAGTATGAAGCCCTTATAGCTGGCTTACGTGCCGCAATAGCACTAAAAATCAAACACCTTCGTATCCTAGGTGACTCTGAACTTATAGTGAATCAAATAACGGGAGTTTATCAAATCAAGCAAAGTAAGCTATCCTGATATCAGGACCTTTCCTTGTCTTTACTCAAACAATTCTCTTCCTTCACAATAGACAATATCCCTAGGAGAGAACATAGACATGCTAACGCCATGGCAAGTTTCGCTTCCTTGGTACCTTTCGAAGAAGATATAAAAGAATACCACTTTGTGGTCCAAATCCTGCAAACCCTTGTAGTTCCCGAAGAACCTAAGGTACAATTCCCCATCTATTCCCACGTGGACTCTAGAGAGTGGTTTGCTGATGTCTATAACTATTTAAAAATTGGGAGCTTCCTCGACGTGACAAAAAGTGATCGTACTTGCGTGAAGAATCTTTCAGTTCACTATGTCATTTTATCATACATTCTTTATAGAAAAGCCTATAATGGTTTGCTCCTTAGATGTCTTACAAAAATGGAGATACCTCTCACCCTTAAGGAAGCCCATGTGGGCTCTTGGGGTGGACATTTTGGTGGTAAATCCCTAACACAGAGATTAATACACATGGGCTACTATTGGAAAACAATGGAACAAGATTACTTTAACTTTGTTAAGAAGTACCCTCAATGCCAACAACACACTCGACTCATTCACACACCCGCCCAAGAGTTACAAAACCAAACTTCCCCTTGGTCGTTCGCTAAATGGGGGTTGGATATTATTGGAAAGATATCACCTCCCTCTTCCAAAGTACATGATTTCATCATTACCGCCATATATTACTTCACAAAGTGGGTCAAGGCTTTCCTACTCTACTCCACAAATTCTGAGGTTATCTATAACTTCCTTATGGGAAACATCATTTCCCGATTTGGATTGCTCACTACACTTGTCTCTGACAATGGTACACCATTCAAGAACAAAAAAGTGAAGCAATTCCTTAAGAAGTTTCATATCCAGCATAGCTTCTCCACTCCCTATTATCCTCAATTCAACAGTCAAGCCGAAGCATCAAATAAAACTCTTGAGCTTATTCTCTAAAAGATAGTTAATAAACATGGTAAAGACTAGCACATTCAATTGACATATGCTTTATGGGCCTATCGCATGAGTGTCCACACGGCTATAGGAACAATGCCCTATAACCTTGTGTATGATGCCGAAGATATCATGCCTTTGGAATTGGAAATCTCATCTTTACGAGTCTCCTTGAAAGGGTTAATTGATAATGAGACCTATCGAGTCAACTGCCTACATCAGCTAGAGATGCTCAATGAGTGTCATTTACAAGCCCTCAAACATCTTAAAGCTTATCATCTGTGGTTATCTAGATAATACAATCAGGGTGTACCCCCTTGAACCTTTAAAATAGGATATTTGGTTCTTTATGAGAATCAAACAAATGTAAACATGTCGCCTGACCAGAGAGGGATATTCAGTCCTAATTGGTTAGGCCCTTACATTGTGATTTTTGTTTATGGCTTAGGTGCCCATGGGTTATCATCTATGGATGGAACACCTTTGAAGGATCCTATTAATGCTATGCATCTTTTCCATTACTATGTGTAATGTCCTATGTGTCACCTATGTGGTGCTCTCTCTCTCTAAAAACAGAAGTAGTAGTATTGCATATGTTGACATTATTCATTAACACATTATGATAATTTTGTGTTATGAGTGACCATGTGTGTGTGTGTACTCATTAGATCATTATTGAATTTAAATTAATATACAACCATGTATGTTTAATTAAATCATATTAGCATCTAATATGAAGCATACATCCACATGGAAATATAAAATCCATATCATGAACATACAGGAAAAAAAATACATACACATCCAGATAAACAATGCCATGAAACCAAAATCGATGTATCCATATATGTGTATATATATATATATACGCAATGAATTTATCCAATGTCATATACATGTATCAGGCCACTACTACAAAAATGAGTGGCTACTAAATATATTTATATACAGAAGGATCTACAAGTATGTACGAACATGTGTGTATGTTACTACAAAAATGATGTACACAAAAAATGAAGATGATCCTCGATCATTGAGGAGCATGGCTCCCAAACCCCTCTGGATTTGGTGGATGCTCTGGAAGCTGAGGGAGGGGCTGGACAGTAGTCATCAAGCATGAAAAATGAGAGTGTGATGCATATAAGGCTTCTCACATCCCTCTAATCTCCCCCTACAAGGAAGATATCGTCAGCTCCACCTATCGTAGTTGGTCTCATAGTCACTAAACCTCTATCGAGCTCTTATCTGACGGCTGCCCACCAAGGTCATCGAGACAACTTTGAATGGTGTCACGTTCCTGCTCAGTGGAATTGGCCCTCCTCACTACCATGTCTCACTTGGCAAGCGTTGTCGGTAGCTCCCCCGACAGCTGGTCGCACTATCCCCACATGCTCATCAGCTCTACTATCAGCTGGAAAACCTTTGCACCCTGCTCCTCATAGGAACTCCATAGATGTGCAACCCGCTCAAAGTTGGGGGCATGACGCCCTGCAAACACTAGCCAAAATGCCTCTAGGACTAACCCATGAATCTGCACAGCATGGGTCACCTTTGATATGCATTGACCTATGAGCGTAGTCCATCCCTCTGTGTCCTCTGTAACCATAGAAAAGGAAAATATATCAGTATCACATGGCATATATAGATAGAGATACACATATCATCAGATCAAAAGTACAAAACATGGAGTAACAAATCATGTATACCTAGATCCCCTAGCTGCCATGTCTAGTTAGGGTGAGGCTCGGTACTCAGACCTATGCCACTAGTCTTTGTGGCCACTCCTGGAGCCGAAAGTGATGTAGTCATAGTAGAAGATGGTTGCACCAAAGAGACTAGAGTCGTCGGTGGGGGATTTGATCTCCTTCATTGCTTCAGCCTTACTCATGGTGGCACCTCCTTCTCCTGGGCCACCTACTCCTCCTCCTCCTCCTTGGCCTGCTACTGGTCTATCATCCTCTCCTATAGTGGAGGGGCTGGTAAGTCCCCCTTTGGACCAAGGTCCCCTCCCAGAGCACCCTCCCTGAACAAAAGAGCTAGCCGGTGCCTCTCCCACCACAACGTAAAATCTTTGGCTATTCCTACATTATCCCCCATCGCTAAAGGTGGCAGATCATGATTAGGCTCATCATCATCAAATGGGACTATATCTGTAATACTCAGATGAGGGTAGTCCCTGACCCCTCCTATGAGCCCTAGTATAGGTGGGCACATCCGGTGGTATGATCTGTGATCAGCCAAGCTATCGCATGACCTGAATCTAGTAGTAGGGAACAATAATATAGTCCCTATGCCCTATCAAAAAATGGTCTCCACAGGTTACTAAAATACCTGCCATCATCCACCCACCTAAAAAATTGATACAGCCTCCATCAGACCCTATCTGCTGTGAGGGTATCAAATTGTAGCCCCCAAAACTGTAGGTCTCTGAACCTCCACTGGCCCATCATATCATACTAGTGGGCCATGAGTCGAAGCCAGGGAAAACTAATCGGTCGAGTGCACATGATCTAGAAAAAGGCCCACACCTGCAAAAGTGTGCACATTGTCAGGCTATAGTACTCATAGAGAACGTATCGGCCTAGCTCCTAGTACAAGTGTACTAGCATGGTGCACCTCCAGGAAAAAATGGTCCTATGCTCTATCATCTCTCTGATAGTATGGACAAGGCCCCCGTGCAGGTTTGAGCCTCGCCCGTCAATCGTGATCCAAAATGCAATGGTCATGACCATAACTCAACGGATCAGTGGCGTCCTAGTCTTCACATGGTCATACCAATAATTGTAGATGTGTCCCATGCCATCACCACCGTCCATCCTCCTCATGCAGTAGAGGATGCCCTCTACCCACTCCTGTGTAGATCGTGTGTCATCCAAGGCCAGTCGTTGTCCACAAATGGGTAGCCCAACGATCTAACAGACTTCCTCAAGAGTAATAGTCATCTCCCCAACTGGTAGCTGGAAAGATGAAGTAGTGGGGTATGTGTAGGATCATCATGCAAAAAATAAGCCCTTAAGTGGCAAAAAATTTAGAAAAATAAGAGTTAGGCAACGTGACATAAAAATTTGAATAATTTATCCATATTATTTCAAAAATATGTAAGAATAGAATCTATAGCAAATTGAATGCAGTTTCTAAATTAC
>VDFB02193867.1:597563789-597603294 GCA_007258455.2 Sequoia sempervirens | reverse complement strand
TCCTCCCTTGCAAGCATAAGAACCTCTTTTTGCCTCTCATTTGGAGGTTGGAAGATTGGAATACATCACTCAAGTTATTTTTTTCTTTAGCCACAACTTTGAGACTTCTCCTTTGATAGCAGTACATTCATAGGTGAAGCCATGCCAGATTGAGGTCCCTCCAGCAGCAGCAGCTCTCAAGCAAGCATTTAGTGGTGTGTCTGTGTGCTCTGGAGAGGGCTTTGGCTTGTGGGTAACATTCTCTCTCTTTTCATCACTTTATTTCTACAAGTATTTGTTTACTTTATTGTGGTGTAGGTTCTACTCCTTAAGCGAGTCTTGCTTTCACCACACGCTTACCGTCATGTGGGTTCTACTCCTCAAGTGAGTATTGCTTTCACCACACAGTTAGCTTTCCTTTCCAACTTGGCTATCTATGGAGATGGGAACACCAAAATTGGGTTTGACTGAGGCAAACCCCTCTATAGCCACCCAACAACTTTCTCCTTGACCTCTTGTGTGTAGATTATGAAAAAGGATCTTGGAGAAAAGATTCAAGCGTTTGACAAAGGGGTAAGCTATCTCCAAGTATTGTGGTATTTCCTTCAACATTTGGATTTATAGTTAGGTTAAAAATTATATTATATCACTCCTGATTCTGAGAGTATAATTACTTTTTTTCCGTTGAGTTCCTGAGTCCTCAGTCACTCAGGATGCCAACACATCTTTTAGATGACAGTGCACCATGTTGGCATCCTAGTTTTGCACTGATGTCTTCTAGCCAAGAGCTCTCTCTTCTGGAACGTAATACTTTTGATTTAGCTCTCTCAGGATCTCTAACCCTTCCTTCAGAAACATAACTAAATCTTTGGTACTTTATTCTTTTGTTTTCTTGAGGTGTATAAGGGTAGTTCGTTCCCTGGTGATCTCTCAAGAAAGGAGAGACTTGTGTGCAGCGAATCCCTCTTAAATCGCATCCTCTATATCTCATTCTTTATCCCTCCCTCCCTCCTCTCTGAATCTCTCCACCTTCCTCCTCTCTCTACTCTCTCACTTCTCCCTCCCTCTCTCTTTCCCTCTCTTATCTCTCGCTACCTCAAATATCTCTCCCTACATCTCTATTACTCCTCTCTCCCTCCCCCCTTTCTATCTCTCATCTCCCTCTCTCTACTCTCTCTATCTTAACACTCTCTCTACCTATCTATCCCTCTATACATCATTTTTTCTTTGTCCCTCCCTCCCTCCTTCCCACTCTACTCTCTATCACATCTCTCTATCAACTCTCCCTATCACCTATCTCTATCTCTCTCTCCTTCCCTCTCTACTCTCTCTATCTCAACTCTCTTTCTCTCTACCTTTCCCTCTCTCTCCATCTCTCTCCTTCCCTCCCTACTTTGTATCCCAACTCTCCCTACCTTTCCCTTTCTCTTTCCATCTATATATCACTCTCCCCTCTTTTTATCTCCTCTCTCTCTCCCTCTCTCTATTTCTATCTCTTCTCACCCTCTCTCTACGTACCTATCTCTCTCCTATTTATCTCAACTAACCCTCTTTACCTCTCCCTCCCTCCTCTCTCTACTTCTCTCTATCTAACCTACCCATATATACCTGTTTCTCTCTCCCACCCTTCCCTCCTTCCCTCTCTCACTCACCCTCTCTCTCTTCCACCAACCTTTCTCTCTACTTCTCTCTACCTACCTATCCCTCTATGCATCTTTCTTTCTCCTCCCTCCTCTTTCCCTCTCTACTTATCTCTCCATCTCTTTCTATCACCTCTTTCCTCTTCTCTCCCTCCTCCTCCCTTCCTCCCTCTTCTCCTTCCTCCTCCTCCCTCCCTCCTCCTCCTCTCACCTCTCTCTCCCTCCCTCCCTACCTCTTCCTCCCTCTCCCTTCCCTCTATTCTTCACTTTATCTCTCTCCCTCTCTCTACCTCCTCTCTATGTTTCTCTCTCATTTCTCTCTCTCTCCTACCCTCTCTACTTCTCTCTACCAACCTATCCCTCTATATTTCTTTCTTTCTCCCTCCCTCCCTCCTTCTCTCTCTTAGTCTCTCTACCTTCTTTCCTCTCTACTTCTCGCTATCACATCTCTCTATTACCTCTCGCTATCACCTCTCTCTCCCTACCTATCCCTCCCTCCCTCTTGTCCCTCTCTATATACCCCCTATCTCTCCTCTCCTTCTCTCTAATCTCTATCTCAAACCTCTCTCTATCTATCTCTCCCTCCCTATAATCTATATCAACTATCCATGTTTACCTCTCCCACCCTCCAAAGAGGTGAGATAGAGAGAGTAGAGACAAAGAAGTATGCAGGTAGAAGTGAGAGAGATAGAGTTGATAGAGAGATGTGATAAATAGAAGTAGAGTGGATAGAGGGAGAGATAGAGAGAATGGAAAGATAAAGAGAAGTAGAGAGGGAAGGAGAGAGTGAGAGAGAAAGGGGGGAGAGAGAGGGAGAGAGTGAGAGAGAAAGAGGGGGAGATAAAGAGAGTGGAGATAGAGGTGATAGAGATATGTGATAGAGAGATGTGATAAATATAATTGGAGGGGATAGAGGGATAGATGGAGAGAGAATGTAAATATAAATAGAAGAAGAGAGGGAAGGAGGGAGTGAGAGAGAAAGAGGGGAGAGAGAGGGAGAGAGTGAGAGAGAGAAAGAGGGGGAGAGAAAGAGATGAGAGATAGAGGTGATAGAGATATGTGATAGAGATAAGTAGAGAGGTAAAGGGTGAGAGAGAGGGGGGGGAGAGAGAGTGGGGAGGGAGAGATAGAATAATTAGATAAAGAGAAGTAAAGAGGAAAGGGGAGAGAGAAAGAGGTGAGAGTGAGAGGAAGAGAGTGAGAAATAAAGAGGGGGAGGGAGAGAGAAAAGGGAGGGAGGAACAGACATGGCAAGAGAGAGCTGATATAAAGAGAGTAGATAGGTAAGGGGGGAGAGTGGATGGAAGGGAGAAGTGAGGGAGAGGTGATAGAGATAGAGAGAAGAAAAGCGAGGAGTGAGGGAGGGAGAGAGAAAGAGGGATAGAGGGATAGGTTAGATAGAGAGAAGTAGAGAAGAAATGTGGGTGGGAGGAAGGAAGAGAGAGACAAAGATAGGGATAGAGATAAATAGAGAGAGGGGGAGATAAAGAAAATTAGACATCGAAGAAGTGATGGAGTGGGAGAGAGAGGTGAGGTAGAGAGAAGTAGAGAGATATAGAGATAATGGAGAGATAGAGAGAAATAGAGAGAGATAGAGAGATGTAAAGAGGGAAGGAGAGAGTGAGAGAGAAAGAGGGGGAGGGAGGGGGAAAGAGATAGGAGAGGAGACAGTGAGATAAACAAGGGGAGAAGGTGGAGAGATATAGGGAGGGAGAGAGAGGTGAGATAGAGAGAGTAGAGAGGGAAGTAGGAAGGTGGAGATATTGAGAGAGGTAAGAAGGGGTGGAGGGAGAGAGAAAGAGGTATATAGGGATAGATTAGATATAGGTAGAGAGGGAAGGTGGGAGGGAGGGAGGAAGAGAGATACAAAGATAGATAGGTAGAGTGAGGGAAAGGAGAGATAGAGAGTAGAGATGAAAGGATGTAGGGAGGGAGACATAGGTAAGATACATAGTGATGGAGGGAGAGATAGGTAAAGAGAGGTAAGATACATAAAGAGAGGAGAGATGGAGAGTAGAGAGAGGGGGATAGAGGGGTAGGGAGGATATAGAGGTGTTTGTGTGTGTGTGTGTGTGTGTGTGTGTGTGTGTGTGTGTGTGTGTGTGTGTGTGTGAGAGAGAGAGTGAGAGAGAGAGAGAGTGAGAGAGAGAGGGGGGGTGAGAGGAAGGGTGAAAGAGAATGAGAGTAGAGAGGGAAGTGGAGAGAGAGATAGGAAGTAGAGAGGGAAGGAGAGAGTAAGAGAGAAATATGGGGGAGGGAGAGAGAGATGTAGAGAGAGTGATAGGGAGTGGAGGGAGAGTGGTGCATGAGCACCTTATCAAATTTTGCCTCCATGAGGAATTTTTTTTTTGAAATTTGATTCAATTTAGTGTCTCAACCTTTTAATAAGGAATTTCAGGTCATTTTCATATAATTATGAGGTAAATTTTTAGTGTTTTGGGTCAAAATTGAAAATAATGTAAAAATATATCAATATATATCAAAGTTGTCACAAATATGCAAAATTGTAAAAAGGGAATATGAAAAGTCATGAACAATGGGAGGTAGTTAGGATTAGTTAGAAGATCAAAAGATAGTTTAAATTCCTTTATAAAGGTTTTGTGAACCATTTTGAGTTCGAGGGTGATTGAACAAAAGAATGAGTTTAATGAAATTCTTTGTTTTTATCCATTTTTCTTCAGAAAATCACTAATTCCAGCCCTTGTATGGATTTTTATGGGATAAAATGTGTGGCTAATGGTGTGTAAATTGGAATATGATTAATCACCTTCCATTTTTTATTTTGTTTCATGCGAATTGGTGAAGATTTGGAAAAGTTATTGTAATTTTTGTAAAAACAGTGTAAACCCTGATTTAGGGTAACAGGGAGCCTTTAAATTTGTGCTTCTCTTATATTTATCAATGAAAGTGCTTGGTATTTGGTAAGATTATTTATTGGTGGATTTAATTTCAAATTATAAAGGGTTTAGAACATAATATTAAGAATAAAGTGACTAAGATTGCTTTTATTGACTGAAATATGTGTCTCAGTCCTGTATCAGGGGCAATAAAGAAGGTTTTGGTCTAGGGTTTGTAAAAACCAATTGGTAACTATACTTTAAATGTTCTTAAAAGATTAAGGTCTAAATAAACAATCTCCAAGCATTGGTTAAGTGGAATTTATTGGGAAGATGGTTAAATCAATAAGCCCTACCTATGTTAAGACAAAATCAAGCCTATTTTGGAACAATACAGTCATTGTTTGAGTATTTCTTTCCAAAATAACTTATACTAATTTTTGGATATGATTTAAGACCCCTTAAGAGGTACTAAAAATTCTAATTACAGTCTAGTTGAAGGGTCTGGATGAAAAGATATCTCTGACAGTCTTGGAGCAGTCCTATTTTGGAGTCCAATTTGGATGGTCCAGTATGAAGGCTTGATGGAATGTCATGAATAAAGGCTTGTGGATGGTCTAATATGATTATATAGACCTATTTATACTTGTTTGAAATGCTAGAAGGATAATTGGGCTTGGGTTTTCCTAGATGGTTGTTTGTGTGGTCTAAAAGGACCTAAATGTTGTTTTAGGACAGTCAATGAATGAATGAAAAATAGATGAAGGGAAAACCCTATGACAGATTGTTTTGAGTGAGTTAAGGTTCCTAAAGGTTGAGGAAGTCTTGCAAAGTCATGTATGGGTTAGAAAAGGTGAAAAATAACTTTTGTGCCATTGTAAATATTAAGGTTTTGGAAATATTGTTTGTAAACTTGAAGAAGCAAAAGGCATTGAGTCCCTAATTTTTGAAGTTTTTTTTCATGAAGGTGATTGTTTCTTCCTCTTGTATTGCATCAGATTTGGCCAGTAGTTTGGTGCAAGAGAACGTTATCAAATTTTGCCTCCATGAGGATTGTTTTGTTTGAAATTTGATTTAATTTAGTTTCTCAACCTTGTAATAAGGAATTTGAGGTCATTTTCATATAATTAGTACATAAATGTTTAATGTTTTGGGTCAAAATTGAAAATAATGTAAAAATATGTCAATATATATCAAAGTTGTCACAAATATGCAAAATTGTAAAAAGGGAATATGAAAAGTCATGAATGATGGGAGGTAGTTAGGATTAGTTAGAAGATAAAAATACAGTTTAAATTCCTTTATAAAGGCTTCGTAAACCATTTCTAGTTCAAGGGTGATTGAACAAAAGAATGAGTTTTATGAAATTCTTTGTTTTTATCCATTTTTCTTTAGAAAATCACTAATTCCAGCCCTTGTATGGATTTGTATGGGATAAAATGTGTGTCTAATTGTGTTTAAATGGGAATAGGATTAATCACCTTCCATTTTTCTTTTTTTTCATGTGAATTGGTGAATATTTGGAAAAGTTATTGTATTTTTTGTAAAAATAGTGTAAACCCTGATTTAGGGTAATAGGGAGCCTTTAAATTTGTGCTTCTCTTATATTTATCAATGAAAGTGCTTGGTATTTGGTAATATTATTTCTTGGTGGATGTAATTTAAAATTCTAAAGGGTTTAGAACATAATATTAAGAATAAAGTGAGTAAGATTTCTTTTATTGACTAAAATATGTGTCTCAGTTCTGTATCAGGGGCAATAAAGAAGGTTTTGGTCTAGGGTTTGTAAAAACCAAATGCTAAATACACTTTAAATGTTCTTAAAAGATTAATGAGGTCTAAGTAAACAATTTCCAAGCATTGGTTAAGTGGAATTGATTGGGAAGATGGTTAAATCAATAAGCCCTACCTGTGTTAAGACAAAATCAAGCCTATTTTGGAACAATATAGTCATTGTTTGAGTATTTCTTTCCAAAATAACTTATACTAATTTTTGGATATGATTTAAGACCCATTAAGAGTTACTCAAAATTGTAATTATAGTCTAGTTGAGGGGTCTGGATGAAAAGATATCTCTGATAGTCTTGGAGCAGTCCTATTTTGGAGTCCAATTTGGATGGTCCAGTATGAAGGCTTAATGGAATGTCATGAATAAAGGCTTGTGGATGGTCTAATATGATTATAAAGACCTATTTATACTTGTTTGAAATGCTAGAAGGATAATTGGGCTTGGGTTTTCCTAGATGGTTGTTTGTGTGGTCTAAAAGGACCTAAATGTTGTTTTAGGATAGTCAATGAATCAATAACAAATAGATGAAGGGAAGACCCCGTGACGGATTATTTTGAGTGAGTTAAGGTTCCTAAAGGTTGAGGAAGTCTTGTGAAGTCACATGTATGGGTCAAAAAAGGTGAAAAAATTAGTTTTGTGCCATTGTAAATATTAAGGTTCTGGAAAGATTGTAAACTTGAAGAAGCAAAAGGGATTGAGTCTATAATTTTTTAAGTTTGTTTTCATGAAGGTGATTGTTTCTTCCTCTTGTATTGCATCAGAGAGGTAGGTAGAGAGAGGAAAGAAGAGAGGGAAGGAGAGAATAAGAGAGAAATATGGGGGAGGGAGATAGAGAGAAACCTAGAGAGGGAAGGAGGTATGGAGGGAGAGTTAAGGATGGAGATATATGTGTGTGTGAGAGAGAGAAACATCTCTCTACCTACCTCTCTATGTTTCTCTCATTTCTCTCTCCCCTTCCCCCTCTACTTCTATCTACCCACCTATCCCTCTATACATATTTCTTTCTCCTTCCCTTCCTCCTTCCCTCTCTCAATAGCTCTACCTTCTTCCCTCTCTACTTTTCTCTATCACATATCTCTATCACCTCCATCTCTATCTCTTTTTCCTTCCCTCTCTACTCTCTCTATCTCATCTATATTTCTCTTTACCTTTCCCTTTCTCTCTCTATCTCCTTCCTTCTCTAATCTCTCTATCTAAACACTCTCTCCCTACCTTTTTGTCCTAAACCATAAATTTTTGGTTCTTATGGACTTCTCTAGCTCTTCTAGGGTTTTTCACCTAAAAGGAGAGAAATAGGGCCAAAAATGCTAAGGGATCATTCAAATAATGTGATGTGTGATGTTTTCTAAGCTAAATGAAGTAAAACAAATGCAAATTAAGTGATCTTGAAGACTGAATATGTATACAAAACTAAAATCTATGCTATGTTTGAAAACACAATGTTATTTGCAAAAAGCTTTAAAGAAAGAACAAAAATGCAAATTAAACTAAATAGAAGCATATTTTTTAGAATTGGTGCACCTGGGAAACTAGAGAAAACTGGGAAACAATCTGGAAAATTGATGAAATCTTAATTTGATCTGACTGGGACTCATTTGCCACCATGCGCGACTCAGTCCCAGGTTAGGACTTTTCTGTATAGAAGCTATTCTCTATCAGTCGGGAACCTGGATATGCATTTAACTCAAATTTGTACCTCAAGAGGGACTCATTCACCATGCATGGAGAATGAGACCACATTGTAATTTCTACAACTTCAAAGCTCTGTGATGTACCTTGACATCTACACAACAATTTCTGACGGAAACCTGACTTCAGATCTCATAAAATTCCTATAAAATAGCTTAAAATTATTTTTCTAATGTGGGGTTTTCCTTGGTCAAACCCCTAGTTTGGAAATTAAACCTTGAATGGAGAAAAATCTGAATAAACCCTAGCCTTAGATGTGTTAAAGACTAGGAAAAGCTGAAATATGATAAAGGTCCTATTCTATTGCTCTAGAATAAGAAATCCAAAGATGATTTATATGGTGCAAGATCTCAACCCTAGAAACCTTAAAATACATGCAAAATAGGAATGAAATGACATACAAATGATAAAAAAATAAAATGCAAACCTTAATTTGAAGATAGAGGGTATGTGGGGGATTATAATGGAAAATGTACGCCCTTAAGTGGCAAAAAATTCAGAAAAATTAGAGTTAGGAAACTTGATGTAAAAATTTGAATAAGTTATCTATACTATTTTAAAAATTTGTAATAATAGAATCTATAGAAAATTGAATTTAGTTTCTAAACTACTAGGTTTGTTTAAAAAAAATCTATTTGGTGAAAATTTGAAATTTCAATGTAGTACTTAAATTTCAGGGGAAAAATAAGAAGTAGGTGTCTGTCTGACCACCCTAACCATAATAAAATGATAATTTTTTTTATAATATTTTATATATAAGTAGAGGACTCATGTCTCGATGTGATGCATATTTTTTTGTAATTTTTTTCCAAGTAAATAATTAATTATGAATTTTTTATTACAACTTTTAAAAAATATAAAAAACTCGTATGTCTAACCACCTTAACTTGGTGAAAACTTCATAAAATTCATTTTTCTTTTTTTAATCCTATAGTATGCAAAACATAGAATGTGGCGCATGTTTTGGATTCAAAAAATGTGATACTGTTTGTAAACTATAGATGTTTTTCAATCAACCTATTAATGAGGACTTTAGTCATAATTTGAATAGAAAATGAATAATCATAACTTATTAAATTCAAAGTAAAGCATAATTTAAATTGGTGGAAATCTGAGAATCTCCTTTAAAGAACCTTTTCATTTCATCACTTTTGGGTAAAAAAAAATTCGTCAGCCACATACCATCATATTGCCACTTTTTGGCCCATCATGATCTTGTACATACCCTAGAGTGAAAATGGAAGATGGAATCAATATGAAACCAAGTCCTTAAGTGTGATCTGATGGCTAGTTTCACCTCTTCACCCTAGATTTCTTCATGCTGTACCATATGCATCCATCATCAACCCTTTGCAATGTTGGATCTTGACAAGAGAAGTGAGATTCAAGACTTGCAAAACCCTAGTTTTCTGCCCTAAAACTTCAACTTTTGCTAATGAGACTTGTTGTGGAAGACTTGACTCTAGAAATTGCTGTTCAAAAATTACAAAAAGATAAGAAAAGATGTGTGAAATGACTTGAAATGAGTATTTATAAGCAACAACACCTTATTCTCACGCTATTTAGACCTAAGAGGCTGACATTCATTGGAAATTAAAGTTAAATTGATCAAATTACCACTTAAATTTGAATTTTCCCTCTAAGGGAACTCATTCTCCACCCTTGGCGAATGGGTCCCACCAGAGGGGACTCATTCACCCAAGATGGTGAATGGGTCACACTACTATTGTACAAAGGTTGGTTTTTAGGGTATGAGATAATTAAATGTTGTTTGTCAGATTTTATGTGATTTCTTAGGTAAAATAGGCCTCTAGATAAAAAATAATGGATCTAAGAGGCCTATAAATGTTGTTTTGAAGGGTAAATGATGTGAATGGACTCAAATTTGGGTCCAATTATGTGTGAAATTGTCTCTTTCCTCAAGAGGGTCCAATTTTATATGGCACATTTAGCCCCCACTTTAGTGCCATATGACTCTATGTGCATATGTAAGCTAAAGGACTCTAAACAATGCACCTTATTACATAAAAGGATACTCATTTAAAAGATGGGAGAATGAAGCCCCCAGTGTAGTTATCTGCACAACCAGAGCATTAGGAACCACATCCTGCAACAAAGATCCATTAATTTCCCAAAAATCCTTTTATCTAACACCTAGGAATCCAATTCAAGGGTAGATGTATTTCCCCCTTGATTCCACTTGCTTTACTAAGGTGAAATCAAGGTAGCAATGTAGCAATGTAGCTTTTCAAATAATAAACATCATATCCTTGGGAATTTCCAAGTACCATGCCACATAACAATATATGAATGATGATACCGAGTGTAGAATCATGATTCCAACACATCAAATGGCATAAAAAATGGATTACTCTAGCTCTCATTATGTTGATTTGAAGAATATCTATGTTATGAGTTCGCGAAAAGATAATAATCTTATGTTAATGAAAAGTGATTAAAAGAAGTAGATGAAAGTAACTTGTCACTTACTATTCATTTTACCTTCATGTAGCTTGAGAGTGATGAGTGAGAGGAGAACATGCCGAGTAGATGGGATTACACACCTTTACAACTGGATGATCTTCGTGAGCAGGTGGCATGCAGCGAGTTGTATCATGAGTTATGTTGATTTTGTAACTTTTTCCTTGTGATTTTGTAACAATTTAATGATTTTTATACATGGATATGTTAATTTAGGGTTCTTGGAATTTTTTTTGCAAAGTGTCCCCTTTTTTCGCAAAGTGTCTCGTTGCTTTGCGAAGTGTCTCATTTCTTCGTGAAGTGTCCCATTTCTTTGTGAAATGTCCAAAAAGGGTTATAACGTGTCTAGGGCCATTGGAAAAGCACACTAGATTGACTTTAGCAAACTTGGATGATGAAAAATGTGAAACTTGAAGAATTTAGATGAAATTTAAAGCATTGTGTGATGATTTTGATAGGTTCCCACCCAGTCGTAGTAGCGGCTAGGGGGAAGACAACTTTCATTTCTGAGAGATCATGTGCCAGTGCTATTGGTGGCAGAGGTAGAGCATTTATAGTCAGTGGGTATCTATTGGGAATATTTGATGCCACCCATGAGATAACATGACGCCATGTTGATGGCTTTGTGCAAAAATTGGGATGTTGATACTTGTACCTTTCATCTTTCCACTATGGAAATGACTATCACTCTGAAGGATGTACACCACATTCTTTGAGTTCCCATTTTGAGAGATCGGGTATATTTCTAGGGGGATCGATCATTCCGAGAGAAGAAGAGAGATATGTAGTATTGTTTAGGTGGACCTCTACATGAAGAGAGGGTTAGAGTGTAGATCAAGCTTCCTATATTACTTATTAGTGAGCTCCTATGGTCATACAAATTATGATGCATACAGTGGCACTAGTTCTCAATCCAGATGGACAAGTAACACACTGGGATGGAGGACTGGTAAACTTGATACGAGGGATGTATGAGCAGAGGACAGTCTATGCTTGGGGCCACTACATTTTAGCACACCTGTATTATGATATTGGTTGGTTTGTATTTCAAATGATGGATAGTATGGTCCATTGTACACTTCTACAGGTGTGGTGCCTTGAGCATATCACATGTACCAAGCCTGTTGGATTCCCTTGTGCTATAGTTGTATGATATCCACGAGCATTCAACTATCCTTTGTGATGCTTGTGGTAGTATGGGGATTTACACTTTTGGAGGGTGAGATTTGACCGACTAGAGGAGGAAAAAATCCTATGAAGACCCTATCTACTCACTTTATAGTGTCTAGATCCCACCAGACAATTACAGAGGATGCAGATGGATAGGTATCTAGCTGGGAGGCATGACTATGTGGTATGAACTTTCTATGACGAGCGAGTCATGTGATAGTTTGGACAGGTGCGAACACCACCGAGGGAATTCCCCTTCATTAAATGATCAGTGCGAAGTGCTTGAAGGCCAGGTGATACTATTCGGTTGACCATAGATCATGTTCATGAGAGTGATTCTGATGATTCAGATCATGACTAGCCACCAACATTTGACACTGATGATGTCAGTGGCATAAACAAGCACGAGGAGTGGTGGTCATATGCATGACCAGCTCCTGTGTTCCCCATGGATTTCCCTATAGGTGATGCGGGACCAACACTAGATGAGGGTGATGAGCCAGAGGAGAGAGCAGAGGAGGTATGGTATAGGCCAACAAATATTTTTGTAGATGTTATTGATGAGGAGTACTAGTCTGAGGTTGATCCTGATTAAGAGGACTAGGATGGAGGATAGGATGAGGAGGAGGAGGAGGCAGATTATGAGGAGGATAATTTTTTACGAGGAGCCACCCATGAGTGAGGGTGATGAGGTAGCTATTGAGGATTAGTACGATCATGGAGAGTCCTCACATACTTATAGGACTAGATCACAAGTAGTAGCTACAACAGACATCAACACTCAAAGTTAGAGAGAGCCTAGCACATCCTCCATGCCCCCTAGAGAGGATGAGGTTGACATTTCTCATGCATCTAGAGACATATGTGTTGATATCTGATTTTACACATTAAATAAATTCTTATTGAATTTCCCCTTTATCTTATGTCAACTATAATTAAATAAATCCTTTATTTATTTAATTATTCATTTAAATCCCTTCATCACTTAATTAAATAAATCTTATTTATTTAATTATTCTTCAAATATCAAATATTGAATTAAATGAATTATTTAATTCATAAATCCTATTTTAACACATTCCTCTATATTTAGATAATTGTGCAAATTATCTAAGTATTCACTTTTACTTGACTCAAAGATCTATTTTAATCACTCAGTTAACCCTTGATTTAATGGTTGAGTGGCTTTTCGAGTAATCTCTTCATCAAATCATTCAATCGTCCAGTGCTAACTCAATTGCGTGTACATGCAGATTAATTAAATATTCCTATTTAATTAATTAAATCTTGTGCATGCATTTGAATAGAGAGTTGCTTTAATCAATCTTTATCTTTGTCATGAAAAGATAATTCTTCTATTTTCGAACACCAAACTTGAAGATTAAATCATTATTTAATCTTTAATTCTTTTTCTAATTTGTATCACTCATGTCACTACTGACAGTTATCAGAATGCATGTCTAATCTATCGATCTCAACCATCCATTGATCTTTCAATCTCGGCCTGTCATTCAGATAATCAATTTTCTATAAATTGATTTGTCTTTCATCATTCCAATCTCTCTCAAAATCTTATGACTTCTTGGAGAAACTATCTTGAATCTTCGATGTTTTGCTAAATCACTATCATAGGCTATACTTGCACGAACTTTTGAAAATTTGAGGGCAATTACACTACAATGGAAAAATGGAGAACAACAATCGAGATGATACGTGGAATTGCATACATATTAGGTGAGATTGTTTTAGATTATTTACATTCTAGCATTCCTTTGTTCTTTGTTGCTTAACTTAGATTGCATTAAAGTTTTAGATTTGTATTGCATGTTTGCTTTGATCTATTTCCTCTGCATTTTTTTGGATGTTACATTTGGTGAACCTGACGTGAAGACACCATCTTTGCATATCCATAGAATTTTATTTCATTTTGTAGGTTTTTGTACGGAATGACGCATCTGCTTGATGAAATGCCGCAATTGACATTCAAAGATGCATCAGCTTGACGAAACAACACAATTGACATTCTTGAATGCATCTGCGAATGGAAACAACGCATCTGAAAAGGAATCACGCATCTATCATTTTCTAAGCCCCAACTGACTGGTAAAATACTGAGACGCATTTGACAGAGAAAATGATGCATCCGACTGGTATATTTTAGGATTAGATTTTCAAGTTACAGTTTCCTTTTCATGGTTTTGTTTTCGCTAATCTTTTGTTTTCATCATGTGTCTTGGGGAGTTAACAAAGTTTTTTCAAATCAATAGTCAAAGACCAATATCAAACTACTAATGAATCTTTCTACAGAACATATGTTGAAGACCCTAGTTAATTCTTTGAAATAGATTGTTTGGTAGTGTAGAAAATCTCTCATTTGGTTTAAAATTAACAAGTGTCTACTGTGTTTGGTGTGAAAGAACAACTGTGATTACCCTCATGATTTGGTACATCGAAGTATCCTCTCCCCTTGCATATTCGTGCGACCTGGGTGTAAGAGAAATGGTTACCAACTCTAGAACTTGGGCCTGTTCTAGTGGGAAAAATTACTCACCCTAGGACAACTTAGATCGGTAGCACCTTGAACCCAAGGGACTTCCATCCGGTATATAAAAGTGGATTCTTGGGGAAAGCCCAAAAATCATGTGTATGGTTCTGACGAGATGGATCCAAAAGGGGACTCTCACCACATGGCTCATGCCCTATGAACGGAATGCCCGTACTAAACACATTTTGTTTTAGAGACCAACCATTTTTTGACTGTTGCTTGGTATAGTGCAGGGTACAGTATCATGCCCAAAGAAACTCACTACTGATCCCCTTAAGTAGAGATAGCAGTTCTTGGGAAGTCATTACCCAAATAATATGAATTTGGTGTGCTCGAATGACGTTAATGAGCTGTGGAGGAGAGCTAATGCCACCAAAATTCTAATCTATCCGCTCTCGAGAAGGAAAGGTGTTTAGCACCAATCTGGGTTATATCGGTGGGCTATACCAAGTATACAAACCCTTGGCCTATTGGCCTAATAGGATTGTACTTGTCTGTTGTCAAATTACATGTTCTTTGAGTCCAAAATCAAACTAAAAAAACTTTGTCTTATGATTATCTTTGTTTTCCAAAACTTGATCACAAAAAATAGTGTCAGTTTTATATCTCAATTCATTGAAAATACAACAGAGTCATAACTGTTCACCAGAAGGTCACAATTGATTTTTAGAGTCACATCTATTTAACTTTGAGTCACATCTATCATTATTAGTCGCATCTATTTAGCATAGAGTCTCATCTTCTAGATTAGCTTGTATTTGTTTTATGGAAAAACCGCATATGTTATATTCTAAGTCGCAATTGCTATTACGAGTTGCATCTGTTAGAAACTTAACCGCATCTGTCTAACACCAAAAACTAAAAATTTACCAGAAACACGCAACTGATTGACAAAAATCCGCAACTATAAAATATAACCACATTTGATAAATTCTACGATGCATTCGCCAAATTATTAGAAAACTAGAATTCACGGTCACTATCTACTCAACACTGTCATACCATTCTTTGATCTATCTTACTTGTCCTTGGATAGAAACTTGAAATGATTTGCTCAATTTTTGCATCCTTTAGGTATCATTTAGTCATTACCATAGTTGTCCTAATTCTGAGTTTTACTTTCATCATTGAGTACAGATTACCTTTAGATTTAAACTTCTAAGGAAAGTCAGTTTTACAAAGTTTAGGATAGGTCCACCATCTATACTCTAGAAAGATCATAGTGTCAACAAAAATTTTCATTGAACCTAGTCCTATCATCTTATCCTTTGTCCTACAGAGAGTCCTCCTAGCTCATTAGTCTAGTTAGGAAACTGAACTTGTCATTGATACTCATCCTACATTGGTTCCTTGACTTAACTAAATTGATTCCTTGGTTAGACTTTAGGTAGTTGGTCCCTCTGTCTTGGGTTTACAGAATTGATTACCTTAGATGTTTGCTTAGATTTTGCATCTTTGGATATTAACATTTTGGACTAGCGTCATCCTAGAACAATCCTTATTTTGAATTCAGAAAATCCCAAAAACATAGACTAGAGTCATACTGTCCATAGAAGTAGTTTTGCATTCCTTGCATATTGAGCTTATCCTACATGGTTGAAACTAGGTCTAAGAGAAGAGAAAGAGAAAATATGTTGAACCCAAATGAATTCATCAATCCATTTTCCTCAAGACCTCACAAGACTCTATTAGATAAATTCACCACTAGAAACACTCAAGGGCACATTACAACAAAAGACATAGAGGCTTCTGTACAGGACCCTGAGTTTGCCTCTTTTGTACATGAGTACCTAGCAAACAATCGTCAATGATACTTAGCCAAATTGCTAGCTGAAGGCGCTACCTTACTTATAGGATTCGATATTAGCACCTTACAAACTCAACCTACATAAGGGACAAATACAACAACTGCCAATACTACTATACCTTAGGTAAATACAACTATACCATCTGGCATACCTACATAGAGTATGACAATCCATACATCTCCATTTGGTATGTCTGGCATGACATCTAGATTTAATTTCACTATGGGGGAATCCTCGTCCACTCCCTTTGGTCCTCTTGTTGGGAGTAAAAGATCTAAAACATCAGCCTCTACACCAAATGTCAATGTCACGAGTACTATATCCCAGTCAACAGCCATACCTAATGCCAGTGTCATGAGCACCATACCACAATCGATGACCATACCTAGTGCTCACATCACTAGTACTATACCATGGATTACACAAACAAGAGGCATTCCCTCATTCCAATATGGAAATCAGAATCCATCTTCCTAGATCAGCAGTCAGAATATATTCACATAGATTCCAAATTAGAATCCGTTCTCTCAGATGGGTAATCAGAACCCATTCTCCTAGATTCCAAGTCAACAACAATTTACATAGATTCTAAATTAGAATACCTTCTCCCAGCATGGTACCCAAAATCCATTCACACAAATCCCAAGTCAAAACCAATTTATGCAAATTTTAGACCATAACATGTTTACTAAAATTCTGAATCCAAACCCACCTCAAATACCAACGTTCAATCGAAACCCATCACGAGACCTTGGATTTTAGAATACATACACAAATATGCATAATCCACCTAGCACATCATTGCCCTAGGTTGACATCTTGCAAACACAAATGCATGCACTACAAACACAAATGGACAACATGGTAGTGTCAACTAAGAAATCCTTTTCAACAAAGGACACATGCCCATTTCCCTTTGATAGATCATTGTACATGACCCTTTTCCCTCACAGGTATGTCATACCGAATCTCCATAAGTACAATGGAAAATGAAATCTGATAGAACATATAAGGGAATTTTCTACCATATGCATAGACATCGCTTATGACCCCACATATCTTATGAGACTATTTCCAAGAAGTCTTGTAGGAATTGCACTAGAGTGGTTTTCAGGTCTAGACTATGGCATCAGATCTTGGGGTGAACTGGCTAAGAAATTTGTTGAGCAATTCTCCTTCAACATAGACCACGAGATAAATATAGCAACCTTGTATCACACAACACAAGATGAAGGTGAAACATTTATTGCTTTCTTCCAGAGATGGAGGACTATATCTAGCTGGTGTCCTATTGAGATACCTAAATAACAAAAAGTTACTAATATGTTCCAAGAAAACCTTCATGCAAAACTAAGGAGTAACTTAAGGGTACATTGTTGTACATATTTTTTAGAACTAGTGGGAAAAGGGGTTATAATAGAAAAGGATCTCATTGAAAAAGTGGAACTTAAGACATCAACATCCAATAGAAATCCAATCGTGCAAAACACCCCCAATGACAGAAATAGATTTTGGTCTCGCAACAAAAACATCACCAATGATGGGGTAGTTGATGCTAAAACTGTACAAGTAGGACTAGTCATTACATTACAAGGACCTAACACTTCTGCCAACATGGTCCAAAATACTCAATGTTCACAACAACAAAGGAGGTTTAAAAAATGTGAGTTCACTCCCTTAGGGGAACCCATAGAGTCTGTATTCAAACAGTTGTTACAACATAATCTTATACAGTTGCAAGAGCCAAGACAATATGATCCAGGACAATTTAAACTAGTTTGGTGGGATGACAATGCCTTTTTTGATTATCATAGAACTAAGGGACATAACCTACAAAATTGTCGCCAACTAAAAAATATCATACATGATCTTGTCGTAAGGAGAATAATTGAAGTTATTGGACAGAAACAAAAGTCATCAAACACTGATCATCAAGTCTTTTTTTATCCACTACATGACCATGGGAAAGGAACTGTTCCCAGTTCGAGTATTAGGACCAATATGTCATCCAACTATGCGAGTATCAAGCATGATTATAATAGTGGAAAAACCATTCATCACCTTCGCACCATCGATTAGAATACCAATACCATTACTATCGATACAAATCCTGAGTGTGCAATTAACACTCATCGTACGGAGATCACTATCCAAGGTCCTCCATTGCAGCAAACACCACAGCCTTCCAAGTCACAATATAACCTACTTAACTAGTTGGGGAAGACCCCAACCCAAATCTAAATCTTGGAATTATTGCATATCTCTCCTGAGCATCAATCCATTCTAGATAAGGCTTTACAAAACACCACAATCCCCAATGATCTTGACGTAAATCATTTCTAGGAAATGGTGGGATATTTGACTAATAATCATCATGCCACATTTTCTCAACAAGACTACGCAACTAAAAAGACAAACCATAACAACCCTTTACATCTAGAAGTCTTTGTTGATGACACCAAAGTTAGACAAGTTTTGGTAGACAGGGGAGTAGAGTTAAATCTATGCACTTTAAAATTGATTAAGGCATTAGGTTTCTCAGAAGCATTTGTAGACACAACCAAAAGTATTGTCATTAAAGCTTATGATGATGAGGAATGAAAATCAAAGGGGGTGGTAACAATTCCTATCAGAATTGGTCTTGCGGTAATGGAGACAAAGTTCCAGGTCTTGGATCTCAACCTTCCTTATAACCTTCTGCTAGGTAGACCGTGGATTCATGCCATGAAGGCGGTCCATTCCACGTATCATCAGTGTCTCAAATTCTCTTACAATGGAACTGAAATAACTATAGATGGTGACCCAGATCCATTCCAATATTACACCAATCTAAAAGAAATCCCCCAATGCCAAGTTTTGGTAAACCAAGAGGCTTCATCATCCAATCCATCAACCTATGTTGATCCATCCACACTCACCCGAACATCTATTTCACCTTCGATTCCTACCACTCCTAGGGTTGAGATCCAAGAAAAAGGTTGTGGAGATTATTACATGAAGACATCTTATTGTGTTAGCCATTTGGTTCCTCCCAATTCATATGGTTTACCTAAATTAGATACGCGACAATCTATGGTCACTATACATGTTCCTCCCACAACAAATTTCACTAAATTGGGAGAATTAAGCAAAGAGGCCATAAATACAGAAGATATCACCTCCTAGATGTATAGAGAAAATGATGAAGAACCTCTCTCACTGGCTCATATTCCTAAAGATCTATATGGGAAGGGTTTCACAATCATGTAGAGCAAGGGATATAATGGAAAAAGTGGTTTAGGCTTAAACCAAGATAGGAGGATTGAACCAATCTTTGTTTCTCAGTGGCCAAAAGGCGTAGGGCTTGGGTTTCAACCGATTCAGATTGGAGATCCTAGTACCACATCACCCTTAATTAAGGAAGTAAGTGCTTTAAAATATATTAAGACATCTCACGAATCATCAGACCAATATCATTGTGACTCCCTCGGCTCCAACGACTATGAGTGGGATTCCCTATCCTCTACCTCTTCCATGGACCTTGACAAGCTATTTGGAGAACTTGAATTAATGTTAAGATCCTCACCCAATTCATTGAATTCTTGTCCACCAAAGAATATGAAAAAAGAGGAATGGTTTAAACACTACTATTGGGAATCACTTGATCCTATCTCCTGGCAACCTGATCCTATCTCCTGGCAACTTGATCCATTTGTTTCAAATAACCAAACCTTGGCATTAGGCCCACCTTTGAATCCACCTAGATCGAAACCTAAGAGCAAATAGGACTTAGTACAAGAATTTTGTGACCATATGAATAACTCAATCCTTACCTTGACCCCATTAAACTTTGATAACTCTGATGATGACATGCCCTTAGTCTATCCCCAACTCATTGATTGGGACCAACAAGACACACCTGTCTTAGACATTTTTGAGAACAACGAAGTAATTTTTAAGTTCCTAGGATTACGAGAAGGCATACCTAGCGGTGATCACAAGGCTGATTTTACCATTGACTTGGACAACAAATAATATTTTGGGGAATCTTTTCAACCCTCTAGTCGCAAAAATGAGAAAAAGAATAAACAAGATAAAAAGGATGAGTGTCTAGGTGAAAACTGAAAGGAACCTTTAGACAATGAAAAAGTAAAAAGAAAGGAAACATCCGAAGGTGAAAACCTCTTTGAGGCACCTAAGGATGGAGGTTTGAACATTCTCCCTATTGCACAAGAAAAGTCACCCATGCTCATTGAAGAATCAATAGAAGTCAACATAGGTACAAAAGAGAATCCTCAACTAGTTTATTTTGCAACGTCATTGAAAACAAAAGAGTAGCCAGAATTCCACAACTTCTTTGCACAGAGACAAATAATTTTTTCCTGGTCCTATGCAAACATGCCTGGGTTGGATCCTGAACTTGTTCTACATCACTTACCCTTACAACCAAGTGTCAAACCAATGAAACAAAAATTGAGGAAAATGCATCCACAAATTGTTTTACTAGTCAAGGCAGAACTCAAGAAACTATTAGACGTTGGTTTCATTAGATCAATCGATTATGCCAATTTGATTTCCAATCTTGTACCAGTCACCAAACCAACTGGGGGCATCTATATCTACACCGATTTTAGAGATATCAGCAAGGCTTGTCCTAAGGATGACTTCCCTTTGCCTAACATAGACATGATAGTTGATATGACAATAGGTTATGAGATGTTGTCCCTTATGGATGGATTTTCAGGATATAATCAAATCAGAATTGCAATTGAAGACCAACCTAAGATAGCTTTCACTTGTCCTTTGGGACCATATTGCTAGAATTTTATGCCCTTTGGACTCAAAAATGCTGAAGCAACCTATCAACGTGCCATGATCACTATCTTTCATGATCTAGTAGACACTCTTATGGTGGATTATGTCAATGACCTTATAGTTAAATCCAAGACAAGGGTAGAACATTTACAAATTTTAGATAAGATATTTCAAAGGCTGGAGAAGTATAAAGTGAGACTCAATCCCAAGAAATGTGTGTTTGGAGTAAAGTCAGGAAAGCTTTTAGGCTATATCATCTCCATATGAGGCATTGAAGTGGATCCATCCAAGGTAAAAGAAATCATAGACATGCCCCCACCAACTAATCATAATCAACTAAGGACATTACAAGGAAGACTACAATCCATCAGAAGATTTATAGTGCAGTTAGCAGATAAGACACATCCTTTTCAACATCTACTTGAGAAAGGGGTACCCTTTGCATGGATAGCTAGGTGCGGAGAGGCTTTTCAACTGATTAAAGAATATTTACTCACACCACCAGTCTTAATGCCACCTGTTAAAGGATGACCATTGATTCTTTATATTACAACAACCCATTCATCACTCATAGTTTTGCTTGCACAGAATGACGATGAAGGTCATGAAAGGGCGGTCTATTATATCAGTCAAACTTTGGTAGATTATGAGCTCAACTATAGTACCATTGAACGTTCCTATCTTGCAGTAGTATTTGTTACCCAAAAATTAAGGCACTATATTCTAAACCATCAAACAATGTTGATTGCCAAAATAGATCCTTTGAAATATCTTCTAAGCAAGGCAGCATTAACAGGGTGATTGGCCAAATGGGTTATGATACTTAGTGAGTATGATATCCAGTATGTGGAGAGAAAGGATATTAAAGGACAAGTCATTGCTGATCAGTTAGCCGATGCACCACTACAAGCAGATCACCCATTAGTTGTAGACTTTCCTGATGAGTTTATATTTACAATTGACACAAACATAACATGAAAACTATACTTTGATGGCTCACATACAAATCATGGTTCAGGGGCTGGTACATTATTTATCACACCATAGGGTGATTCCATCCCTAAGTCATTCAGGATTGCATTCCCATGTACTAACAACATAGCAGAGTATGAAGCTCTAGTGACAGGGTTACGCATGGTAGTCAAGTAGGAAATTTAGAATCTATAGGTCTATGGTGATTCTCAACTAGTAATCAAATAGGTAAATGATGATTATGAGACTAAGGATGAGAAGCTTGCTCCATACAAACACATGGCTGATAGCTTTAAAGAGTACTTTGAAAAAGTCAAATTTCATCAGATACCTAGTGTTTTAAACAGGGCAATAGACGGTATGGCTACAATTGCATCACTTCTAGCATTCCTAACAATGTGCCTAAGTTTGAGTTCTTGGTAGAACAACTTTTGGTCCCAGCCTACGATATCCCAGATTCTGAAATGATGTGTGACATTGTTGGTTTTGATTCCCCATGGTACAAATAAATCTATGACTACCTTCATGTCAAAGTCATACCCACTGGCATGTCAAACAACCAACGTAGGACATTCCTCTGCAAGTCAACCAAATACACCGTCCTCAGAGACACCTTATATAGACGTGCCTTAGATAATACCCTACTGAGATGCCTTGATTCTACAGAAGCACAAGCAACCTTGCATGGGGTGCATGAGGGTATATGTGGTTCCCATTCTAGTGGTCCTACCTTAGCCAAAAATATTATGAGACTGGGTTATTATTGGCCTACTATGGAAAAGGACTCATATGTCTTTGTAATGAAATATCACCAATGCCAAGTTCATGGAGACTTGATACATGCACCAGCATAGGAGCTTCGTCCTACAATGTCACCATGGCCCTTTGCTCAATGGGGACTTGACCTCATAGGTAAGATCCACCCCACATCATCTAATGGCCACCAATTCATCATCATTGGCACTGAATACTTTACGAAGTGGATTGAAGCCATTCCTATGACATACATTACTGACACATAGATTTTTTAATTTATGCTGAACTATATCATTTGTCGATATGGTTCCTCACTCCATAATTACCGATAATGGCTGCCCATTTAAGAATCAAAAAGTCTTCCATCTGTGTGATGAATTTCATATTCATCATCACTTTTCCACTCCATACTACCCATAACGTAACGACCAAGAAGAGGCATCTAACAAAACCATTATTAGGATCCTCAAAAGACTGTCAATGATGTTGGCCATGATTGGCATTTACAACTTAATCTCACCTTATGGGCTTATTGCACAAGTATTCGTACCCCCATTGGCACCACTCCCTATTCACTAGTATTTGGTTTTGAAGCTATTCTTCCTATTGAGGTCAAGATTCCTTCCCTAAGGGTATCCTTGAAAGGCCACATTTATGATGAAGAGTACCGAGTATTGAGACTCCATGAGCTAGAATTCCTGGATGAGCAAAGGCAAAAGGCACTAGACCATCTCCAAGCATATCGTAATTTCCTTTGTTGTAGCTATAATAGGAAGGTATTGAATAGAAACTTGGACATTGTTGACCTAGTTTTAATGGAGAACCTAAAGAATCAAGCAGAAAGAGAAAAACTAGGAAAGTTTGAACCAAACTGGTTAGGACCTTATATTGTTATAGAAGCCTTTGGATCATAAGAGTACCAACTCTCTACTCCTGAAGGGGAGCAATTGTCCTCGCCAATCAATAGTCTTCACTTGAAGAAGTTCTACACATAGCTTATGAGAGCCTTGTCTTAATTAGAAAAAATACAAAAAAATCAAAAATCAAAAAAATTGTTACTAAGGTGAAAACCTAGCAAACATGCATCTTGGTAACACCAAAAAAATTAGATAATCCAAAAAATAGTAAAGAAAAATAATTCATCCAATAGTGAAAACCACTTCGCTAGTGCTTTGGATAGGTACCGTGGTGAAAATCTGGCAAATAGGCGCCATGTGTAGTTGAATCAGCTCCTTTGTCTATTATTATTCTAATCTAGCATACCCTATACATAGTCTACTACCCTGTACATACTACCTTTCCCTGTACATATCACTTGTCTTTCCTATCTATCACTTGTACATACCATTTGTAATAAGTGGTAGTCTTTCTCATAACCTGGAACGATTGACATCGAGTGCATTTCATACTCCCCATTTTACCCCATTCATAATCAATTGGTCTTATACTCGACTGGGGGAAAAAACTTGACATGCGCCATATTAGTTCTTCCATTGGCTATGTTGAAGATGTAAAACCATAGAAAAAATCCAAAAAACATCACAAAATGACTGGAGAAAACACAAAACATTAGAATACTTCAAAAAGACAAAAAAATCAAAACATGTCAAAAATCCAAAAACAGAGTCAGAGTCAATCAGACTTTTCGGTCTTTGTCATATGTCAAACTACATTACCCCTGTGATTGGACGTAGGCAAGGCCATCTACCGATGTGCCCCTGAGGCTTTAGGTTAGTCTGTTTAGGTTTGTCTATATAAATTCATCACTCAATCTATATGTCTATATGACAATGTCATAGGTCGTGTAGAACTATGAGGTCTCTGCATGTATAACGTAGGCAAGGCCATCAATCGATGAGCCCCCGAGGCTGCACTAGGTTAGTCCATTAGGGTTTGTCACATTCACTATCACACACAGCTTTTATTTATAGTTAGTCTTGTCAGTTGGAGTCATGTCTGACTACGAGGTCTCTACATGTATAACATAGGCAAGGCCATCAATCAATGAGCCCCTGAGGCCGCACTAGGTCAGTCCTTTAGGGTTTATTGTCACACAAAGTCAATTTTCCACACATCATATTAGGTCATGCATTAATCTGATGAACAAGTCAGAAATGTCTCTAAGTCATATCAAACAAATTTCCAACAAAACAATCAAAATAGATCAACTAATGTCTTCTATAGGATGTGTCCTTCTTGGAAATAGACATCATCAAAACAATCAACCTGTGTCTTATTTAGGATGAGTCCTTCCTGAATACTAATATTGGCAAAAAAATCTATGTCTTATACAGGATGAGTCCTTCTTGAATAATTGACATTGTCAAACAATCAAACATAGCCTTACACAGGTTATCACGTCAACGGAATCTGACTCAACGTCTTATACGATACATGTCTTTCTAAAACCAAGATTTTTCATGCCTTATACAGATATTCATAACATCAAAACCAGACTCAAAGTCTTATCCGGTATGCGTATCTCCTGAAATCAGGCTCTATCAATCAATCCTTCTATCAATCAAAATGAATCAAACAAACAAAACAAGTTTTGAAAAATATTTTATTGGCTTTCTAACTTTATGGCTTATTTATTTTATAATTTTTGTTTGACTTTATGATGGGAATTATGTTACTATCTTTCTCAAGGATGTCCCATGAAGGATTTAGAAAAGCAACGATATATCAAAATTATGTTTTCTTTGACTGTTGTCTGTCAACTATCTTTTAAAATTGGATTTTGAGTGATGTTACTATTTTCCTTAAGGATGTCCCATGAAGGATTTAGAGGAGCGATGACATCTCATGACCCATCTTTTACTTTGTTTGTTGTCTATGGTTTGTCCTGAAAAAAGGACTAGGGCAACTTGTACCCTTAGTATGAGTTAATGACAATCCTTGTCTACAACTGTCTGTTGTTAGCAAGTGGATGACCTTTCACACCTTGATCTATGTCATATCATGGTGTTTTTCTCCATTTGTATTAGTCCCACCCAATGATGATAAAGTGCAAGACCTTTTGTGATATAGCGAAACATCGAAGATTGCTAATACTAACATCTATCGCATTTCTAGCAATATTTCTCAATCTTTCTTTCCACACTAACAGTTCTTCTTTCTGCATTATGATGGAGTCCTGTGACACACAACAATATAAATCATCCTGCATACACATACATGTTAGAAGAATACAAACATATAGACATTTATCATATCTGGGACATCATGGCATCATAGACATTCATCATCTAAAATACATATCATAAGTATTCCATGTACATAACAAATTATAAATACATGCATCACATTTCATTTGTATAGCATCACATATAGAAAGCATTGTACATATAACATCACATTGGATCTTATAATTATAAATTGCATACATAACATCCATTGACATCATACATGTTCATACATGCATATATCACATAGAATCAACATCACATCATAAGCTGCATAAACACATCATAAAGTAGATACGATCATCCATCACAAGCCATATCATATAAACATACCATGTACAAATAAACGACTGCATAATAAATAAATAGAAATGTATATCATGAGAATCACCACCAAAATCATATATATATATATATATATCACTCAACAGTGTCACATCACAATGTCATAATGTATCAAGCAATATGGAAGCCCGTAGGCTATAGGATCATAATACAATGTCTCAGTACATATCAATAGTTGTCCCTATCCTAAGCTGCCACTGCTATCATGACTAGAGTGTGCGAATGACTGATGTCGGGAACCTGATGACCTGTGAGCTGAGTGGGGCCTGTCATATGGACCTGATCTACATGGTTGCTCCACACCCTTTGTGCTAACTATGCTGGTGTGGGTCCTAGTCTATGACCTGCTGCTACATGCCTCTGAGAAGCTAGGAGCCCATCTCTCTAGAGGAACCTCTATCTCATATAAATCTTGATAATAAGCCTCCCTCTCCCCGGCTCTAACTAACTCTCTAGAAAATTCCACTACTGGCCTAGTACATAGAGCTCTGATCTCTATGAATCTCTCCTTGGTTTTCTGCCTCTGAGCTATGGCATGATCTCTATCCATGACAACTTTGTTCCTCTCCATCTATACCAAATCCCTCTTAGACATCATAAGCCTCATCTTCTCCTTCAAGGATGCAATATGGGCCCGAAGTGTAGTAGTGTCGGAATCAACTACCTCAGTGTCAACCTGTCTAACCCTTGGCACACCATCCTCCTCATCCTCCAACTCCTCCAAAATCTTGTCTTGAATCTCTTGCTCATGATCATCATCCTCCTCATCATCATCCTAATAGGCACCCAGTAAGCCTAAGGCATCAATCTCTGCCTCCTCTCTGTCGGCCTCCTCTCTATCTGCCTCCTCCTTCTAGGCTACTCCTCCTCTCCACCAATCTCAACATCCACCTCCTCCCCACCTCCACCAATATCTAGTATGGGAACATCCTCCTCTCCCCGTCCCTCCTCATGGATGGGTGACAATGGTGGCCCTCATCCCCTCTGTCCATGTCTCCCTCTCCTACCACTGTGCCAACCACCTCCACCATCATCTCCATCATCACCATGGCCCCCTCCACCTGTCCAACCTCTGCCTCTACCATGACTACCTCACAGTCCTATCCCTTTCCACTCTATCGGTGCCAGCTAATTTGGATCTATCAAGGGAATCAGCCTATGCACAGCCCACCATTGATCGTAAGCCTCTGTGGTACCTGTCTCTGCCAAACCATCTCTCCATCCCCATAGAACTTCTTGCAATCGTTCAATATCTGCCTCCACAGTGGCTACTAGAATCTCTAGACCCCACAGAGGGATCTCCTACAAAGACCTCGTCAACTTGGCCCGTCCTCTTGGCACATCCTGTATCTCTCTGAACTTTCATAATACACGATTTGGAAAATGGCGCTCTATCATGTGGACATGTGAAACAGTCTACCCAATCAAGTACCGTGTCTGGCAGAAAAAAGGTAGGTGCTCATCCTTGTCTGACCACTCTACACATCCCAAGTAGGGTCTCCATGTATATTGCAACATAGTATCTATGGCATGCCTGAAATACCCAGTATTTCCCATGTGGTGCTGAGTGTTCACCTCACATAACGAAAGGAATAAGGAGCTTCGTGTTGTACATCTACTATCCCTGGTGGCCAAAAAATAGCAATGTGTTCCCATGCCCATACCATCAGGAGCATGGTACCACAACTTATGGACTGAGCCTCTTGATAGGCTATGTCATGCAAGTGAAAATATAACATGCCAAGGAGATAGGGACCCCATGCATATACCTCCTGTAACTCTAGCATCCCTACTAGCATCTCCCCCCAACCCACAGGAAAACCATGACCTCAACATTCAGGAAGCACTATGCCACCTATCAATGTACACACTAGACAGTCTAGCTGCCTATACCTCTATGCCAGAACACACCATCTAATCTCATAATGATCGAACCCTAACTATCTGACATCGGTGTGGGGGTAGTATCTATACATCTTAGCAGCACCCCTTTGGGTATCGTACCTCACCCTTGTGCCTCTGATGGGATGTCTCAAGATCTGATAAACATCCTCTAAGGTCACTATTGCCTCTCTAGTAGGTAGGTGAAAGGAAGAAGTCTCCAAGTGCCACCACTTGCACAAAGCTGTCAATAAACCCCGGTTCGCCTGAATCTAGGGCATAACTGTAACATGTAGAATACCTAGGTGTCATAAGAAATGTTGTTCTACACTCCACAAGTTTTCTCAGAAGTGAAAAGTCATAGGTCTTGACTCTTGCGTATATACAGTGTCTAACACAACCTACAATGGCAATATACATGCCTCATGTCAACATCAAACATCTATCCTAGTGCAAAATGACTAAATTAACTGCTATTCAAATGCGTCATTATTTTTCAAATGCATTATTCTTTTGCACATGCGTTATTCTTTTGCACATGCGTCATTATTTTACATATGTGTTGCAAAAAAATCAAATGCGTCATTCAATTACACATATGCATCATTCGTTTTCAAATGTATATGCATGTATAATAAAAAAATGTGTTTGCGAACAATTAACTATCACATGCAACTATGTAACTTAAATAACGAGTGCATCGAATTAAGTGAAAATGCGTTGAAAAATAAACATATGCGGCTAATTTAAATACACATGCATTGTTCTTTATCAAATGCGTTGAACTAAATTACACATGCGTTAAATTGTAGAAAACCCTACGCTACCTATCTATGCCATTTTAGAAATGTGTTGA
This sequence comes from Sequoia sempervirens, assembly GCA_007258455.2. Taxonomy (NCBI): domain Eukaryota; kingdom Viridiplantae; phylum Streptophyta; class Pinopsida; order Cupressales; family Cupressaceae; genus Sequoia; species Sequoia sempervirens. The sequence continues at coordinate 597,574,567 of VDFB02193867.1, read as the reverse complement.
TCCGCATGCAAATGTGTCGATTGTGCACTCACATGTGGATTTTCAACAAAGTGACGCATAACAAAAATATCAAATAAATGCATAAAAAATCACGCAAATTAAAAAAAATTCAAAAGTCAAGATTAAGGTATGTACCGGGGGGTCCGCGTCGGCTGGCCGCCTGAAGGTCCGGATCCTATATGCTCGATGGTGGGTGTTCGAAATAGGAGACATCATCACTGTGGGTGTAGAGAAAAATCTCAATTCTGAAAGCTAGGTAGGTGAAAATGAATTGGTTTTTACCCCAATTTCTATTTATACCTAGGGTTTTGGTGGCATTTTTTCCTAATGGCCGTGTCAACTTCCAACTTCAATCAACCTGTACCTGTCCTTAACATTTCCATCTTCAATTCTATCAACTACACTACATTTTTGGCTATCCAATGGACTAATCGGGATCATTTTCAAAAAATTTTGAACTTTTTCAAAAATTTGTCAATTTTCCCGAGGGGGCATACGTTCACCTGTTTACACCAAGGCATTACTGGGGCATATTTCTTATCAATTTTCTTTGACACAACACTGAAATGACATTGTATCAAAGAGGGGCAAATGTAGACACCAAAATCTGGTCTAAGCCTATGACTTCAATATTCTCCATGGCCATGATTAAATAATGTCAATTATTTAATTATTCTCTAAAATCTCCATTTCTTCTATTAATTAAATAATCTTAATTATTTAATTAATTCATCTTTTCTTTATTCTATCTGATTAATTAAATAAACCCTTTTTATTTAATTATGTTACTAATTAACCTTATCCTTCTTGTCAAATTAAATAAATTCTTATATAATTTCCACTTTATCATATGTCAACTATAATTAAATAAATCCTTTATTTATTTAATTATTCATTTAAATCCCTTCATCACTTAATTAAAAAAATCTTATTTATTTAATTATTCTTCAAATATCAAATATTGAATTAAATGAATTATTTAATTCATAAATCCTATTTTAACACATTCCTCTATATTTAGATAATTGTGAAAATTATCTAAGTATTCACTTTTACTTGACTCAAATATCTATTTTAATCGCCTAGTTAACCCTTGATTTAATGGCTGAGTGGCTTTCTCGAGGAATCTCTTCATCAAATCATTCAATCATCCAGTGCTAACTCAATTGCATGTGCATGCAAATTAATTAAATATTCCTATTTAATTAATTAAATCTTGTGTGTATATTCGAACAAAGAGTTGCTTTAATCAATCTTTATCTTTTTCATGCAAAGATAATTCTTCTGTTTTTGAATACCAAACTTGAAGATTAAACCATTTATTTAATCTTTAATTCTATTTCTAATTTGTATCACTCATGTCGCTACTGACAGTTATCAGAATGCATGTCTAATCTGTCGATCTCAACCGTCCATTGATCTTTCAATCTTGGCTTGTCATTCGAATAATCAATTTTCTATAAATTGATTTGTCTTTCATCATTCCAATCTCTCTCGAAATCTTATGACTTCTTGGAGCAACTATCTTGAATCTTCGATGTTTTGCTAAATCACTATCATAGGCTATACTTTCACGAACTTTTGAAAATATGAGGGCAATTATACTACAACAGAAAAATGGAGAAGGGCAATCGAGATGATACATGGAATTGCATACATATTAGGTGAGATTGTTTCAGTTTATTTACATTCTAGATTTCCTTTGTTCTTTGTTGCTTAACTTGGATTTCATTAGAGTTTTAGATTTGTATTCTATGTTTTCTTTGATTTGTTTCCTCTGCATTTTTCTAGACGTTACAAGGATACCATAGAGATAGTTCTTGCATCAATCAATGAGGAGGAGATGGATCCTAACTATGTGCCCCCACCGATCATGGGGGAGGAGATAGAGTCACTCAGAATTTTCATGAGGTTACGGGTAGTGTACGAGAGTGTGAGGAGGCGACTCCATCAAGCTGAGAGTGCACTACAGTCAACATAGTCCTTAGTAGAAGTAGAGAGACTGCATGCAGAGCTAGTACAGACACGAGTGGAGAGGGATTAGATGGAAGAGGAGCAGCTTGTCATTGTTGGTCAAGTATAGGGTCTTAAGTATGCACTTAGACTCAGCAGTTCATGATCATGGTCACACATGATCGTCTCACAACAACCAGGGACCGGATCATGAGTGCCAGATCCCGAGGGGTCTAGCTCTCACAGACCACTATGACTTTGTATATGATATTGTGATGTATATAAAACTTTTATATATATGTATACATGCACTTTTGATGTTATGATGGTGTGTCTCTTTCTATGGATGTTAAATGCAATGTGATTAGTTAAATTACTTAAGGTAAAAGTATTTAATTAATGTCAACATTATTTAATAGGGTTCATGTGATCTAATGCAAAACATATTTCAGTTTTAATGTAGATACAACATTGATAATGAGAAAATAATATGTTAAATTAAATACACTGATAAGGATCTAACTTAACACAACAAGAATGTGAATTGTATGAAGCCTAAAGAAATTATAAAATTAACCTAAATAATTACCTTAGTGTTTAAGACAAACACAAAATTAGTTGTCTAGAACAAAGCAATGTGAAAGTTATTTAGAATAACATCAAATAACTTTAAACAACACTTCTATATCGATCATACTATTCAAGGGGGATTAGAGATAATACCGATGCAAATTTGTGGAATTAATGGGTTCCTTAAAGGGTGTTCCATTAAGCTGCATTAAGAGATAAGCACCAGACCCATAATTCATATCAACTATGTAAGGTCCCAACCAATTAGGGCTGAACTTATCTTTATCTTCGTTATCAACACTAGTATTGTGTTGATTTTCATTAACAACAAAATCTCCCTTACAAAATGACTGAGGGATGACATGAATGTTGTGCTTGCATTGTAATTGTTTGATATGAGCTTGGAGATGTTCAAGAGCGTTAATGCATCATTTGTCGAGTATCTCGAGTTGATGTAATCATTGATCTTTATAAGTGACATCGTCAATAAGATCTTGGAGAGAAACTCACAAAGTAGGAATTTCTAATGCCAAGGGCATAATCATATCAGTGCCATAAACAAGGTTATAAGGGGTATTTCCTATGGATGATCGAACATTAGTTCTATAAGCCCAAAGCACATAAGATAGTTGTGTATTCCATTCTTTATGATGCTTGGTGACAGTTTTCTTAAGGATTTGTTTGAGAAGCTTATTAGTATTTTTAGCTTTTCCGTTGGATTGAAGATAATACGGTGTTGAAAAGTGATGTTGAATGTTGAATTTTTCAAGAAATTTATGAAATTCATTATTCTTAAATGGAGTTCCATTATCTGAAATGATTGCAAAAGGGATACCAAAGTGAGCAATTATGTGGTCCAAGATGAAACGACAAATTTCTTTAGCAATTATAGAACGGAGGGGAATAGCTTCCACCCATTTTGTGAAATAGTCTATTGTGGTTATGATAAACATATGTCCAGCAGAAGAAGGTGGTGAAATTTTTCCAATAAGATCTGACCCCCATATTGAAAATGGCCAAATAGGAACATTGGAACGAAGCTCAAAAATAGGAGTGTGGATCAAATTGCTATGTTCTTGGCATTTGTGACATCATTTAACATAGGTGAAGCAATCATTCTCCATGTGTCTCCAATAATAACCCATGTGAATAAGTTTTTGCACTAATGAACAACCTCCAAAATGACCTCCATAGGAACTAACATGAGCCTGTTCGAGCACTAAAGGGATTTTAGAATCTTTAAGACGTTGTAGTAGGATACCATTTAAAGATCTTCTATACAATTTGTTTGCAAGGATTACATGTTTAGCCACGAGTTTACGTAAAAAAATTTGAGTATTCATTGTGGTAGGTTCGAGAATGGTACCTTCTTTCAAGTAGTTGTATTTAATGTCATACCATTCACACGAGGTATCTTGAGTTATCACCAAAATTTTTTCTAACGAAGTATCGATCGAAGGTTTCATGATGGGATGGATAACAAAGGTGAATTCTATGGAAGGATCGTGTTGGGATATGAGAGAAGCTGCACTCACCATTGCATCCACATGTCAATTATCTTTGCATGGGATGTTATCAATGGTGAACGATTCAAATTTTTCTAATAGTATCATTATAAGATCCTTGTATTTTGATAATTTGTCATGTTTAGTTTGATATGTACCATTGATTTATTTGATGACCAATTGTGAATTTCCAAATATCTTGATATGTTTAGCATTTAGTGATAAAGCATCTTGCAAACTTGCAATCAATGCCTCATACTCAGCTGTATTATTTGTGCATAGGAAATTTAATCGATAGGATAAGGGAATAGGTTTTCCGTCAGGTGGAATTAGTACCACTCCAGCACCAGAACCTATTCTACACTTAGATCCATCAAAAATTAACTCCCATGGTTTAATGTCAGTGATTAAGACATGATCATTAGGAAAAGAATCCTGAGTAGGTAAAGCAAAAGGAGAAGGAGCGTCAGCTAAGTGATTGGTTAAGGCTTGGCATTTGACTGCTTTTTGTGAAACAAATTTAAGGTCAAACTTAGTTAAAAATATTATCCACTTAGCTAAGCATCTGGAGAGATCTTCTTTTTTTTTTTAGATATTTAAGAGGATCAAATTTTGTGATAACTTGTATTTCAACATTTAGTAAATAATGTCGCAACTTATTAGTAGTGAAGAGAAGAGCCAAGCACTATTTTTCAATTGGTGAATATTGTTTTTCAGAATCAATTAAGGTTCAGCTAATATAATAAACAAGATGTTCTTTACCATGATCATCGTGTTGAGCCAACAATGCTGCAAGAGCATGGCCCAATGCGGTGATGTACATGATAAACGATCTATCTGGCACAACAAGTTGTAAAATAGGTGGAGTGGCTAGGTATTCCTTGAGACTCTCGAAAGCCTATTTACAATCCTCATCCCAATCAAAAGGGACACCCTTTTTTAGGAGATGTGTGAAAGGTAATGTATAGTTGGTTAAAGTTGCAACGAAAGGACAGATAGCTTGAATCCAACCTTGTAATGTGCAAAAATGAGAAATATTCCTAGGAGGTGGAAAATTAATGATTGCATCGATTTTCTTTGTGTCCACCTCAATGCCTCTCTGAGATATGACAAACCTCAAAATTTTTCCACTGTCTACGCCAAAGACACACTTTTTTGGATTCAATCGCATGTTATATTTGTGTATTCATTCGAAGATTTTGCAAAGGACATTTACATTATCTTGTCATGTTAAAAATTTAACTAGGATATCGCCAACATAATCTTCCAAAATTTTGTGAATGTAATCATGAAATATTAATGTCATAGCACATTGATAAATTGCGTTGAAATTCTTTAGACCGAAGGGCATCACAACCCAACAAAATTTTCCCCAAATAGTTTTAAAAGTAGTTTTGTATTGATCTTGAGGGTTAATAAGGATTTGATTATAACCAAAAAATCCATCCATGAATGACAACAAACCATGTCTTGCAGTTGAATCCACGATCATGTCGATGTTAGGAAGTGAAAAATCATCTTTTAAAGAGGCTTTATTCAAGTCTCAAAAATCCATGCATATCCTAATATGATTATCGGGTTTTGCAACTACAACAATGTTTGAGATCCAAGGAGAATAATCAATAGGTCTAATAAAGCTTGCATCAAGGAGTTTTTTGAGCTCCTCTTTAACATGCAAGGCTATGTTAGGGTGCATTTTTTTGATCTTTTGACGAATGGGTTTAGCATTTTTAGCAAGGACAATGTTATGCATCACAATTTTTGGGTCAATTCCTAGCATGTTAGAATATTTCCAAGCAAAAATTTTAGGAAAATCATGAAATAAAGTAGTAGTGTCTTCTTGTTTTTCATCATCAAGGCACTTCCCAATATTAAAAACTTTATCTATATCATTAATGTCCATTGGCACATCAATTGTATCTCCTAAAGGTAGTGCATTGGATTTAGGACTTTCAGATTCAAAGAGCTCTTCAATGATATCACTTGCTTCCTACTCAGTAATGGTCATGGCACGAGGAATGTTTTTCATGTAAGAAAGGATGTGTTATCATAAACACCTAGTATTTATTTCAAAGCCTCATCGATATTGACATACTTGCATGAAGGTGGTGAGGTTATATTGAGCAAATCAAGATGTTTGATTGTGAGTTTTTGTTGCGGTTGACATGTTATAGCGTTATTGTTCAAAGATGGTCATTGAGTAGCTTTGATTGTTTTAGAAAAAGAATATCTCAATCCAGTTTTTGTTTCATGTGTATTAGGTTCAATAGGGACATGAATACCTTGCTCATGTTTTCCACACTCTTTTCCAGTATAGCCTAATTGTTTTACAAATTTATAGCCTTTTTCCATAAAATCTTTCCATTTTGTGCGGAGTAGGTGGGGTTGATAATCTATCTCATTAATATTTGTTGTGTATGTTACATTTTCATCCAAATTATATGAGATAGATGTTTGAGACGATTGTTCAAAATTTTTAGTGGACATGATTGTTGGTTGTTCGATTTGGTCATCTTTCTTTTGTGTGAGTATGCATTTTCCCATAAATGAGGGTGTGAATTCTAAGGATCCCCAATTGTCACCAAATAATTTAGATATTGATTCCTTATCGTGTTGTTCAATTTCAAGAGGATTTGTATTAGATGTTGGAATTAATGTTTTCAAAGGACTCGTAATGCCTTTTTCAAGATGTAATCAACTTTCAGGCTCGGGGTCAATTTCAACTTGATAGATATGATTGTTGTAGACATATTTCAGGATACGGTGAAGGGTCCAAGGCACTATAGTCATCTCATGAATCCATGGTCGGCCTATTACGGTTGGGGTGGCTAATTTCGTGCAGAGTGGACATGATTTTTGGTTGTTCTTATTTCTCATCTTTCTTTTGTGTGAGTATATATTCACCCATAAACGAGGGTGTGAATTCTAAGGATCCCCAATTGTCACCAAATAATTTGGATACTGATTCCTTATCATTTTTCTCAATTTGAAGAGGGTCTATATTGGATGTTGCAATTAATTTTTTCAAAGAACTTTTAACCCCTTTTTCAAGCTGCAAGCAACTTTCAGGCTTGGGGTCAATTTCAACTTGATAGATATGATTGTTGTAGACATATTTCATGATACGATGAAGGGTCGAAGGCACTGTAGTCATCTCATGAATCCATGGCTAGCCTAAAAGAAGATTAAATGAAAGACCATAAGGAATGACATGGATAAGAGTTTGCAAAGTAGCCACCCCAACCGTAATAGGCAAAGTAATTATCCCAAGTGGTTGCTTTGTTGTATTTTCAAATCCTTGAATGGAGATGGAATCAGATATTATTTGTGACCTGTCAACATATAATCAATCGAGGAGACTCACACTACACACATTAAGGGTAGAACCATTATCTATGAGAGTGTGTTTGATACCAATGTGATTGAATCAAGCAATTATCATAAAGGCATCATGTTTTTTACACAATTCCAAAGGAGGCAGCTCATGTTGATGGAAAGTAATGTCAAGATTCGGTTTTTGGATGAGAGCTTCCACATCATTCGAAGTGGTACCAAGAGTAATTGTGATTTTTTTTAGGGCTATTTGAAGAATTTTGTGATAATTTGGTGAGTTTTGAAGCAAATCCCAAAGGGAAATTTTTGCAGGAGTATTCTTTAATTGTTCAACAAGATCATACTCCTTTGTGTGTGGGCTATAGCGAGGAGCACTAGGTGGATTGGGTAAAGGTAAAGAGGGTGGGGTTAGTTGTGGTGGTTACAGGTTGTTCTGGGTGTTATATGTATGTGCAATAGTATCATTACTAGATTGCTATGATACATTGGTTTTAGGGGGGTACAGGGTGTACTAGGGTTGATTAGAGGGGTGAAGCTTATGTGAGGGTGGGTAGAGGATAAGTTTAGGTTGAATTACATTAGCATCCTTGATGTTAGAGGTGTCACAACAAACCAAAGTGGATGAGTCGAGTGAGATGAAATCCTAAAGAGACTCATCTATCATATGCAAATCATCACAAGTAAAAGTTTTGAGGGGTAAATTATCGTCAAATTTGTTAAGATTTTCAAGAGAAGCATTAGAGGTGTTAACGTTTGGTATTGTGAGTTGGTCACCACAAACCTTAGTGGATGGCTTATGCGAGATGAAGCCTTGGAGGGCTTCATCTAACAAATCAAAGTCATCACAAGAAAAAGGTTCAAGGGGAACTTTATCATTAAGGGGTTTATGTTTCTCATTGCAAGCATTAGAGGATGAAGTGAGTGAGAGGAAGTCTTAACATGTCAACATCATCACTACTAAGAGGCTTAGATGAGATGTTGTTTCTATTTTGAGTCATGTGTTTGAAGGGATCGTTTGATGTTTCAGTTTTTGTGTCTTTATGTATCGATGAATCTAATCTAAAAGCACTAGGAATAAAAAAAAAAAGGAAATTTTCAAAGGTCTAAAACTATCCATGAATGCCATGAAAATAAGTGAAATTTATGCTAAGGAAAATAGAAATAACTAAACTGTAACAGATATGCAATTATAGAAAATAGAAAGATGCAATGCAGGAAATTGAAATCTAAAAATGCTGATGCAAAAAATGTAGAGGGACAGATTCACCCTAGGTGGTGAATGAGTCCCAGGAGATGACGTTTTTAATATTTTTCAATTTTTTTTGTCTTTTCTAGAGATTTTCAAGTCTGTACAATGCAAAGATAGAATGAAAATGCAGAATGTTGAAATGATTAAATGAAATACAATGTAATAATGAGATCTAAATAATGCTTTCACTAATGCAATGTTTAAGAAAATTTAAGATAAAAAACAATGCAAAATGATGAAGTAATTAAGTCCTAAGGTGCATATAGAAATTTCAATCAGAATGATATTATGTTCAAAAGTCGGGTTCACCAAAATGAACTGTAGATTTTTGGTTCCTATGGACTTCTCTAGCTGATCTAAGGTTTTTCACCTAAAAGGAGAGAGATAGGGCTCAAAAATGCAAGGGATTCATTCAAATAATGTTATGTGTGGTGTTGTATAAGTTAAATGAAGTAAACTAAATGAAAATTAAGTGATCTATAAGACTAAATATGTATACAAAACTAAAATCTATTCTATGTTTGAAAACATAGTTTTGTTTGCAAAAATCTTTAAAGAACGAACAAAAATGCAAATTAAACTAAATAAAAGGTCATTTTTTAGAATGGGTGCATTTGGGAAAATAGAGAAGACTGGGAAATAATCTGGAAAATTGATAAAATCTAAATTTGAGCTGACTAGGACTCATTCGCCACCCTGGGCAAATCAGTCCCAAGTCAGGACTTTTCTGCACAAAAGTTGTTTTCTATCAGTCGAGAACCTAGATCTACATCTAACTCAAATTTGCTCCTCAAGAGGGACTCATTCACCATGCATGATGAATCAGTCCACCTTGGATTTTTTGCAATTTCAAAGCTTTGTTCTGTACCTTGACACCTGCACAACAATTTCTGACGGAAACCCACCTTCGGATCTTAGAAAATTCTTGCAAAATAGCTTAATTTTTTTTGTCTAACGGGGTATTTTCCTTGATTGAACCCCTAGTTGGGAACAATTAGACCATGAATGGAGAAAAATCTGAATAAACCCTAGCCTTAGATGTGTTAAAGACTAGGAAAAGTTGAAATATGATAAAGTTCCTATTCTACTACTCTAGAATAAGAAATGAAAAGATGATTTATATGGTGCAAGATCTCAACCCTAGAAACCTTACAACACATGTAAAATAGGAATGAAATGACATGCAAATGATAAACACATAAAATGCAAACCTTAATGTGAAGATAGAGTAAAAATGGAAGATGGAATCAATATGAAACCAAGTCCTTAGGTGTGATTTGGTGGCTAGTTGGACCTCTTCACCCTAGATTTCTTCATGATTCATGATAGGAATCCATCATCAACCCTTTGCAATGTTGGATCTTGACAAGAGAAGTGAGCTTCAAGACTTGCAAAACCCTAGTTTTCTACCCTAAAACTTCAACTTTTGCTAATGAGACTTGTTGTGGAAGACTTGACTTGAGAAATTTCTCTTGAAAAATGACAAAAAGATAAGAAAAGATGTGTGAAATGACTTGAAATGAGTATTTATAAGCAACAACACCTTATTTTCCCATTGTTTAGACCTGATAGTCCAACATTCACGAGAAATTAAAGGTAAATTGATCAAATTCCTGCTTAAATTTGAATTTCCCTCAAAGGGGACTCATTCACCACCCTTGGAAAATGGGTCCCACAGGAGACTCATTCACCGAAGGTGGCGAATGGGTCCCACTACTGCTGTTTGAAGGTGGGTTTTTGAGGTATGAGATAATTATATGTTGTTTGTCAAGTTTTATGTGATTTCTCAGGTAAAATAGGCCTCTAGATAAAAAAATAATGGTTCTAAGGGGCCTATAAATGAAGTTTTGAAGGGTAAATGGTGTGAAGGGACTCAAAAGTGGATCCAATTATGCATGAAATTGTCTCTTTTCTCAAGAGGGTCCAATTTTCTATGACACATGTCCCCATCTCTCTCTATCTCTCCCTCCCTCTCCCCTCTTTCTATGTTTCCTCTCTTCCTCCCCTCTCTTTCAATCTCTCCTCTCCCTCTCTCTACCTACCTCTCTCTCTCTCTCTCCTTATATCTATCTCAAGTATCCCTCTTTACCTCTCCCTCCCTCCTCTCTCTCTTCTCCACAAAACTTCTCTCTACTTCACTCTATCTATCCTACCCATATATACCTCTT
>VDFB02193867.1:597421153-597563354 GCA_007258455.2 Sequoia sempervirens | reverse complement strand
GAGGGAGGGAGAGAGAGGAAAAGAGAGTGGTAGGTAGTGGAGGGAGATGTGGGTAGAGAGGGAAGGAGAGAGGTGATAGGAGGGAGAGAGGGAAGCAGGGAGAGTGAGATGGAGAGAGAATGGTGAGATAGAGAGTAGAGAGGTAAGGAAAGAATGAGAAAGAGAGATAAAGAGAGAGAGGGAGAGGTAGAAAGGGATAGGTGAGATAGAGAGAGAATGGTGATTTGGAGAGGAGGGGATGAGAGTGAAGGAGGGAAAGTGGGAGAGAGAGAGAATGGTGATTTAGAGAGGGAGTGAGAGGTAGGGATAGAGGTAATGATGAGATAGAGAGAATGAGTGAGTGAGAGAAAGAGAGGGATGGGGAGACATAAAGAGATAGGTAGGTAGAGGAAGGGAGGGGAGAGATAGAGAGTAGAGAGGGAAAGAAGTGGGGAAGGATACATAGGTGAGATAGAGAGGGATGGAGAGAGAGTGGTGGAGGGAGAGGTAGGTATAGAGAGGGAAACAGAGAGGAAAGATAGAGAGTAGAGAGGGGAGGGAGGGAGGGAGAGGTAGGGAGGGAGATAGAGGTGAGAGAGAGAAAGAGAGAGAATGGTAAGATAAACAAAAGGATAAGTTGACAGAGAAAGAGGAGGGAGGGACAATAATGAGAGAGACTAAGAGGATAGACAAAAAGAAGGGTAGGGAGGGTGAGGTCAAGGGAGGGAGAGGAGAGATAGAGAGAAGTAGAGAGGGAAGGAGGGAGGGAGGGAGAGTTAGGGAGGGAGATAGAGGTTTGTGTGATAGAGAAAGAGAAATAGAGAGAGTGGTGATATAGAGAGGAGAGAGTGAGAGGGAGGGAGAGAGAATTATGAGATATAGAGGAGAGAGTTTGAGAGAAAGAGGGGGAAGAGAGGGATAGAGAGTGAGAGAGAGACGTAGGTAGAGGGAGGAAGAGGATAGATAGAGATTAGAGAGGGAGGGAGGGAGACATAGGTGAGATACAAAGTGATGGAGGGAGAGGTAGGTAGAGAGAGAGAGAGGGAAGGAGATGTAGAGAGAGAGAGAGAGAGGGAATGAGATGTAGAGAGAGAGAGAGAAGAGAGAGAAGTAGAGAGGGGAGGGAGTGAGGAATATGTAGGAAGGAGATAGAGGGGTGTGTGTGAGAAAGAGAGAGAGGGGAGAGAGGGAGCAATGGAAAGATAGAGGGGGAGTGAAGAGATAGAGAGTATAGAGGAGGAGAGAGTGAGAGAGAAAGATGATACAACTTGTTGACTACTAAAATTTGACCTCTTGATTACTAAAATTTGACTAAGTATGAAATTTTTAAGATCTTCCAAAAATATAATTTGCATTATAACTCCTAAAGAGTTGAAACCACTATCAAACATCTTGAAACTATATACATAAAATATATCTTAAATTATAAGAAAGTAAATGTCCATATGTAAATGTCAACTTATTTCATGCATATAGTTTCCCTGACCTTAGAGAAAGGGAAGAATAAAGAGTTCACAAACATTCATTTCAAAATTCAAGCCATTTGAAGAGTGCCAAATTTGGCACTCTCCAAATTTGGTGAGTGCAATATGGCTTGTTACAAGTTTTTTTGCAATTTGGTACCATTTTTGTGTCACAGGTTGGTGCACACACCCAAAATAAACATCTTAAAAATGAAAACTCTTGATATATTTTATATAGATTTATCTAAGATATGTACACTAATCACATTCATGAGCATTGCAATTTTCATCAACATAATATACTAAATATCTGTAAATCATCTATACGTATAGTATAGATAAGATAGTATAAGAAATAAACAATAATTAATATTCAACAAAATGGACCATTTACATCACATAAAATGTTATGAGATGTATTTTTGTATTTTAAAATATCAATTTTTTCCTTGCAAATATAAAAATTACGATTCCCTCCATAAAAATCAGAAAATGTAAATATTTATTTTATTATTTAAGTTATACTTGTTATAAAAATATTTTCAAATTATTTTTTCTTTCTAATATATAGAAAAGTGTATTTTTTTTTAAATATTTGAAGTGAAGGAAAAAATTTGTGTAACTTTTATAAGTAAAATTTAATTTATTATTTTAATAAATAAATAATATATACTTACAAACAATTATTTCTACAAACTTATTTTTTTACTTATAATTTTTTTTTTATAAAAATTACAATATCCATTAGCATTAACTATATTAGTATATTAATTATCTACCTAAAATACAAATTATCAATTGAAAAAAAAATAATCTTTTTAAATAAAATTCATATATTTAAAATGATAATAGGTGTACTAGAAGGGTTGTTGGGATCTATAACACTATCAATCGCTTTAATTATTTTCTTAAAGCTAGTTATTATATTCACTAATATGTTTCAGGTTTTTAAATTATTTTTCTCAAAGCTAATTATTCTCTTCTCATTAGATCAATCTGTTTCAATTTTCATTTTTGAAAGTGTAGTGGAGGAAAATGTATCCCTCTACATTTTCACACTCAGGTTTGGGCCCTCGCTAAAATTGGGCTTCTTTATGCCTTATTTGGTCCTATTTTGCATCCACAAGCCTTAATGCATCTTTTTTAGGATAATCCTGACACATAACTAATGACCAATCATAATTTAATGATTTTGGTTTGTATGGCGCAGATTTAGTGATCTAGGACTCATATGCCACCTTGGACATATGGGTCCCACCTAAGTTTTGGTTCATAAACCTAAATTTGGCATAGAACTAAACATTTCTTGAAATTTGGGTCCCAAGCCTAGCCTACTAGGACTCAGATGCCCCAACTGGCATATGAGTCCCACTTAGCTTGGATCTAATTTTGAATTCAATTCTAGGTAGGATTTTATTCTGCTAGATCTAATGTCAGCTTGTAGTGTTGTAATTTCAGGAAATTTTGCATAAACAAGTATAAATACAAGGTTATTTCACATATTTTCTCCTAGCAATTTTCATGAGCAAGTGCGATCTAAGCATCCAAGCATTCTAGAAATTCAAGAGCATTCAAGAGTGATTATCAAGCACTTTTGAACATTATTCAACATCATGCATCATGTTTTCTTTTGAGCTAACATTTATGATGTAGGTTCTTATGATTCAAGCAAGCATTCAAATCAAGATCCATAACATACAAACAAGAGTCAAGATCTACATTCATGCTAGCCATTGCATACAATATTGCATCCTTTTGTTCAAGGGTTTGGTGAGTTGCAACATTACATATTGTTAATTCATCATTCCTTCATTCTATTTCTATTCATTTCAAGGTTTGATTACCAAAAGTGGGGTTTTACCAAGGAAAACCCCTATCCACTAACAAAACAATAGTTTTCCCTCTCTTTGATGTGTTATTTACATATTTAGGTTGAAGATCCATTGAAGGGAGAAAAATTAGAGAAAAGATGTCAAGTTGTCAAAGTTATCATCTATATTGCAAGATCATGGAAAGTGACCTACAAGTTGCAATTCAGTATTTCAGACTCAAATATTTGATAGGAGAGAAGCTATAGGAGTACATCAGAGGATATCAGAGTTTTATATCAACCCTAATACTGGGGCTAAATCACCACTTGTGGCGTATGAGTCCTAGTATACCAGATTTCAAACATTTTATGTAGATCCTAGTTTAGCAGTTCTAAATTTTGGTTTTGGACTGAAACCCTAAATTGGTACTAAATCGCCCCTATTGGTATATGAGTCCTAGTGTGCTTTAAAACTTAGATTTTTAGGATTTTAGAACTCATTCTAAGCCTCTTCATATTTCCAAGTTCACCTTTGTTTATCTCTAGTTTGTTATTCTAATTTTAAGTTCATTTTCTAGGTTATATCATTAGTTTTTCATATCATTTACATTTCTTGTCTCTCCAAGCCTTGCTTGGTGGTGAAACCCCTTTTAGTCTTTAATTCACACCCTAGGACATCCTATTGTAGATCTCTTTTCTTTAATTTAATTTCTATATTGAGATATCTAGGGTTTCCTTGAGTGAAACTTGAAGGAAATAGGTGGAAAGGTCCTAAACCCTAATTCTATCCCCCAAAAAAACTAGAACATCTATTCTCTAGGTTTCAAGAAGTTACACTATGATTGCAGTTGAAATTCATCTTTAAAAGTGTATACTCAAACTTTTTAATTTACTTTGATCTTTTCATCAATATATAACAATGATGCTTAATTTATTGTATTCTTTCACATTAGATGATTTTCATAGTATTGAAACCTTTCAATTATCTTTACATCTCAAAAATGTAATGATCTTGAATAACTCATACTTCAATCACTCATACATATTGGAATAGATTTTGCATGTGTATATTCCCCATAAAAAGAATTAAAACTATGGTGAAATATTTCTAATTTAAAACCTTCTCTTATAACATTTATCTAACCATCCCATAATTTCTAGCCATTACTTGTCACCCTATATTCTAATTTTTTATTGAGTGTTTATTGTTGAGATACAACTCATATGGACTAGCTAGGAATCAAACATAGGACCTTCCATTTACTATTGGATTTCCTTACCAACTTATCTATTGGACCCTCTTTGGCCAACCCATCATTGGCCTAAGTGTGGCTTATTTCCAACAACCTCCCTTAAGACACACTACAAGTTCTTGGGGCTCCTCTCCTAGCTTAAATAACACATGTTGAACTACAACTTATATGGACTAGATAAGAAATGAACTTAGGATCTTCCATTTTATGTTAGAGTGCTCTACCAATTGAGCTACTAGCCCCTCTTTGGCTAGCCTATAGTTGGTCTAGGCATGGATTATTTTCATCACTTATAATATTTGTACTTAATATAAATTCTTTATATATATTAAGATGAAAGATAAAATCAAGGAGATAAACAATGGAATTTGTAGTGGCTATATGTCACCATTTAGATATTGTTGATATTTTTGATCCTTATGTTTATCTTTTTTTAGTTTTTCACATCTTAATCGCTGATATTTAATTGATTTCCCTTGATGTCTACAACATTGCACTGGCTTAGAATCTTAATTTTCTAGGTTTTTTCCTAGGTCCCTAATCAGCCTAATTTTAAAGGGTGTCATTATTTTCTATATTCATCCCTATTTTTATATAATAATTATAATAGATATATTGATAGTAAATTTATTCAATAAATATAAGAATATTGATATATGCATCAAAATTGTAATGCAATCTAAACATTTATTTCTATTTTTCTTTCAATAAAGAAAATATATCTATTTAATCAAGTGGGATACACCTTTCTAGTTGTCATGGGTATGTGCAGGATCATGATGGGCAAAAAAGTGGCAATATGATGGGTATGTGGCTGACGACTATTTTTTTACTCAAAATTGATGAAATTATAAGTTTTTTAAAGGAGATTCTCAGCTTTCCACCGATTTAATTATGCTTTACTTTGAATTTAATAAGTAATTATTATTCATTTTCTATTCAAATTATGACTAAAGTCCTGATTGATAGGATGATTGAAATTTTTTTATAGCTTTCAAATGGTATCACATTTTTTGAATCCAAAACATGTGTCACATTCTATGCTTCGCATACTATAGGATTAAAAAAATAAAGTTGAATTTCATGAATTTTTACCAAGTTAAGGTGGTTAGACATTTTTTAAAAAGTTGTAATAAAAATTCATAATTAATTATTTACTTGGAAATAACTTACAAAAAATATGCAACACATCGAGGCATGAGTCCTCTACTTATATCTAAAATCTTATAAGAAAATATTATCATTTTATTGTGGTTAGGGTGGTTAGACAAACACCTACTTCTTATTTTTTCCCCCAAATTTAAGTACCATTGCATTGAAATTTCAAATTTTCACCAAATAGATTTTTTAAAACAAACCTAGTAGTTTAGAAACTACATTCAATTTTCTACAGATTCTATTCTTACATATTTTTGAAATAATATAGATAACTTATTCAAATTTTTATGTCAAGTTTCCTAACTCTGATTTTTCTAAATTTTTTGCCACTTAAGGGCCTATTTTTTCCATGATGATCTTGCACATACCCTCATAGGCTTTGTGAAGAGGGACTCCATTCTAAATTATCATCTCCCCATAATTTATTTTCTAGGATGCTCCAATCTAAACCTTTCATTCAACACCTAGTGCAATCTTCTTACTCTTTGGTTGTAGCTACACAATTCACTTCTCATCCTTCTTTGGTTTCTCAACTATAGTTGAAGTTTTGACCTCTTTAATAGTATAATTGTAACTATGGAACACACTATTCTTTAATTAATATAAATTTTATAGTCTTATTATAAAAAATTGACCACTTTTCTATAAAAACATAATAATATGTGTGATAATTGTATACACCTAAAAATGGTCACATCACAATAGTCTGGTAATTAATTAAATATTTTTAATATTTAATTAAATCTTTGAATTCAATCTGCGTATAAATAAATCTAAATAATTTATTTATATTGTTCATTCTTTCATTTAGATTAAATAAATAAGTTTATTTAATAACTTTTCTTATCCATTTCTTAATTAATTAAATAAACATTATGATTTATTTATATTAATTATCATATAATCTTGGCTTGAATAGTTTAAAGATTAAATATTATTCTCTTCTAAAAATCCTCTAAATTCCATTCACAATTAAATATTCCAAATATTTAATTAATTCTTCTAAAAGTCCATTCACAATTAAATATTCCAAATATTTAATTAAATCTTCTAATGTCCATTCACATCAAATATTTCAAAAATCTTTTAAATCCTCAAAATTACATAAAATTAAATAAATTTATTTATTTAATTTGGATTATCTACAACAACCGTGAAACAACTTCAAAACAGAAAATTAATAAATTTCTGTATTTTTGAGCAGAGTTGTTCCCGTGGGTTGAAGACAAGCCTCCATTCTTCTCTCCAACCTCCCAACATCTTCCATCTTCCTCTCAACCTCTCCATCTCTCACCATTCAAATTTACCAGACAATCTCACAGCCATTGATCTTTGCCAGCCAGGCTCTTGTCTGTAAAAATCTATAAAAAGGGTTGTCGGGTCTCTAAAAAAAAAAAGAGAAGCTTGCATACAAGAAAACTATAGTCAATCAGCCTTCCAGCATCCATAGCCTCTAGAATCATATCATATCATAGCTTAGCATATTAGCAATCCATATCATGGCCTATCATCTTCATATCATAGCTTCAAAAAAATTCATAATCCACAGCCCCTATGCATAATCTACAGCCCTTGTGCATATCAGTACATCAACATCTCACTCCACCAACTTATAGGATAGAGAAGTACTCTCCCTTTGCATACTCGTTCTGCAGGTTGCCATTCTGAGAAGCTTTGCTTACACAATCTAAGAGTAGCAGCTTCAAGCAAATCACTGGAGATAGAGGACAATGGAACAATTTTGAAGAAGCTCTATTTGATTTCTTTGATTTCAATTCTATTTAGCTTTTCTTTAGTTTAATGTTGCATTGGTGTGTTTTTTTCATCTTATTTTGATACTCACATTTCCCACACACATTTTTGGCACCCACCGTGGGGCTCTTGCCCCAATTTTAACATCTTTTCACAAATTTTTCTGATAGGTTATGGTTGGAAGAGCATATTAGCGCATCAAACATGCTTCAACGTAGTTCACACCTAGTTTAGTGCTCTTTAATACTGTTATAGCACCCTTGAAGGATTCTGCAAGCGCTCTTTACTGATTCTACAGCACTCTTTACTGATCCTATAGTGCCCATTACTGATCCTACAGCGCTCTTTACTAACTCTACAACGCTCTTTACTGATCCTACAGTGCTCTTTACAGATCCTGCAACACCCATTACTGATCCTGCAACGCTCTTTATTGATCCTATAGTGCCCATTACTGATCCTGCAGCGGTCTTTATTGATCCTGCAGTGTCCTTTAATGATCCTACAGTGCTCTTTACTATTTTCATAGAGCATTTCTGTTTTAGTGCTCTTGACGTCTGTTTTAGCACATTTTTCTATTTTAGCATAGAATTTGGAAGTCTGCAATTGTAATCTGTAACTTAAGTAGGATTTGACTAGATCTGACGTGACTGTGGCCAGTAAGAGCTTTAAAAAAAAAAAACACCAATCCTAGGATAGTCACTTAATTGGAATGAATCAATCCTAGGATAGTCACTTAATTCAAAATCAAGCAATCCTAGGATAGTCACCTCATTTTCTATTTTGGACTAAAAAGAACTACATGTCTTTGTGAAGCAATATCTTCACCTAGCATAGAAAACTGTTTATTTGGGCTTAAAATTGAACTCTTGCTTGCTATGATTAAACAGTGATAGGCCTATGCTCTCCCCTTAACTAGGTGATCAAAATGCTAGACTCATCTATTCTATTTCATGCAATTTTAAGCTTTGTTAAAACCTTTTAGAAGGCCTGCTGTAGTGGGAAAAAGTACTCACCCTACGGGAATGACCTATGTGGGAACAACTAAAGCCAAGTTTTCCAACACACTTTAATCAAATGTGGATGGTTGATGAAAATCCCATTCGACAGTAGTGTGCAAGATAACCATCCCCAAAGCCTTTGTTCTAAAGGTTGGGAGGTCTCTCGAGGGAGTGTACCATTTGCCGCACCAAACGGAAACCCTTACTATGAACTTGGTGTAGTATCCAACCGAAGTCAGTTTCCGAACATGATAATAATCACAGTGCAGGGGAGGGAAGAATCTACCCCCAAGATACTCACCATATAACTGCCAAGGACCGTTTGCTCAGGGGATCCAGTATCGACTTTTGTTACTCTGAGTATGCGCCTAGACAAGACAAAAACATGGGCACTCCTTCGGGGGTGACATGACTGTGTGAGTTGATGCAGTTTTAAGATGTGGGCTGTTGATTGTTATGGTGACCTACCTGAGTACTAAGAGTGAGTCTGCTTGAACTATCTATCATGTGTAAAACCTATGAATTTTTTTTTTGAAAAACATTTTGATCATACACTTGATGTTTAGTATAGGACTTAAAAACAACTATTCTACAACTTGCTTGATGTGTTTTCAAAACATTAATTAGTAAAGATCATCCAAAACTCACAATTACATTGATTACTCTCATGTTAAGAGATTGGAAATCCACAACCTTTGTAAAGAAATCCATTCTCAAACGAATCAAAAAGCCAAAGAAACCACTTAGCTACAAGAAACTATTGAAGAAAAGATGATTCTTATACCAAAGTCGAAAGGTTTTACTTAAACATAGAACCTTTATCCATCGATATCATGATTGTGTTAGAGGTTTCACTGATGATTATGTTGTAGAACCATTATACTCACAAGATTTCTTTCAAAGAAGAGCCCTTTCTCAAAGGCACAACCATAGTCAGCATATTCATTCTTCTTATATTCCCCAACCTGCAATTGAATATTCTACTCATCTAAATCAATTTCTACAATAGAGAACTCAATCACATTAGGCATTTATCACAAATCCATATTTTTACGAAGCTACAATCAAACTTCATAAAGTGAAAAATCTTTTTTTCTTGATCTTTTGCTTAAATTCCCACCAATAGGATTTTCATCCTTTCAATCAGGGAAAAACATGAGCTAAAGACTAGAAATCTTTTAAGTCATAGAATCTTCATTCTATCCTGACTTTCATAACCATCAAAAATTGCACTATTTCATTCTTTTGATCAAAATTTAGTAGAATTTGGGGCAAAGCTTATGCCTGTTGTCATGAGATCTTGAAAGCACATAGAAAAAGACGAAAGAGAAAGTACCACAAGAAAAAAGGGTGATAATAGTGAGAAGGAAGAGAATCCATTTCATATTGAAGAGATAATAGAAGAAAAACTTCAAGAAGCAGAGCAGGATCCCCAATTCCATACTTTTATGGAAAGGATTTTAGAATGAAACAAAGAAAGATATTTTCTTTCATTAGCTAATCAAGGAGCTAAGTTACCTTTCGATTTTGATATAGAAGGGATTAAAGATAATCCTAAAACTCCTCCTAATGATTTTAGTGCCCTTAATCAACAGATAAAAGAAGTACAAGGGAAAATAAAGGAAATGCAAGGGGCTGCAACAAAGAAGTATGTTTTGGATGACATATATCCTTATCCATTTGATAGGAGTCTTCAAATGATCCCTTTTCCAAAACATTGTGAAATCCCTAAATTTGATAGTTACAATGGAAAAAATGACCCCATTGAACATGTGAGAGATTTTTGAAATATGAGTCTAGAATTCTCTTATGAAGATACCTACTTAATGTGATTGTTTTCACAAAGTTTGGGTGGACAATCCATGGAGTGGCTTTCCAAGATCACTCCCCCCATCAAAACCTTTGAGGAGTTAATAAATCAGTTTATATCACAATACGCCTACAACATCCAACACCAGATAACCATGCTTGATCTTTGTAAAGTGAAACAAAAAGTAGGGGAATCTTTCACTATATTTTTGCAAAGATGGAGAAGATTTTTTGCACGATATTCCCATCCTATTCCTGAAAAAGAAAAGATGGATATCTTCATCAATAGCCTAGATCAAGAATTAATCTACAACCTTAATCTTCATTGTCCTCATAACTTTGAAAAATTGATTGAAAACACAATTACCATTGAAGGGGCCTTGGTCAAAAGAGGAGTAATAAAACTTGATAATCCAATTTCATCCAATCATAACAACAATGATAAAAAAAGGTTTTGGAATGGAAATAAAAATGTTGTCAATGATGGTATAGTGGATGCAAACAATCTACGAACAAGATCATCTATCTTCAACCAATTGAGTGCTCCATGAAACAACCAACAAGGAAACGAAAATCAACAAGGACAAAACTCCAATCAAGAAAGCATGACCAATCAAAACAACAAGGATAATCGTGGTAATTTCAATAACAATCTTGGCAATACCCAAACATCAAATCTACCAAGACTTCCATTCTTTTCAAATCGACGAAATTTTACCACTTTGGGTCAATCTCTTGAGTCTGCTCTCAAGGAGCTTCTCAATAGTAAGGTTATCACCTTACCACCATAGAGAGATTATGAGCCATGAGTCAAACCACCATCATGGAATGACTCATATTATTGCAATTATCATCAATGTAAAGGTCATAGAACAAATAACTATCAAGCCTTGTGAAATCTAGTACAAGATTTAATTGACAATGGCACCATCACCATTGAAGGACATCATAACAACGATGATCATCAAGAATTCAAAGATCCTTTACCAAACTATCAAAAGGGGGAAACATCAGATTCCAAGACGAAAAGAATAAACAATGTTGAAGACAACATAATCCGCCACATCTATGCAGATGATCAACAGGTTAATGTTATCAAAATCAAGGAAAAACAAGAATATCAACAAGTTAATGTGACTACAAGAGGACAAGCAAAAGTTTTCCATAAAGGAAGTTCATCTAAGGCAGCTATTCCTCCTCCAAGTCATTATAATCTAGTTAATCAATTGAGAAAAACATCAGCTCAAATCTCCATCCTTGAACTTCTCAAAATATCTCCCATACACAAGAATATTTTAGAAGAAGCTCTTGTAAACACAACTGTAGACACTGATATGGATGTAAACAAATTTCAAGCCATGGTGGGACATTTGTCTTCCCCAACTTGTCTTTCATTCTCCAAAAAAGATGACATTTCCATGACACATCTGCATAATTCATCACTTTATCTTGAAATCATGATCCATAAACACTGAATCAGACGTGTCTTGATAGATGGAGGAGCCGGTTTAAACATTTGTACCTTAAAGCTAATACATGCCTTAGGAATATTAGAAAATTCCATTGATCCACGAAGGAAAATAACTATCAAGGTGTATAATGATGAAGAAAGAGCTTCTAAAGGACTAATAATGCTACCTATCATAGTGGGACCTATTGTGAAAAATACCTTTTGTTAGGTTCTAGATCATGATCTTTCCTATAACATACTTTTAGGTCATCCATGGATTCATGATATGCAAGCAGTACCATCAACATACCATCAATGCCTCAAGTTTTCGTATGATGGACAAGAAATAACTATACAAGCTTACTACAATAGCACCCAAACTTGTTCAAATCTCCGAGCAACTCAAGACATTTTTGTGCCACACAATAGGGAGGCTCTTACTGCCTCTTCTTCCAATCTACAAGGCCAGTTGCAAGAATTGACAAAGAATCTTGACACCAAGCTACATTTAAAAGAAAAAGGAGTAGGTGAATATTCGCTATCCCTTTCTAGCTTACCTCCTTCTCCGAGGTCATATGGTCAGCCAACCCTATCAAATCAAAAGATCACAACAGCCTCTACATCTCAAGCTTTGTGCCAATCACAAAGTTTGGTGGAAAATTCATTAAAGCTAACACCACTGAGGAAGAAGCCAAAGATAGGGACATCCTGAGTTGGCTATACAAAGATGAAGATAAATCTGTCTTACACATCAAGTTACCTACCAAACAATATGGTAAAGGGTATATTATCATGCAAAGAATGGGCTATGAAGGAAATGGTCCTATAGGAAAAAGAAAAGAAGGAATCATTGATCCAATTCAACCTATTTCAATACATCCAAAAGATAAAACAGGACTTGGATATGGTAAGGATACAAAAGAGCCAACTTCACAGCAAGCACAACAAACTCATGAAGGAGAATCAATTTCAGATAAACCCCATGAAGATGTCACTCTACAAAAATTTTATGGATCAGTTTTCCAATTATAGAACAGTTCAGACACTGATTCTAATGAATACAAATGGGATGATGTCTCTGATGATCATTCTTAACAGAGAAAAGGGTGGATTTCATACACAAATTCACACCCATGTTCTTACAAGGGGAGGGCTCAAGGCCTCAACTTGATTATGTTTTACAAAGCAATCATGACTCAAGTGAAGATGATTCAGATTTTAACAAGATTGATAATCGACAGGAGAATACCATTATAGACCTTGTCCATCATGAAAATGACAACCATGTCATGACTTTGATAGCTCAAGACTTTGTCCAACCTAATGATCCCATACCTTTAGTCTATCTAGAACTTATTGATTGGGACAATGATGCACCTATCCATATCCCTACATTCCATGATGATGAGGATATTGTAAATTTCCTTTGTTCATCTAATCAAGAAAACAAGTGTTCCATCAAAGAATCTCATACTCAAGATTTTGATAGGGAGGGTGTCAAGTATCTTAGCTATAAAATAAATGAAATAAAAGATGGATCTATTGGTGAAAACTGAAAAATGGCAGTGGTAGATCACAACAAGAGAAAAATAAAGAGCGAATCCAACGATGAAAACCTTTTTGAGGAATTGAAGGATGAGAAACTTGACACTCTTCCAAAACATTATCAAGAAAGATCTTCTATTTTGATTGAGCCCATAGAATCAATAAACATAAGTACAACAAAGCAGTCAAAAATCTTGCAACTTGTGGCATCATTAGTAGTGGAAGAAGTACTGAAATTCATAGAGTTCTTGAAGGAGAATCAAATCAATTTCACTTGGTCATATGTTGATATGCCAGGGTTAGATCCTAATATGATAATGCATCATTTATCTATAAACATAGGGGCAAAACCTGTGAAGCAAAAACTCATAAAAATGCATCCACATGTTGCATTATTGGTTAAGAAGAGTTAAAGAAGCTTTTAGATGTTGGATTCATTCGGTCTATTGACTATGTAGAATGGATCTCCAATATCATACCTATTTCAAAGCTGGATGGAAGGATCAGAATTTGTACAGCTTTCATAGATTTGAACAAAGTGTGTCCTAAAGATGACTTCCCTTTGCCAAACATAGATATTATTGTTGATTTAACTGCTGGCCATGCAATGTATTCATTAATGGATGGATTTTCAGGATACAACCAGATAAAGATTGCACCAGAGGATCAAGATAAAAAAATGTTCATGTGCCATTGGGGTACCTATTGTTGGAATGTCATGCCATTTGGGCTTAAGAATGTAGGAGTGACTTATCAAAGAGAAATTACCACCATTTTCCATGACATGATGCATAGCTTCATGGAAGAATATTTGGATGACTTATTGGCCAAATCCAACACAAGAGAAGGACATCTAGAAATTTTTTCAAAGATCTTTATCAGAATGGAGAAGTTCAATGTTAGACTCAATCCAAAGAAATATGTCTTCGACGTTAAATCTGGAAAACTTCTAGGATACATTGTTTCAGAAAAGGGCATAGAGGTTGATCCAAAAAAAGTACAAGCTATAATGGACATGCCACCACCACAAAATATCAGTCAGCTCCGATCACTGCAAGGACGACTACAATCCATCAGGCAGTTTATAGCTCAACTGGCAGATAAAATTTTACCATTTACACATCTATTGCATAAAAATGTCCCATTCAAATGGGAGGAAAAGTGTGAAGCAACATTTAATCAGATCAAGCAATATCTCATGAATACACCAGTCCTAATTCTGCTAGTTCCAGGAAAGCCACTCATACTATATATTTCAGCAATAGAAGTATCTTTGGGAGCGTTACTAGCATAGGAGGATTCTACAAGCAAAGAAAGGGCCATATACTATATCAGCAAAACTTTAACAAGTCATGAACTAAACTACACTTTCATTGAAAAATCTTGCCTAGCAGTAGTGTTTGCTTCTCAAAAGTTGCACCACTATATGTTGGCTCATACGGTTAAGCTGATAACCAAAATCGATCCACTAAAATACCTCTTAAGCAAAGCTACCTTAACAAGAAGACTTGCAAAATGGGTAATGATATTAAGTGAGTTTGACATTCACTATGTAGATCAAAGAGCTATAAAAGGATAGGTCATCACAGATCAGTTGGCCGAAGCACCTTTACAAGAAGAAAACCCAATGCACATTGAATTTCTTGATGCAGATGTCTTCACAACAAAAATTAAGAAAT
The DNA here is from genome assembly GCA_007258455.2 of Sequoia sempervirens. Lineage (NCBI taxonomy): Eukaryota > Viridiplantae > Streptophyta > Pinopsida > Cupressales > Cupressaceae > Sequoia > Sequoia sempervirens. The sequence goes on along the minus strand of VDFB02193867.1, from coordinate 597,548,455 downwards.
CATGGACATTGTACTTTGATGGATCTTACACACAACATGGTTCAGGGGCAGGGATTCTTTTTGTTACACTTGAAGGACATACCATTCCAAAATCATATCGGTTGATGTTTCCTTGCACAAATAACATAGCTGAATATGAAGCATTGCTCATAGGAATAAAGATAGCATTGGACTGGCAGATTACAGAGTTGCAAGTCTACGGTGATTCACAACTTGTCATTAATCAAATCAATGATGATTATCAGACTAAAGATGATAAGCTGCTACCTTACAAGAACATGGTGGATGATTTTAAAAAGTTTTTTGTGGCAATCAAGTTTTCACAAATCCCAAGGATTGATAATAAAGCTGCAGATGCAATGGCTACAATTGCTTCCTTGTTACAATTATCAAAAAATAAAATACAATACGAATTCTTGGTGGAACAATTGTTTTCTCTCACCTATGATAATCTTGAGACCCAAGTCATATGCCATTTAACCGGTTCTGATTCACCTTTATATGGCAAGATTTATACCTACCTGAAAAATAACATCTTACCTCCGGACTTATCCTGAAACCAAAAAAGGAATTTCATATGCCAATCATCCCATTATACCTTGATCATCGATATCCTTTACTGATGTGGTCTTGATGGTACGCTTCTTCGATGTCTTGAACGTGACAAATCTGAACAAGATCTATAATAGGTTTGTGGTGGTATTTGTGGAACTCATTCAAGCGGTTTAACCTTAGCCAAGAAACTGGCTAGAATGGGATATTATTGGCCTACCATGGAGAGAGAATCTTTTACTTTTGTCAAGAAGTGTTCTAAATGCCAGATTCATGGGAATCTTATTCATGCACCTACACAACAACTGCAGCCTTTCACTCCAACATGGCCTTTTTCTCAGTGGGGACTAGATCTTGTTGGGAAAATTCATCCTTCATCATCAAATGGGCATAAATTCATCATCACAGGTACAAAATATTTTACAAAATGGATCGAAGTTGTTCCTTTCACAACCATGACTGGTAAACAAATCTCTTCATTTATCTTGAATTACATCATCTGCTGATATGGAATTCCTAATTCTATCATCACTGATAATGGGAGGCCTTTCAAGAATCAGGATGTTGATGAACTTTGTGAAAGATTTCACATCCAACATAGGTTCTCTACACCTTACCATCCACAAGGAAATGGTCAAGTAGAAGCTTCAAACAAAAAAATCTTGAAGATCTTGAAGAAGACGGTAAATGATGTCGGTCGTGATTGGCATGTCTAGTTAAATCCAGCTTTGTGGGCATACAGAACCAGCATTCGCACACCAACAGGAGCTACACCATATGCCTTGGTATTTAGAGTAGAAGTGATCTTACCATTAGAGGTTGAAATACCTTCGCTTAGGGTCTCATTGAAAGGATTGATAAATGATGAAGACTATCGAGTATCTTGTCTGCAAGAGCTAGAACTGTTAGATGAAAGACGTCAACATGCAGCTGATCATTTGAAGGTTTCTCAACAAGTTATGTCTCGTAGCTACAATCACAGAGTTAAACCACAGACATTTCAAGTAGGTGATTTAGTCTTGAAAGAAAATCCACGCAATTAGTAAGACACAGAAAAGAAAGGAAAATTTGAGCCAAATTGGCCTAGTCCATTTGTCATCATTGCAGCATACGGTTTTGGAGAATATCAGTTATCTACATCAGAAGGGGACCTGTTTGAAGAATCGATCAACAACATTCATTTGAAGAAATTCTATGTCTGAATCATCAAAATTGAAAAGGTCCTCAAAAAATACATAAAAATTAAAAAAAAAACTTCCTAAAAAAATACATAAAAATCAGAAAAGCAGAAAAAAACAAAAAAAATCACATGATCTAAAAATGTGCAATAAAAACAAGTGGTGAAAACCTGGCAAATAGGTGCTACTTGTGATTAAAATCGGCTCCTCTATCTATTAGCTTATGTCTTGCATTTGCTTTATGGCATCATTTATCCATATCTATCATCTGTACATATCTATCATATCCATATCATGTAATGGGAATCCTTGTGTTTCATCAGGGCTTGATGAAATTTGTACATATCCATCATATTCAGGTTATGTTTACACTGGGGGTAGAAACACAGACTAAACAAGAAAGCGGCAACGAGCTTTTAGAACATCACAAATGGACAAATGATGGTTTGACAAAATGCAACATACATTGACGCATCAAATCAACCACAACACCAAAACAATCACTCAATGCCAAATGAAATCAAACAACATGGTCAAAAACAACATTAATCAAAACACAAACATCAATGTTGATAACCAATTTGGATGATCTTAATCTGAATAATGTTTGGAATACTTTAGGAAAAATTTGAATTGTTGATTGATTTTCTATCATATCTCTAGAGAAATTCGATGATGTACTGATCTAGAAAAGCAAGGAAGGAGTATGATTTTTCTTTGTCTGTTGTTTGTGAGGAAATCATTAGTACTATGTAAATTGGTCGCGAGACATGCTCTACTAAGTATCATTGATGACATTTCAGAATTTGCATGGGAAACAGGATAACTCTTGTTTGTTTATGCAAGCGATACTCAGTCATCTCGGTTCAATTATACCTAGATGCTTGTATTATCTTGCTATATCAAAAATCATGAAAGCAATACTTAGGTCATCACTGGTGCTAACATACCCTTTGATGCTTGTATTAACTTTCAACATTTCAATGCTGTATTATGACACAAAAAGCACAAATAAGCTCTCATAATGGCAATATTGTACAGATACCCTGCATGGTTAGTATAGATTATATTCATTTTAGAATCTACATTTTGCATTTATAAATTTTTCCAAAAGCTAGCAAAGTATCAAAGTTTCATATCTTTCCAATAAATGATAGTACATTTTGACATTCACAAAAACATCATCACATACATTTTTCATACATATTTGCATCAGAAAAATCATAAAAAAAAAAACAAAGCATACGTCAAAATCAAAAAAGAAAATCATGGGCATTCATAAATTGTACCATCCATCATTTCACATTCATATTCATAAAAATCATTCATCAATAGATTGCAATCATATCATAACATTACACTTGCATTTTCATATCTAAGAATCATGCATACATATACATCATGAGCATAATATTGTGAAACCATCACATAAAACATCATGCATATAGAAAATAGACACATTCATCACATAAGGAATCAATCGCTGCATATCATATATCTCATAAATAAATGCCAAATGTACAAAAAATGTCAACTATACATGACATAACATCATCAAAAATGGGATCATAACATTGTGTATAGAGATGTCTCAATAGAGTATCAATAAGACATATAAGACATCATGCAAAAAACACTATGAAGTGCTATCCTCTGATGTTGCTGGTATGGGACCTGCCCCACCTATACCTGATGGACCTGCTCCACCTGCTCCTGATGACCCTCCTAGAGGTAATGGCTAAGATACACCCCTATTGGTAGCCCAAGAGCAACTATATGTAGACCGAGACTGTGTATAACTCATTCTCCGCTCAGGTGGCACTGCATCATGATACCTGGTCCTATAGAACTCTGCCTCCCAAGCGGCCCTGGTCACCTCTCTCATCATGTCACCAATCGAGGTACCTGCTGCTACTCTCTGCAGAATGTCAGGTAGGGCCATGGCCTGCTTACCCTACCGTCTGGTTGTATCTCTATCGGTTGTCACTATCATCAACCATCCCTATAGCTGCATAACCAAGTCTTGTGCCTATGCTAACTGACCCTATAAGCTCTGCACTCTACTCTACAAGGTAGCTATCTAACTTGGCACCACTGGATCTACTGAAGATGATGGAGCTGAATGTCTCATCCACGGTCCACCTCTGCCACCACCTCTGTCGCCTCTGCCGCCTCTGCCACCTCCTCCACCACTATCACCCCCACTCTCCTCATCACTGCTATCTCCATCCCCATCTGACTCATCATCATCCTCCTCCTCGGAGTCATCACTCTCTGAAGTTGCCTCTCGCTATCGTCTATGTCCCCCTATATGTGGTCTCTACTCTACAACTAGAGCGATAGGCTCATCAAGATCAAATAATCATGGCATAGGATGCTCCAACATATACTGACCATAATCTGGAGTCATCCCCCAGTCAAGAATATCAGCTCTGTAGTCCCACATCTATACTCCCAAACTGGTGAACTCTGCCACTATTGCATCATATACAATCTGCGGACCCCACACTGTAACCTCCTACTGCTGATGCTCATAAATAGAAGAACCCTGGGGCATACCTTGAGGCCGACCATACTGTCACCACACTCAACCAAGAAGAAACCTCTTAATAATCCCAGGAGTACGACCAATTAGATATCTGGTAGTAAAGACATAGGGCATCTCCTTAGCATCCTCTAGCCATGCCTCACAATCTACATAGGGCTGCTAGCATACTGTATTGAGATCATCCAGAAGACACTGCTAATGATCCAATTTTCCCAGCCTCAGCTGACCAATGACATTGGTATATTTGAATCTATATGGTTGACCAACATGCTATCATCCATGAGTCAATGGTCACGTAATGATAAAATGCTCCCATGCCCATATCTGTAAAAGTGAACAACCAACAGCCAAACTCCGGCCTCAACTGTACACAACATGGTGTAGCTCATCATATAAATGTGCAAGCATACATGATCTCCAAGCATATCGTGTACCTTTCATCACCATACTCTCAAGTAGACGACCCCACCTGACTACAAAACCCTTCGACCTATGGTCAGGGCACAAAACACCTCCAATGAAGCCTACAAGTATAGAGGGTAAGGGCGCATACGAATCCATCATCTCCGCCCATGAGATATAATATCCTGCAATATGATCATTTCTAAATATTCATCTCAAAGCATCAGTACCACCCACCTCCCGGCTATCAAATCTTACTATCTCACCCATTATTGGAATCTTCAAGATGCGATACACATCCTCAGGAGTCACGATAATCTCTCCTATTGGAAAATGAAAGGTTTTTGTGTCACTATGCCACCTCTCTACAAGTGCTGTCAATAAGGCTTTGTTGAGACACACCTCAAGCATCTCAAGTAACGAGGTCAGTCTGCATGCCTCAATCACATCTCTATCCGCCTTTACAAGTTGTGGAATCAATCTCCATGTCTTCGAGAATTTCTCCCGTAACTGCAAGATGCCCAATCTCTCCTGTTGAATATCAAGTCAAAGCAACATCAATATCCATTCATCAATACAAATCAATCAAATCTGAAAACACATTTATCAAAATCTTGTTTGTTTTTAACAACTTTAGAATCAAACTTATCAACAAACTATTTGTTTTTCATTTTCATGAAAGAAAATTTATCAAAATCATGTTTGTTTTTAACAACTTTAGAAGCAAACTTATCAACCTATTTGTTTTTCATCATCATGAAAGCAAATTGATCAAAATCCTGTTTATTTTTAACAACCTTAGAAGCAAACCTATCAACAATTATTTGTTTTTAACAACTTTAAAAGCAAATTTATCAGTTACTATTTGTTTTCCAACAACCTTGGGAACAAATTCATCACACAAAACATCATTAAATCGGGACAACACAATACGCAAACAATCAATACAAGGTCATGCACTGTCAAAATCATCATGGGTGCTGATAAATAATGGGCACTACAAAAAAACTTAATGGGGGCTACAAAACACTTAATGGGCGCTACAGAATGAAGGGTGCTATGGAAAAACTTAATGGGTGCTATAGAAAGACTAAAGGGCACTAAAATAATGCATGAAGGTCCATAAATGTTGGAAAACGTGCCCTAAACAAAAAATTTTCAAACACTAAAAGTTTAACGGGGTACATACCATGGGTCCATAGTGTGCTAGCTGTTGATGTCATCAGATGCGCTCAAAACGACGCTGGTGGGTAGGAAGTGCCATCTTTCTCACTCTAGCGCTCAAAATTTTCAATTTTTACTAGGTTAAAATGGGAAAATGACATGAAAAATGACATTTTTAACCTATTTAAAGGCAAAATTGGGGCATTTGATCACATTCTATCATTATAAGGGAAATTTAGGTCATCAATTTTTCATCTCACATCTTTCCACATCATTTTCCTCACATTATTATTTTTGAATGGTGAATCAACATTTTAAAAATCATAAAAATAAAAAAATTCCAACAAATTTAAAAATTCAAAAAATTCACAAAAATCAAAATCTTATAAATTCATCGTCTAAGGGGGCATATACCTATCAACATTTGACAATCAACATCTAGGGCAAATTTCAAAATTCTTTGAACTAATGCATAAAACACATCACTTCAAAGAGGGGAAAAATGTATACACCTAAAAATGGTCACATCACAATAGTCTCGTAATTAATTAAATATTTTTAATATTTAATTAAATCTCTGAATTCAATCTGCGTATAAATAAATCTAAATAATTTATTTATATTGTTCATTCTTTCATTTAGATTAAATAAATAAGTTTATTTAATCACTTTTATTATCCATTTCTTAATTAATTAAATAAACATTACGATTTATTTATGTTAATTATCATATAATCTTGGCTTGAATATTTTATTCAAATAAAGATTAAATATTCTTCTCTTCTAAAAATCCTCTAAATTCTATTCACAATTAAATATTCCAAATATTTAATTAATTCTTCTAAAAGTCCATTCACAATTAAATATTCCAAATATTTAATTAAATCTTCTAATGTCCATTCACATCAAATATTTCAAAAATATTTTAAATCCTCAAAATTACATAAAATTAAATAAATTTATTTATTTAATTTGGATTATCTACAACAACCGTGAAACAACTTCAAAACAGAAAATTAATAAATTTCTCTGTTTCTAAGCAAAGTTGTTCTCGTGGGTTGAAGACAAGCCTCCATTCTTCTCTCCAACCTCCCAACATCTTCCATCTTCCTCTCAACCTCTCCATCTCTCACCATTCAAATTTACCAGACAATCTCACAGCCATTGATCTTTGTTAGCCAGGCTCTTGTCTGTAAAAATCTATAAAAAGGACTATCGGGTCTCTAAAAAAAAAGAGAAGCTTGCATACAGGAAAACTATAGTCAATCAGCCTTCCAACATCCATAGCCTTTAGAATCATAGCATATCATAGCTTAGCATATTAGCAATCCATATCATGGCCTATCATCTTCATATCATAGCTTCAATAGCATTCATAATCCATAGCCCCTGTGCATAATCTACAGCCCCTGTGCATATCCGTACATCAACATTTCACTCCACTAGCATATAGGATAGAGAAGTACTCTCCCTTTGCATACTTGTTCTGCAGGTTGCCATTCTGAGAAGCTTTGCTTACACAATCTGAGAGCAACAGCTTCAAGCAAATCACTGGAGATAGAGGACGATGGAATGATTTTGAAGAAGCTCTATTTGATTTCTTTGATTTCAATTCTATTTAGCTTTTCTTTAGTTTAATGTTGCATTGGTGTGTTTTTGTTATCTTATTTTGATACTCACATTTCCCACACACAATAACAAAAACATGTAGTTGTTGAAGTAATGGATTTATTAAGGATAGTTTGGTATTTAATTATACTCTTATGTGTAGTATTTTTTTCCTAAAGGGCCCTTTGTCACCACAAGTTAGATTTGAAGGCTATGTTAACGGGATGTATATAGAATAGCCCTTAATGGAGGCTTTGGTGTAGCAACCCTCAAAAATAAAAACCCCATATGAAGACCATTTTCATATGATTTCATGGCCCAAAATATTATAAAACTACTTTTTTATGCTTATTAATATTCATGTGAATGAGAGTAAGGTATACCGAGTTTTATAAATATTTCAAAAGTACATAGGGTCTTCCATAGTGCTAACAAATTGAAGAGACAAAGTGTGCTACATATGCACTCTTGTGTTGAAGATTAATCGTGATTTTTTTCTTGCAAGAGTTTCTACATTCATATATAGTGACATTTGACTATTTATTATGGTTTTTTGGTTTTTATTTAATTCCATATAATATCTTAATGGGTTATTTAATGTTGTACTAGTAAAATATTTATTATTTATTTCATATGGAAAATCGTAGTTGCATTCCAAAGTGGTAGAAACTTTTTGCTAGTAGTTACAAACCATCATGAAGGAATATTATTTTCTAGGTGTCCACTTTGGAAGTGGGAGAATCTTTCTTTCTATGTTTTTTATTAAAAAAGAAAGGTTTAGGGCCTTAATCCTATACAACATCAAGAAATAGGCTACATAGATAGCAGATCAAACCCAAATAAAACAACAAAATAAAATAGGCTTTCCAGCTAGTAGATCAAACCAAAACTAGGCCTATAGGCCATCTACAAAATATTTGAAGCACCCAAGCTTGAACCCAACAATTTTTTCCCCAAAGGTTTGTCAAGTGAGACAATGCTCTTATTAGGAGTACACTTCTTCCTATGTTGTGCATCAGTCCAAGAAGAAGCATAAACAAGGTTTGAAACTTTCTAACAAGAAGGGGGAGAAGCCCCTTCAAAGAATCTAATAGGTGGAGCAATAGAAACAAAAGGTGGAACATCCAAACCTGAAATTGGAGCACTCATAACCATGGAAGAGACAACATTTTCTACAATGGGAGAAATAAGGACCTCAAGGGAGGCAACACACATAGAAGTAGGAATAGCTTTGTCCAAAATCTAAGCAGAACTATCCATAGGAGTGGTAACATTATCCACATCAATCAATTTCTTCTAAGAAAGAGGAGAAGGAGGCTCAAAATATTCACTATCAGAAGAAGAGGAATCATCTGGCTACACAATTAGATTGTCCTTGAGGGTATTCTTCCACCAAGTAGAAGAAGAAGCAGGATGAGAGCCACACGAACAATCAAGAGCCAAGTTTCTAGTAGAAAAACAATGTTTACAAAAAAAAGGGATACTTTTATAATCCATGAGTTGAAACCAAGGCCAATCTTTCACTTGGAGCATAGCCTCACCAAGTTGTGACTAAGACAGATCAACCTCCACCAAAATTTGAGAATAGGAGGTGTGAGTATAGTTCTTGGAAGCCTCATCCACTTTCAAAAATCCATCAAGAGCATTACCTATTCCTTGAAGAGTAGAGGATCCCTAGAACTATAAATGGGATATAAGGAAATCTCACCCAAATAGGAATAACATCAATGAGTTCCTTCAAGAGATTGAATGAGTGAACTTATTTCCTTAAAGATAGGGGATGAGAATTCCAAAACCATAGACCATGATCTAAAATTTCCTTCCTATCCTCAGAAGAAGAAAAGCTAACAACAAAAAACCTCTAGCAAAAGGATGAATTTCAATCCTACCTCCCACTAAGGGTTTCAAGTGCTTTGTGATCAAAATTTTCAAATCTAGGAGAGAAGGCCACAAATAGAAAATCTATATATTAGTCTCATTTTGGAGAAAAAATCAATGCTATCTGTAGTGTTGTAAAATTTTGTCACATAATTTGAGAATAATTAATGTTGGAATGAACCTAATGTCGCCTTAATCTAGTGTTGTAATGTCATACACATTCACATGGGATATAGGGCCCTTCTAAGCTAAATAAATCTTACTCTTCCCTAATTTAATGTTGTAAAGTGTATTTATTCACACCTTCACATTAAATTTAGGAGGATTGTAAACTAAAAGGACCTAATCTAGTGTTGTAATGTGTTGTGCATATTCACATGGGATTTTGGGCTCTTCTAAGATAAATAGACCCAATTTTTCCTTAATTTAATATTGTAAAGTATATTTATTTACACTTTCACATTGAATTTTGGGTCATCTTGCATTTATGGCCTTAATATTATCATTAATAGGCCCCTAAGACCCTATATTGTGCATCTCAAGGCATATTTTAACCAAAATCCTGACATAGACATCAAATAAACTTAATTTCTTAACACCTCGACACTTTTTCCACCTAAAAAGGCCCTATGGGATCCATATGCTAGGTGTGGTGTATGAGTCTCATTTGGCCCTTTTTTAGGTTTTTGAGCAGGAAATCTAGGTTTTAAATTAAAATTTCTTGAATGTCGGCCTCTAGGATCTAATAAATGGTAGCTTGGTTGGATTTTCTATATAAATGAGGTATCAAATCATTATTTGAGGAAGCCTTAATGATATCAAGTCAAGCACTCAAGAGTTAAGCATTCCATGACTTCACAAGAGTATCAAGAGAGCATTCAAGATCGTTTTTAAGGCATTTAAGGGTGGGTTTCTTTATCAATTATTGTAGCAATTCAAGATCCATCATCATGGCAAGATTATCAAGCATCAAGCATGTTTTTGAGCTAGTGTTGTGATGTTGCATTCAAGATCCAAGGTTAAGTATTGTTCTACACTTATTTCAAGATCTAGATCTACATCCTTCATGGCCACTTCATGTTGAGTTGTAGTTTTACAAGACATCATTTAAAATACATCATTCAAGGTATAATTGTTCATGTTTCATGTCCTTATTTCATTATCTCATCATTTGGTATAATTACCTCAAAGGGGTTTGACCAAGGAAAACCCCTATTCACTAACAATCAACATTTTTTTCTCCTCTTTACATGTGTGATTGAAGATCTAGGTGTCTTGGAGCTTTAAGATCCTTACAATATTAGGTTGCAAGGTTGGATAAAGTCATCAAGTTGTCACAAGGTTATCATCTTCACGGAAAGTCTTCTATAGGCCCAAAATCGGAGTTTTAGATCTGGAAACAAAGTGGAGTAGAAAGAGAAAAGACTAGAGACCTTATTAAGATCTTAACCCTCCAAAAAGGACTAGTGGGATTGGTATGCCACTTTTGGTTTATGAGTCACATTACAATGATTTTCCAGATTTTAGTGGCTTTAGATCAAACATTGCTAGATTCCTATTTTGGCCTAGAAACCCTAGACTGGGACTAATATGGTCAGACTAGCGTATGAGTTCCAATCAGCATCAAAATTAATGTTTTCAGATTTTCTAGTCCTCATTTATGCCTCTTCATGTTTTTGGGTTCATGCCTCTGATTTTACAACTTTTTGTTATGATTTACATGCATTTCTAGGTCATTCATTCAATTTTCATGCATCACTAGGTTTGAACATTAGATCTTTCATTTCATTAGTATTTCCAAGCCCTAGCTTGGTGTTGAACCACTCTTTAGTTTATAATCATACCCTAGGACAACCCTATTGCAAGATCTTTCCCCTTTCTTCATTGGATTGAAATCTTTAGGATTTTCCTTAAATGAAAGAGTGTGAAGATTGTTATTCTATGTCCCAAGTATAGAAGAAAAAAAATTCAATCTTTCATTTTGGTGAGCCTACTTTTAGAACATCATAATTCTGATTTGGAGTGCGTCATCATCCTAGATCTTGCTTGCATTAACTTTGCATTAGGTTTTGCATTAGTTAATTGGCATTCTAGGGTTTCTAAATCTTGCATTAGTGAAAATGCATATTGGTTGCATTTTTGCATTTCAAATCATTTCAAATCATATAAAATCTACATTTTCACTTAGGTTAAAGATCATACAAACAAAAAAGCATAAAATCCCTTAAAATCTTCTGAAAATTGTTCAAAAAAACCCTCACTTAGACTCATATGGCCCTCTAGGCAATTTAGTCCCAGTACAGATTTGAAATTATATTTTACAACATTTAAAACCTTGTTTATGTCCTTATTTTTACTTCCATTAGTTATCTATTTTATTTGGTTAATTTTTTGTTACATCCATTTCATTAAATCTAGCTTAAAGTGGTTAATTTTAGGCATTGATTAATTCAAAATTTGCATTTACAATATTTCCTTTTTAGCTTATTGCATAGTGTAATTAGTAAATTACCTTGTTTGAAATTTGAAGATTGCATTTCATTCTAGGTATTTACATTGCATTTTAAGTTTTCACAAATGCTAGTTTCCATCTATTCCAAGTTTGAAAAGAAAAATTTAGTCAATAAGCATGTTATTCATTCTTTCAATACACTTCCTAGTTATGAGAGTCTCTTAGTGCAAGAGAGTAAAAATTTTAACACTCCTATCTCTCCTATTTGTGGGGATGGTGTGATAGAAGTGGTTGCAAGCATATAAAACCATGATGAACATAATTGTTCTTCTCCTAATACCTATCCTTTTAGTGATGAAGGTATCTTGGTGAAAGAAGATTCAATCATTGAGAATAATGAAGGTCTTGTTTTCCCTTCTCATCATTCCCCTTGGGAAGATAGTACAACAATAGAAGTTGAAATAATTTCTCCCACTTTACTTAGTTTACATTCCTCTCCCAACACTTTCCCTACTTGTGAGAATGCTACAATCATGAATGACCATGAAAATTACATTTACAAGGAGGACATGTTAGTATTAAGAGATCTAATGATTGTGAGGTGTGACAATCCTACCTCTCCCACTTGGGAAGACATTATAGAGCATAGGGATGTAATGGTAGATAACCATGATAATATCATTGGTTCTTCTCCTAATATCCTTTATAGCATGGAAGATGATAGTTTTGTCTTAGAAGATACACTTGAAAGTCATGAAAATCTCATTCCTCCCTTTCCTAATGGTCCTACCATTTGGAGAGATCTATTTGAAAAAAAATATCCAATCATTGACAAGCATGATTCTCCTTCTCTCAATACCTCCCCTAGTTGTGATGAAGGTACTTTACAAAACCTAAACATGAAATGTGATGAACATCTTGTTTGTTATTCCCCTAAAAGCTCTCCTACTAAGGTAGATACTAGGGAACGAGAGAATGAGACCTTAGAAAACAAGAGTGAAATTATGGACAGTATTGATAATCACTAAAGCAACAAAAAATGGGTTAGGTTCTTTCATATGGTTTAGGATATAGGGAAAATCCACATTCAAATTATCTCATTCAAGGATAATCCTAGAGATCTCAATACAAAGGAGAAATATATCTTGCAATAGGGTTTTCCTAGGTTATGATTGTAAACTAATGAGGGGTTCACCACCAAGTTAGGACTTGGAAAGACAAATGAAATGCAAGATATAATGCTTAACCCTAATTTGATACAATCTCTAACTAAATGACCTAGAAATGCATGTAAAATAGAATAACAAGTTGTAAGAAGGAATGTGTGCAGCTACAAATATGAAGGAGGTTGAATGAAGCTCATAAATGGTGGAAATTCTAATTTTAATGCTAACTAGGACTCATACACCAAGTTGGGTAAAAAATTCCTAGATCTGGATTTCTGTGCAAGAATAGGAATCTGGAAAATGGGTATTTGAAACTACAAAAACCTAAAAATTGACCTAAACAAGGACTCATACACCAGAACTGGTGTATCATTCTAGTTAGGGTTTTATAAAGCTTCAAATTTTTAATATGGTCTTCAAGGTCTACTCTATGCTTACCAATTGATTTTCAAATCCGAAACCCTGATTTGCAACCTGTAGAAGTCCTCCAAGTATTTTCAATGCAAGGTGACAACTTTGACAACTTTGAACACTCTGAGAACTTTCTCCAAACTTTCTCTTCAATGTGCCTTAAACCTAGATCTACAAATGACACACTAAAGAGAGGTGAAAATGTTGTTTTGTTAGTGAAAAGGGGTTTTCTTGGTCAAACCCCATTTTGGTAATCAAACCTTGAAATGCAATGAAATAGGAATGGATAATGATGAATGAACAAAATATGATGTTGCAACTCACCAAACCCTAGTAATAAAGTGCTACAAACATGTATGAGATGGCATCAATGGATGTAGATCTTGACTCTCACTTGAATAGGATAGATCTTGAATGAAATGCTAGCTTGAATCATAAAACCCTACATAACAATTGTTAGCTCAAAAAAAAAACATGATGCATGAATACTTTGAAATGATGCTTGATGCATGAATAATGCTCTAAATCACTTGATAATCAACTCTTGAATGCTCTTGAATGCTCTTTTAAACACTTGAATGTTATTGTGAACTCCAATGCATGAATACTTGAAGGATTAGGATGATCTATTGAATTCTTAGAATATTTGGATGAAAATGATTGAAAGAACCTTGTATTTATACTTAATTACACAAGAATTACCAAAATTACAACACTACAAGCCGACATTAGATCTAGGAGGATAAAATACTGCTAAGAATTTGAATTAATTTTAATTTTGGGCCACATTGGACTCATACGCCCAAGGTGACATATGAGTCCCATTAGGCATAATTTATGGGACCATTTTCAAAATTGCTTAGAAAGGTGTAAAACCAAGATATAGACCAAACAATACAAAAAAAAGTAAAGGGATACTCTCTTCATTGCCACATTTATCCCCCACTTTAGTGAGAGGATGAACTTGCTTCAAACTTACACTAAAGTAGAAAAACATGCATCAAGAAGGGTCCAAGTGCACCGATGTCGGTAAGATAGGATCGTTGGGAAGAGACACTACAAATGTTTTCTAGTGTTTTCATTGTTGGAAACCCTTGTTAGTGATTTGCACATCATCGTTTGGTCATATTAGAAAACAGTTTGAATATTAATGATTATTTGTTAAGTTAAAACAGAGCATCTGATAGTTTTGTGTTCTTCGATTCACATGAAATTTTTTGTTATTATTTTGAGTTGTGGATCTCAGGGAAATTTTTTTGGTGTATTATTTGTGTTATCTATAAATCTTAGTGCCTCGTATCAATTTGTGTGCAAATAAGAAGATTCGGTTGGCTAATTTTGTGTTCATCAGTGCATGAAGGCTGACTAAGTCAATATGGTGTGTTGTGGATATTCAAGGAGTAATTATTTAAGTGTTTTTGTGTTTGATCATTTTGATTTGGGTCCTAACTATGTTGTGGCTGACTTTGGTTGATGTGCATTGAATATTATTTATGATTTGAGCCCACAATTTGTAAATGTTTTTATGTTTGTTGAAGCCGACATGTTGTGATTAAATATTTAGTCATAGATATATATAAGTGATCAATTATATCATTTTGATGTATGTTCGATGTATGTTGATGTGTATTGAAAATTTTAGAAGATTTGTAAAGCGATTATACACAATTTCACTTGTGCATTAAGGATCTTGTGAAGCGAATTGAGCAGAACAGAGCAGAAGTGCAAAATTAGACAGAAGGTCTAGAAATCGATTGATAAGCCTAACTAAAACTGTAATCAAGCATTTGTAGATGCTATTTATCAATTTAACTCTTTTGGATGTAATAAAAACCTTTGTAAGGAAATGAGCTCTAGGTAGTGTGCCTGAATGCAAGTGCATTCCCATTTTGTAAACTTTCATTTTGAGTATACTTAGATAATATTGTGGATTGACCTCCACTGTGGTTTTTCCCCTAACAGGGTTTCCACGTAAAAAATACTTGTGTTATGGTGTTTTGGTTATTTTTCTTATGTTCATGCATCTTTATTTTGGTTGAATGCTATCAATACTTTAAGGATTAGATCAATAAAGTTAAAAATTGCAAAACACTAATTCAGCCCCCCTCTTATTTTTCCTTGATTCCAACAAGGATGACAATGATCAAGAGGGGTGATCAAGCCCCCAGGATCAAGATTCCATAGAAAACCAACATAGGAACAAAATAACACACATAAAAATGATATAAAGATCAATAACAACAAACATGCATACATTGCGAAAGACAAAATAGAAGAGAAGAAAATAGGGGTGGATCAAGTTTCGATCGTTTGTCCATCATGATGTGGATCAAATCTAGGATTTTTGTACAAAAAATGCACACTTTGAGGCAACAAAACTTCAGGCTATCCACTAGGTGAGTAATCCAAGAAGGTGATACATATACACACATGGCCAGTATGTACTCGCACACACACATGAGTGGCTAAGGGAAATTCATGCCTTGATTGGATTTCCCATAAAAACCATACCAAAGTTATACCTCATGATAACTTTAATAAGGCACCACAGAAAATGACCTTCAAGATTCATGAGGAAACCAAAACTTTGTATGCTTGGAGCTCATGAACAAACATGATGGCTCCCTAGGCATGAAAGGTGTGTTATACAAGGTTTCCATATAACTGAAAATGCAAATGCAACAATAAAGGAATGTTCAAAGGAGTCTTTCTTAATTCATATGAGGTCTTAACTTAGGGAACATTATGCCTAATGTTTCCAAGAGGGGATCAATCAAAGAATAAAAGATTCACAACTTAGGGAATTCAATGTGTCACATCAAGCCACTAAGAGGAATATAATATGCTAAGAGAGATCACGCTCTTGAGAGACATCACACCCAATGTCAACCACAAAGAAAAAAATTCATCACGTAAAGTAAGAAGACTACACCATGAAACATGTGAGAGAAAAATGCAAAATAATAATGCCAATGTATGCCCCCACTTTAAGGAAATTGTTGAACAAGATACTATGAATAATTACTTTAAATTAGAAAATGGAAAATTCCAACAATAAAGAAGACATGAGAGCTAACTTGAAAATCCCTATGCCAAGTCATATGTTTCCAAGTAAAGCTACATCATGCAAGAGGAAAGGAGAAGAGAGGGGTTGCCCCAGAAAATAAAAATCCAAACACATAAGGGATCCATGGATTTTGGGTCAGTACATTCTTGCTACAATGTTTTAGAGAGGTTGAAGTTGTAATCATTGCCAAAATATAAATAGAACTATAATAATGACACAAAGAGAGTGAAAACAAAATAAAAATCCTTTTGGGTCAACATGGAAGAAGCATGAATGTTTTGACGCCTTGCGTCATCCCAAAAAGGAAAACCCAAGAAAAATGAAAAGATAAAAGGGAAAATATTTTTGGGTCAACATGAAACAGACCTAAATGTCTTGACATCTTGTGTCATCCCAAAAAGGAAAACACAAGAAAAATGAAAAAGATAAAGGAAAAAGATAAAAGGAAACGATTTACGACATAGAGAGGAATGCCACAAAGAGAGAGAGAGACATCAAATAGGACATCACAGGGGATCACATTATGCACATTGCAATCACACAAAAGAAAAATGAAAAATAAATAATAAAAAATACTAGTAAGGCACATGTGAATCAACCTAAAGTAGGTCATCTGCATCCCAATCATGTTCATTATATACCAAAGGCGAACAACTAGCAAAAGGGATAATATCAAGTGTCAAACTATGTCTATCACTAGGTTTGATGATTTTCTTAGGAGAATTGTTGTTTAAGCTCATGGAAGAGGAAAATAATGTGTTCAATTATTATGCACCTCTTCATCAATTTTAGCAACCTCATCATCATCCAAGTTAATCACAATAGGAGGTTGAATGATAATGTCTAAAGAAGGGTTTAACACTTGTTGTGGTTGCATTATTATAGGATCTTTTTGTTTCTGGGAGGGGGTAGACTCATCATGCATTGCTTCAATCAAGTTTGGGTCTTGATTTTCTTTGTTTATTTCTTCATGTAACCTGCAAGCAAGGGCATGACGTCTACACCTATGCTCTCTAGCACCTTTATTTCTTTTAGTTCTATTTTCAAGTTGCATTTGTGTAGGAGTGGGTTGATCAAACATAGGTTTATTTTCTTTCCCAAGGGGAGGAATGGAAGGAACCATGGGAGGTTATTTGACCATTTTCTCTTTAACTTTGTAAACTTGTTTTATTCTAGGAGGCATGGCAAGATTGTTTCATTCCCTCTTGGTCTTTTGTAGGAAGTAGGTGAAGGTTCTATCTTAGGTAGGTCTTGGTTATTTGGAATTTTTTTAGGTCCAATCATGGTTTCATCAATGATGGTAGGCTCATTTTTCGGAAGAGGCATGTTTCAAAGGGATAACTCTACTATTTTCTTTAACTTGAACTTTTGGTAGGATTTGAAAAAGAAGTCTTCTCATGGTTTGATAGGTTCTATAGGCCTGGTCCAAAAGAAATCTAAGGAAAAGTTTCTATAGGGAAACAAAGGGTTGAAGCCACTATGATGTAAAGTGAAAATTTCATTGTCAAAGGGGGGATTTAAGCATTTATGTACTATTGAAGGGACTATAGTCATGGAGCGAAGCCATGGATAGCCTAACTTCACATGAAATTGGTCCAACTATGAGATGATGGAGAATGAGATATCTAATGTTTTCGGTCCTATTTGTAAAGGTATAGTGATTGATCCCATTGTACGGAAAGTGAAACCACTATGTTTCTTGATCCATGCTTTTGGTTTATCATATATATCTTGATAGAGTTCATGTAGAAGTAGGAATTCTTTGGTGATCACATTCTCTCTGTAAGATGAGCTTAGAGAATTCCTAGCCTAGAATAAATGACAGCGAACACTTCTAAGCTACAAAACCACATCAAACAAGAGAAAACAAACAATAAGGAATCAAAATGAAAGCATTCCAAAGTAAACACTCCCTATTGTAGTTGCTTCACTTCTCTTGTCTCCCCTTCTTCTTCTTATGCCAATATTTCCCTCAGATTTGTTGTTGAATTTTTGCAAATACCTAGAAATAGTAAGAAAGAAAGTTGGAGATAATCGATGTTAAATTGAAAATGGGAGAGGAAGGTTTCTTTTATAGACAACCATTAAATAGATATTCGAGATTGATCTTCTAGAAAGATTCCAGGATCAACGGATGAGAATGGATGAGAGGGATGTTATGAAATGGATGGCCAAGATCAAAATTTTAGAAAGATGCCAAGATAAACAGTTGAGAATTGGTGCACCATGAATATTCCATTCAAAGGAGCTATGATAGTTATGATGCCGAGGGCTATGACACCTAATGGCTATGACATAAATGAATGACAAGACATATTTGACCAAGGAGGCATAGATGATTTATTTTAAATTATTTATTCAAAAAAGGAGGAAATGGACAAGTGGAAAACAAATAATTCATTTGAATTATTTATTTGGAGAAAATGAAAAAGGAGCATTTAATTAAGTCAATTTGTGAAATGAATTTAATTAAATAGGGAGATGGAAATTAGACATTAAATAATTAAATTGAATTAATTATTTAATTGGGAGAGGAATGACACTTAATTAAATAATCTTGAAAATTATTTAATTATAGAAGAATGAAAAGGTCAAATAATAATTATTATTATCTGACTATAGACAAATGATGAAAGATAAATAATTAAATAAATAATGGTTTATTTAATTATTGAAGAAATGGGGTGTTACTGATGCAATTAATTTATTTTAATTGATCAAGATAGAAAAGAGATTAGGAAATGAATTAATTAAATAATTAAAAATTATTTAATTAGTAGAGGAATATGATCAAGCATAATGAAATAATTAAAATTATTCAATTATTGAAGGATGATGACCAAGAAAAATGATGCTCACATACTTAGGAAATTTTTTAGTGTATACATTTTTCCCCTCTTTGACATAATGCAGTTCATCAAGTTGTGTCAAAGAAATTTAGTCAAAAGGTGCCCTAGGATGCCCTAGTGAAAGCAGGGTATAGGTATGGCCCCTCGAGAGGATAGGAGGGTTCAAAAATTGTGAATGTGCTCTAGAAATGGATGATAAGACTAGAGGATGAAGGATAGAATAAATGTTAGCATGGAGAAGATGGATGTTAGCATGAAAAAGGAAAGGAAGATGGAGATGAAAAGCTAGATGGGAAATGACAAGGGACCAACTTTCATACTTGTATATTTATCATCATTGGGCATCAAAAATGTCTCAAATGGACCACAAACACCATGGTATGATATAAATCAAGGTGTGCAAGGTGACTATTTGGGAGAGACAAGTAGTCAAAATACAAGGAATGCCCTGACTCATACTAACGACCCAATTATCTTAGTCTTTTTTCCAAGACAAACCATAGGCAACAAACAAAGAAAAGAGGCCACGATCCATCACTATCCCCCTAAATACATTAATAAGTAATAATTGAGGAGACTAGTAACATGACCTAGAATCAATCAAAAAGATAAGACAAATCCAGACCAACAAAATGTTTACTAGAGAGTTCGTGTTTGTCGATAGTCTTGATGAGATTGCTTGATGTGATTGATTAGGTTGACCAAAATTCTTTGATAAATTGACAAGGATTGATTGATAAGTCGACAAAGGTTGAAAAATTGATTTGATTGACTGTGCCTATCATCTGGAAGGACACATCCTAGTTAAGGAAAGATTGATTTACCAAGATGACAAGATTGATTGACTTGATAAAGATGACAAAGTTGATTGATTGCACTTGACTTTAGGAAAGACATATCCTAATTAAGGAAAGATTGATTGACAAGGTTGACAAGATTGACTATTTATTTGAAAAAGATTTATTGATATGACCAAGCAATGTGATGATACAAAACTTCAGGAAGGAAATATCATGTTTAAGGAAGGGGACACATCTGATAAAGTTGACCAAATGACAATTGTTGACAAGGCACCTAACTACACGAAAGACACATCCTACTTAAGGTGAATGATCAAATTCACAAAGTCTTATCTCAAGAAGGACACATCCTGATAAAAGACAAGAGATAGGACTAAATGAGACAAATGACATCATGTCCCATTCTGATAAGATTGATGATAGAATGGTTGGTTGATTGAAGGATTTTGTTGGTTATCTTTGTTTGTTGATTTGTGATTTGGTTTGAATGATGATTGCTTGCAGACCAAGGACATGATTAGACTCAAAAAACCCTAAAGGACTAACCTAGGTGGCCTCAAGGACTCATTGATTGATGGGCCTTGCCTACATTATACATGGAGAGACATTGTAGTTCAACACAAATTGGCTTTTCCTTATTTGACAAAAGACTCAGTCATCATTTTATTTGGACAACCTAAAAGGACTAGCCTAATGTCCTAGGGGCCCATTTAAGATGAGCCTTGCCTACATAGAAAATGTGTAGAGACAATGTACTTTGACCCTACTAAAATAAACTAACTCAGACTTAGACTCAGACTCAAACTTTGTTTTTGGAAGTTTTGGCGTTTTCTAATTTTTTTGGATTTTGAAGTTTTCTGATTTTTTTGTATTTTGATGTTTTCTGATTTTTTTTAATTTTGATGTTTTTTCATTTTTTTGGGTTTTTATGTTTCCTATTTTTTTTGGATTTTGATGATTTCATATTTTGTTGGATTTTGATGTTTTCAAAAAGGCTGATACCATGTGTTATTTTCCCATAAAGATGTGGGTTAAGGAATTCCCCCCAGTCAGGTATAGGACCAATTTATTATGCACAAAGGATAGCGGCGAAGGCAAGGGATGATTAGGATACTAAATTTTAGTGGTTTCTAGGCCATGGAAGGATAATTAAGTTTATTATGAATGAGTGACATGTGCAATGGATGAATGGAAATGACAAAGGACCAGATAGAGTGATAGTAGACAAAGGAGCATAGACTGACTACACATGGTGCTTGTTTTCTAGGTTTCACCATTGTACTTATCCAAAGCACTGCCGAAGTGGTTTTCACTTTTGGATGAATTATTTCTCTTTACTATTTTTTTTTAAATTTTCCATTTTTTTGATTTTTTTTGTATTTTTGACTTTTTAAAGGGATACTATGAGAATCAAGTGTAGTAATTGCAAAGGTGGATGGTGTTGATAGGTTTGGACAATGGTTCTCCTTCAGGAGTAGAAAGTT
The DNA here is from genome assembly GCA_007258455.2 of Sequoia sempervirens. Classification (NCBI taxonomy): domain Eukaryota; kingdom Viridiplantae; phylum Streptophyta; class Pinopsida; order Cupressales; family Cupressaceae; genus Sequoia; species Sequoia sempervirens. Next base: position 597,526,896 of record VDFB02193867.1, on the reverse strand, counting down.
GATAAGCGCTTGATCTATATGATGTTGTGACAATGCCTTGATTCTATTGGGATGATCGTGCTAGATGAAAGGACCTAATTTGGATGAAGAGTGCAAGTGGAAAATATGATGGATGATAGATGTGGTGGATGAAATAGGCTAGGGTAGGATCCCTAATGTACACACTATGTGGGCCATTAGGCTTCAGATGAAAAGGAGCTGGGGCAACCAATGAGCTAGAGTACATGAAGGTTCATCGTCAAAGGTACATTGAGAAACATTTCTAATGGAAGTGGAAAGATGTGACAGATGCGTGAGTATGGATGGATGGAACAAGATATATGGAATGAGTGAAAGTGATGATGGCGATGATGGATCAACAAGCTCTTATTTTGGCATTCTATTTTGATAGATGTCCCCAGTTTATTTTGATGGAGAGGCATGGTTGGAGATCAATTTTTTCTTACTTTCATTCTTTTGATAAATGTCTCCAGTTATTTTTTATGAAGAGGCACAATTTTTGTTTCTTTCAGTCTTGGCTATTACTTGTATCTTTTACTTTTCCAATAGCTTTTGAATTTGGCTAAAGGAATTTTCTTGATCATTATTTATTTGTATTATTTCTTTTGATATTGGATCTCCATTTGTGAAAGGCACTTTCACCTTTAATTCTTGAGCTTTATCCATTTTTCTTTTCTTGAGATTTGACTTGTTGATCCATGTCTATGACGCGGATGGATGTGAGTGAGATAGGTTAGATGGATGGAGTGATGAGAATGTTTAGTGTATGACAAGGAGTGGCAATTCCATCAATGGAGTCTTTAGGGCTATCCTTTTTGGAACTGTTAGCATCAAAGGAGGCTTGCACATCCTTAATGACTTGACAAGATAGCTTAGTAGCGGCGATAGTAGAAAATGCATATCCTAGCCCAGGGTAGGTGGGATGGAAGGATGATGATTGAATATCCCCAATGGGATCATTATCAAGGAGTGGGTTATCCTAGACATGGGAGAATTGAGTGGAAGCGGATAGAGAAAAGGCATATGTAGTATCAAGATCCCAAAAGGTTTCAATCCGAGCACGACCATCTTTTTGTGGTCCTTCTACAGCCATCTTGACAACATTATTAGAATTTTGAACCTTCTCAAGAGCAATAGTATTTTCCTTTTCCAGTAAATTATTCATGGGGTATTCTCCACATCCCATATCACGGATTTGAACCTTAGGGTTTGATGGTGCAGTGAATGAAGTCGATGATTTGATGAGGTTAGATGGATCAATGTAGTGAGATGAAGTGGACGATGAGGCCTCTTTGATTTATGGGCACTTGATGCTCAACAAATCTTCTCAAGTTAGTGCAATACTAAAAATGATTAGGATCACTGAGAATGGTAATTTCAGTGCCTGTGGGAAATTGAGGCATTGATGGTAGGTGGATGGAATATCCCTCATGAAATGAATCCATGGGCAGCCAAGGAGGAGATTGTAGTGCAAATCTAGATCCAAGACATGAAATATTGTATCTTGTATTGCTAGGCCAACTCTCACAAGAAGTGAAATTATGCCTTTGAAAGAACGTTCAACATTATCATGAGCTTTGATCACAATTTCCTTGGTTTGATCAATGCAATTCTCAGAGTATCCTAATGCTTTCACCAATTTTAGTGAGAAAATATTTAGACTTTCTCCACTGTCTACTAGAACTCATCTGATCTTGTGTTTATTAACACATACTTCAAGGTGTAGGGGGATAGTATGATCAGATTTTTGTGCAAAAAATTCTTGTTTGGAGAAGGTGACATGGTGCAACATAGCTAAGTACCTAACCATGGCCTTAAATTCATTGACATCTAGGTTGATGTGGATAGATGTTTCTTGCAAGGATTTATCAAGGATGGCTCTATGTTGTGGTGAGATGCGAAGGAGCTCCAAGATAGAAATTTTTGTAGGATTTTTCCCTAGCTACTCTAGGAGGCTATATTGACCTTTTGGTTGGGGATTTGTGGATGGAATTGGAATAGTTATATTGGTTCTACAGGTGGAAACAACACAATCTAATTTTGGCTTGTTTATAGTGATAGTGGAAATGTGATCATCAAAGGGTCTCACATTAAGGATGATAGTGTTGTAATCATGTTTGATAGCTGCATAATTGGCATTATTGTTGTTTCCTGAATTGGAGGCTTTTCCTTTATCATGGTCTTGTAGGGGTGTTTTGAATATGGTGTGATTAGTGTTTGTCTTGGCTTGTGGATTATCAACTAGAATGATTCTATCTTCAATAAGGTCTTGAATAATGTTCTTGAGTGTCCAACATCTAGGTGTTTAGTGTCCTTTTGAATGGTGGTATTTGCAGTATTCATCTTCCTTCCACCACTTAGGCTTGATCAGTGAAGGTTCATAAGTTTTGGTGCCTAGTAGTGTGATGGAATTTTCTTGTAGAAGTTGTTTAAGAATTGATTCGATGGGTTCACCCAAAGGGGTGTATGTTCTCTTAGTGCAAGGAAGACCTCTGTGTTGTTGATTTTTTTGGTTTGCATTTAGCGTTTGGTTTTTTCCTTGTGTTTGTGTGTTTGTTGTATTGGATGCATTTGATGAAGAAGAAACTTTAAGCTAAATGGTTGGACCTTTGGTTATTAGTTTGGCATCAAAAAATCCATCATTTGTGAAATTTTTGTTTCAAGACCAGTATTTTCTCTTGTCATTGTTAGGTTTGGGATTTTTTTTGTTGACTTTGACTAGCCCTTTTCCAATAAGACCCTTTTAAATAAGCACACCTTTCTCAAGAACCTCCTCAAAAGTTGTGCAACATTAGATTTGAATTCAACTCATCAATTCTTTGTTAAGGTTTTCTACAAACATGGTGACAAGTTGTCTTTTAGGAACATGACAAGGGAACTTGCTAACCAAGAACCACCATCTCTGGTAGACCGAGGTAAGTGATTCCCGATCTTCTTGTTTGGTTGTGATCATTGTTGCAAGGGTGACATCATTTTTAATGTTGAAGGACAAGTGATTGCTGAATTTGTTGGCTAGTTCATCTCATGTTTTGATTCCTAGTGGGAGCTGTGCAAACCAATCTAAGGTTGCTCTTGTGAGGCTTCATGGGAATAGTCTCATCAGATATGTAGGGTCATATGAGACTTTCACACATGGTGTGTTAAATTCTTGAATGTGTTCAATTGGATCCCTTGTCCCCTTATACTTTGGCAAAGGCAGTGTTGTGAAATGTGGGGGAAAGGGAGGCATGTATAGGTTTTGATCAAATCAAAAGGAGCACAGTTCCTCCAAAGAATAGGTCTTCTTGTTGGTTCCCAATTTCATTTTTTTCATACATAGTTCAAGGGACTGCATATGTTGTATCAAGAGGTCTGTAAGAGATGGTGTTGCATTTCTTTGGTTAGGTGCCATGGTGTTGGTGTTAAGGTCATATGTTGGATTTGAATTGGAATTGATGCTTTGGGACATAGGACCTTGGTTCTGATATGGATGTGTGTTGTTTGGGTTTGGAATGAAGTTGGCATTTAAGTTTGTGCCAAAGGTCATGTTGGAATTTGGTATCGTGTTTTGGAATTGAGGTGTGGACCCGTGATTCATGTTTGGGTTTTGAAAATTCATTCCTTGATTTAAAAGTGAGGGTATGGATCCTTGGATAATATTTTGATATGAAGATGTAGGCCCTTGATTGATGTTTTGATGTGAAGGAATGTTCCCTCGATTGATGTTTTGAAATGAAGGAATGGTTCCTTGATTGAAATTTTGAAGTGAAGGTGTAGGTCCTTGGCTGATATTTTTACATGTAGGTGTAGGTCCTTGAGTAAAGGTTTGGAATGAGGGAAGGGACCCTTGATTGGAATTTGAAGGTGTAGGTCCTTGGTTGGTATTTTGAAGTGAAGTAAAGGTTCCTTGGGTAGGATTTTGAAATGATGGAAGAGCCCCTTGATTAGTGTTTTGGAGTGATGGGATTAATCCTTGATTTGCATTTTTATTTGGGTTCTTCGTGAGACAATGTAAACCTTTCTAGATTTAGTTGGTGGGTTTTTACTTGATGAAGGGGCACCTTGAAATTGGAATGAGGAACCTTGATTTGTGTTGTGAAATGTAGATTTAGGACCTTGGTTTGCATTTTGGGTCAAAGGGGTAGGACCTTGTGATGTGGAACCTTGATTGGTATTTTATGGTGTGGACTTAGAACCTTGGTTTGTGTTTTGGATCAAAGGTGTGTGACCTTGTGATATGGCACCTTGACTGGTATGTTGGAAAATGGGGTTTGTGAAGGTATTTCCCATGGTATTCAAGGGATCTCCACATGTGAAACTTTTTCTTTGTGTAGTGATGTTGGTTTCTTTGTTTCCAAGTGTTGAGACGCTTGGGATGTGTGTAGTAGTGGTAGTCATGTGTGTAGTTGTACCAAGAGGTACATGTTTGATGTTTTTTGTGATGAGGTCATGCCAAATGCAAATAGATTTTTGGTTTCTTTCTCCATAATGGTTGATATGTCAAAACCTTGAGGTAATTTGGCCCCCTTTTTAGCTAGTGCATAGAAGTATATGTTAGGTTCTATGCTAACAAGTTGATCAATCATGCCCAAAATTTGTGGGTCACTATAAGCTTCTTCAATCTCTTCTTAGATCAAATTTTTGTTGGGTTCTTCTTAGCTCATGTTTTCCCATGTTTGGTCTCTTGGCGGTGTGTCTCTTGGAGGTGTAGAATTATTTGAATCTACTCCAAGGTTAGTGTCATGAAAAGGGTTGCTTGAAAACTCCATGTTCTTTCTTTTGTTTTGTGACCTTGTTTCAACCATATGAGACTTTTGCAATTTAGGGGACTATGCTATGTTTTTGAATTTTTAGATTTTAGGATATGAAAATGCAAGGATGCTAATGCAAGGATGATAATATCCAAAGGGATGCTAAAGGATACTAAAATATTGATTGATGTTCAAGGTGAGTGACTAGATGATGTTAATTAAAAATCAAGGTGATAATGCAATTAAGCTATTTTTTTTTTGTTTTTGTATTTTTGGAGTATAAGGGTGAAAAGTGAAATCTTAAGCACTATGATTCTAAATGAGAACAAGGAAATGCAAAGGTATTCTATAATTTTGAACAAAGAGTGGTAATCAAGCTAAGGTGAACTCAAGGCAAGAAATTCCAAATGTCATTGACCATAAGAGGATGACTTTGACAAAGTAGAGCTAGGACTAGGACACAAGACTATGACTCAAACTTGATAAGATGATAATGACAAGACAATGACAAGGACAATGGTAAATGAAAAATAGAATATGTAACCCAAAATTTCCAAGAGCTCAAAGGTCTCCCTATGTTGAATATCTGAAGGTCTAGATGCAACATAAGAGTCAAGGTCTAATTTGTGCAATGCAAAGGTTTGAGGAATGCAACCTATAATGTAATGCATTTTTAATGGGAATGCTAAAATGAGATGGTAAAACTTGCAAGTCTCTAGTTTATCAGACAGAGGTCACTGTGGATTTGTTTTGTTCAGATTTTGGACATAAATTTTGGGAATTTTTGTTTAGCAGATAATTATGGTTCGGTTTTCAACATATGTGTTGCATAGTTGTGGTTCAGGTTATCAAATGCGGCTCTATTTTTGGAAAATGAATTTCATAAATTTAGTTGTGATTTTCCAACTTATATTTATGGATCACAGTAATAGTTGTGGTTCCAAAATGTTTTTTTTGATAGTTTTGATATTTTGCAATTGTTTTGATCCAATTTTTTGACTTTTCTAATGAAATATGACTGGAAAACATAGAAAATAGTATCAAGCACTTTGTTTTGGTCTAGTTTGATGTGAAAATGTTTGATTTTTAAGAAGAAAAGCATAATCCTAAGGTTGGAAAGGACAACATTCACTAAGAATATCCACTAAAGGACACAAATTTTTCCAAGATAGGAATTTCTCTGATGAAGCGATGGTCAAATTTCTAAAGAAAGACAAGGAAAAATTGAAACTTGTGAAAGTTTCCAATAGTTACTTCAAGGCTGACACCATTAAAGCTCCCTGGAGAAAATTTCTTTGCGTCATCATGGAGTATATCACCCTGGATGGTTGGTTCACTAGGGTCTACGACTATCATTTTTCCTTGCTCAATCATTTTCGCTATAAGTTCAGGGTTTCTCTCCCCTACTATTTACTCTGTTCCTTAAGAAAGAGTCTGGAAAACCATAAGAAAAACCCTAAGAGATATCCTATATTACATATTGGTCTGATAAGGTTAATTTTTGAACATTTCAAAAATATGTCGGCCCCTGCTAACCTAGATGCCTCTTCAGCATCTGAGGAGGATGACACTGAACCTAGTTGTTTGGGGAACAACCCTAACATGAGTCTGGCAAGGATGAACCTGGATCTTCCATCTATCTAGATTGGCAAGAAAACCCAAATCCATAACCCCCAGTTTGTTAAATTTTTCCCTACTTCTGATCCTGAATGTTCTACTCCCATAGCCAAAGGTGTTGGAAAGAATTTCCCTATCAAAAACTTTGTTTGTATTCTGAAGACTCTCCTAATTTTGAGGACTCTAGCGCAAATAATAATTCTTCCTCTACTATCCCATCGATGGACAGAGATGTTAGAACTGGGTCCCCTGGAGCCTTTGAAATGGCTAAAAGTAGCCTCAATCCTGATAGGGAACCTTCTGTTGACTTTCTGGGCATAGCTAGGAGTAATGTTGTGGACCATTTCAGAATGTCAAAATGGGTCTTTCATGAAATTAATGACTTGAAAATAAAAAATTGGGCCCTTCAGAGTAAATTGGAAGATGTGGGAGCTAAGGTTTCTGAGTTATGCAAGAAGGTTGAAGAGCGTAATGAAAACACAGCTTGTAAAGAGATCTAGGACAATGCAGGTAAGGGCAGAAGGATAGAAATTGATTTGGGAAAAATAAAAATGTTATGAAGATAATTACTAAATAGAATAATAGAATGGCAAGACATAATGCAATCATTATCAATGCTATGACTGAAAAATTAGATAAAGCTCAACAAGGGTCCTTGGTTGTTGATTTGGAAGAGGTGAAAGATAAAAAATAGGAAGAGGACATTGGTATTTCGAAAAGAGCCAGGGCTAATCAGAAAAGGAAGGCACCCCCCATGCCACAAAGGATCCAAACTTTCAGAAAGGGTGTCCAAGATATGCAGGATCTTGAGGCCGAGACTGAGAGTGTTCTGAAGACTTTGGAATAGTTGTTGTTGGTTTTTTCGTCTGCATTTCAGCTAGATTTTTTATTGTTCTTCATGGCTTTTTTTGGCCGGTTGCTGGTTACTCTGGTTTTTTCTTTTGTAGCAGTCTATTTTATTCGTTGGAATTTTTTGTCATTTCCTTTATTTTTTTGTAAACTTTGTGGTTTTGGGTCCCTGTAAAAACCCATTTTTTACTTTATCAAAAACATTCGCTGAGTTCCCACTTGGATTTCTCTAGCCATGCTTATTTAGAGTGGATAGCCTAGGAACTTGGTAGCATTGGGTCCCCTCCATAGGACTCACTTCTATAGGCATACCAAGTTCTGAATTCTCGGACAGTCACTTCCAAGGAATTTTCTATCTCTACAAAGAACTACAAGTATGTGGGACGGCTTCAAAGGTCTTGTTGGTGTATTTTCTTGTAAACCAGGTTTGTCTCCTAATCTACCTATGGAATTGCCAATTCCAATCAAGGGCAGCTCAGAGGACCTGGACCAATTGATGAGGACTTTAAAATAACCTCCTACACTTCGGGCTCTGCAAGACCCAGGAGGGTGGTCCCTATAATGTTTTTATGATCTCTACACCAAATTCATAAACAATCATTAACAATTCACAGATAATCCCACAAAAGCTCAACAGAATAGGATACCACTAAAATGAATTGGCCTTTCACTAGTAATATCAACTACTTGGAGCATGAGACAACTACAACATTATTCCTCAACTTATGATAGTCATTTTATTTGGAATTTGGTGGCAAGCTCTAAGCAAAGACATACAGACACAAGGTTTCACAAACTCATACAATTTAGATCAGTGCCATATACCATTGGGGAGTCAAATTCACAAACATTCATGATTCAACAACATATTTAAATAGTTAGTACCCATGATCCCTGACAATATTGCATTACAATAGTGTCAATTTCCTATCCCAACCCAACACTTCTTACTAAATCCCTTTACAAACATACCCATCCATGATTCCATCCAAGCATTTTAATTAATTCTTTGAATTAAAGCCAAAATGGAAAACACACACATCAGAGCAATGAGATGAACATTATAATCCTTGATTATTCTATTCAAAATTATGATATGTTTGTATAGAGGAGAGACTTGAGCTCGAGATATAACGTCATAGCTTAAATGCTAGTATGTTACGAAACATCCAATCTTCATAAGTTTAAAACCCATTACAAGATAACCCCAAACCTAAATTGCCTTAACATTCAAAAAAGTTCTTACAATTTACTCTACAACTATACCTAGACTCAACCTTCAAAATTATCTAACTTGCCAACCTCCTTTTCCAGCCTTGAAATCCTTCTTATAGAAAATGAAGGAGCAAACAAGCATCGGGCCAGAAATTACACATGTCACCGATCAATTGGACTGCTATGTACCAGTTCAAAACAAAAACCAAAACCACCAAGTCTCGGAGCATCTTCCTATTGATTCCACTCATTACACAATAGCCACAACATTTGCTACATCTCAAAACTTGCACCCAAAACCACCATGGAAACAAAACCAAAATCAGTTATAATATAACTACTGAACTGTCAGTTGCCAGTAATAGACACTGTTTCACTCCTCTTCGGTTAAGTACTTGTGCACCAAATTTTGATATTTTTCATCTGTTGGCCAATTAAAATTCATCACCTCCATCACCTTGGTATTGTAAGGTGTGAATTTCACTGCAACCTGGTTGGCCTCCTTCTCAAATGACTCTAAGAACATGCTGGTATTAATTATTTTATCCATGCTGCTCACCAACAAGTCATGATCCGAGTCATCACAAATCAATTTGATTTGTGTATTAATAATCTCTTTTGCCCTATCTTGCCATTGCTGCAATGTCTTAATATTTCCCTATGCATCTATTATATCTGGCAGAAAAGTGTCATTCCAATCATCAAAACTCTTTACTAGTTCTCTAATTTTCCTACTCAAATCATTAGGCAGGGCCTGGAATCCCTTCAATGATTTCACAAAAAATTGAGTAGGCTTTAATGATTGGGACCAATTATTTGCATCAAATCTGGAAGCCTTAAATATAACATCTAAATCAGTGGCCCGAGGGATCCACTTCTCAACTAGAGGTAGAATCACTTCCTGATCTCTATTAATATTTTGTATTCCAACCAAGAATAAAGAATATAGAGAATGTACAGCTGGCAACCTAGAATCAACCTTCTCATTTAAATGCCTCAAAACGGTGTCAACCACCTCATTGTGTTTAGTTATAGCACCATCCTCACTTTCCCTTAGGGAAGCCTGCAATTCTGTGATTTTATTCATCATCTGCCTTTTGGCAGGATCTACAGAGTATTCAACTTCCTCTTCAATTGGCCCTGGTACAGGGCTATCAACAGGTGTCTGAATTGGAGATCCAGGAGTAGAAATAATTGGGATAATAGAAGGCAATGACCTCGAAGTAGTAGGTAATGCTCTGATAGCAGGGGCACTGGAGGATTCTCCCACCTACCCATATCTTAATCTATCTACTTTAGATTGTAGCTCAGCATTTTTCTGCTGCATTCTACTATACTCCCCAAATATTGCATTGTACTTCTCCATCAGGCTTTTCCTTTCAGCTTCCTCTCTTTAAGCCATCTTTTGGGCCAATTTGGCCACATTCAATGTCAAGCTTGTGGGTTCTATTGTTGTAGTTTGAGAAGCTCTCTTCATAATGAGCCCACCCCTTAGATTTGGGCTAATATCAGCAACATTTGGTTTTCTACCCTGAGGTGCCAATGCCCATATGGCCAAAGTCTCATATTCCTAACTAAAAGAAGAGTCTTGTAGGGCTGCCTTGACTTCTTCTTCACTATTTTGTGTAGGATGCTTGGACTGTATAATTTCATTGAATGCTATAGCATCAGCTATGTCCCACACAGGGAGAAGTAAAACACCAGCCTAAGTTACAAGTTTCCTTCCTTCATTAGGAGTGATGTTCTTGAATTGTTCCATTAATTCAGCTTTGACCTCATCATCATTCTCTTGGTTAGACCTATCAGGTCTTGATTCCCTTCTTCTCTTGCATTTATCCTAATATTCTTCAAGTTTCATCCTCCATATCAACTGCAAGAATACATGAGTTTTCACAAAGGCATCATCACCCAAGAATTCCTTGTAGGCCACCATCCTAGCGTCTTGTACACACTACCCCTTTATATCCATATCAGTTAGCACCAATTGTGCTGATCTAGGAGGGGAGGGGATAGCAACCTGCATGTCCTGATCAGTTACAACTATTTCATCCACCAGAGCCTCTTGTGACTCCTCAAATCTTTGCCTCTTAAGGCTTGGCTCTGATGGCAACTCCACAGGGTCATCCCTAGGTGGTGAATCCAGATCTACAATCTTTATAGCTCCAGGCCTTCTGATCCCATGACCTGATTGTAATGATGTTTTCATTATTTGTTTGCCCTTTTTATCTCCAGCCTTTTCATCACTGCTATCATTTCTCGTCCTTCTATATAAAGGCATGTCCCTTGTTGGCTGATAGATTGGCCTTTCTTCATTAGGTCTCACCCCCAGTCTCTGAATTTTTTAGATCACTTCCAAATTGATCTTCTTAGTTCTTAGGGTGTTCATAATCTCTCTAAAATTATTCATCAGGAAATCAATTCTTTTGTGAAATGGAGCGAACTCCATCAGTGGATCATATTTTGGATCCAACTTATGCACCATGGCTAGCATTTTCTCATAAGCAATCCATTTCTCTTTATTTAATTCCTGCTGGCTCAAATCCAATTCATTCCTAATCAAATCTTCAGGAAAATTAAAAATATGAGCAAACTTGCCACCCTTAATTATTTGTCTAAACAGGGAAAAGAATCCCTTAGGGTCATGCTGCCTCATAGATCCACTCCTCAAATGGTAATCATCAAAATATCTTGCAAAGTGAACCCATCCTCCCTTGGAAAATACAAAGTCTGAAACAACAGTATAATATGGGAACAAAGTCCCTTTCCCTCTTCTTGTCAAAATATCTTCGTGGATGCAACCCAGTTGCCACATGACCTCTAAAAATCCTATTCTTGATGGTACATTATATAGGAGAATATGAGGAGCTCCCTGAAAACCATAAACCCTTAAGACAATGCCTACATGGTATAGAATTATGTCACCCCAATTATAACACAACTTTAAATCAGGCTTCCTTTCTTTGGGTCTAAGGAAATCATGCAAATCCTCATGAATCCTTGGCACATTCATCATTAGTCTAGCTCTAAGCCTAGAAGCTAAGCAGTTATCAAACTGCACAAAGCTGGCACCTCCCTTGTGGCAAGATAAATCTGCACTCCAAGCCTGCACCAGTAATATTTCTCCATTCACCTCCTGCCTCAACTCCATTTTGTCTGAGAAGAAGTCGGCATTCTTATACAAGAACATGTGCATTAATAAGGATGTACAAAACAGCTCAACCTGAAAGGTTCCTGATCAGCTGGGCTGATGTGAATCGTTGAACTGCCCGCCCTGGCTAGATGAGGAAGAAGCAATTTTGATCTGAAAAGAGGTTGTGTTTTGGCATATTCTTGCTTCATTTCCTCAAGGTCTATCTAGACCAAGAATGAGCTATATTCACTCAAGACAAACACCTGCTGAATCTCATCTTCATTTATATTCAGTAAAACCCCACCATCATTATCCCTGATAATTCTTGTGACATGATCATATCTTGTAGCCACTGCCCTGAGTAGGTTGACATCAAGAAACACATTCAGCACCACAAGATTTCCCATATCATATCTTGAACTATTTGAAAATGGATGAGATGCATTTTGCTATCCATTCCATCTCTTAAACATTTCCAAACTTGTCATTGGTACCCTGGAATCCGCAATGTTATAGGTTTTATATCTCAATCCCTCACCTAAGGCGGTCCCTTTCATTAAGATCAAACCCCTCTTCTTGTCATTCGTTGAAAAAGGGAATTGGTCAAAGAAATCATCATATAGATTCCTTTGCAAATAATCAATATGGCTAGAATGTTGTTTTGTTGGCACCATTTCAAACAACTAGGGCTTCTTCTAAGATCAAATTGTGAACAAACTAGGGCTACCCAAAATGAAATTATAGTAGAATTTTGCAATTTCTTACAATTCAAAAGAACTAGTAACCCTAGAACCTTAATTAGGAAAAACTTGACCAACACAACACAACCCTCCACAAGAATCACATTCAAACAAAATAGTGATAAAGAAAATAACTCACATAATTTCGTGCCAGAATATCACACCTTGCAGAAAACCAAACCCTATTGTAATTATTTTGAAAGCTCTATCTTTGGCTCTCGATCACTTCAAAAACACTTGAATGCCTCAGTGGTGAAAGCAGTCTAAAATTAAATACTTAGAATTTATGAAAAATGGCTCGTAGATGTCTCGTCTGCCATTAAAGCTTACTTGCATACCACGCCAATGGCTTCAATTGTATTTGATGCAAATTTAAATCTATGTTGTCGATCTCTTGTTTCTATCAAATCATCGAATGATCATCCTTAAAAAAGATGACAACATCTCCACATCATTGTCAAGGGCCCACCATAATACGCAGCACCAAAAAGAATACACGTGGCGCCCGCCCGCGATATCGCGAACATTAAACTTCCTTCAATTTAGGATCACACGATGATGGGAAACCATTGATTTTCTTCATCGGTGATCATGATCATACATAACAAGGAGCAGTTCCAATACCTATATGCTAAGCAGCCTTTTCACCAAGATTAAAACATCGCCGTTGATTATGATCACATGCATCTCACATGTAGTTTAGTAACCTGCTCGATAATGCACTAAAGTCTGATACACATATTAAGCGCTTTATTTACTTTTTCAGCATCGGCAACCTGGGACACGTGGTGCCTGCCCGCTGTATCACGATCACCAAGCAGCCAGTGGTGATGTCATCATGGGATCGTGGAGAGCAATCAAGATCAACCATAGGGAAATCGACGGTCATCAAAATAAGCCCTGCAAAATATTAAAATTACTTAGAAGAAAATAAGGGGAAGGGGACATCACCTAGGGAAATTACAGTTGATGACTCAAAGTTATTTTAAAAAACATAGGGCACAAACCGACCCAGACCTTTAGTAAATAAAAGGGGCCAACAAAATTTTTAGCATTTTTAATTAAAAAGGGGCCAGGCTTAGATGATTCAATGGGACATAATTTGTTTTTAAAACCCCTCCCAAAAGGTAACGATAGAAAAGACCCAACCTGAAGATAGAACACCAAGGTTTCATGAAAGCAAAGCAAAAATCTAGCCCCAGGTACCTTCTGAATAATCAAGACAAACTAGTAATAAAAGGAAACCAGGGACCTAAAATTGAAGCTCCATCAATGGCTCTAGTTGGGGACGTTCATACCACTGGAATGAAGCGAGAATAGTAGAAAATTAGGTAGAGCAGACCAATTGCAAAGACAACCAAAAGGATTATCCAGAAAAGATAATCCCACAACAAAAAAGAAACCTACAACAAACCTATATAAAAACCTAAACCTACCGTTCATGGAAAACAATACCTCAACTGAAGTATAACTTCAATAATTTTCCATGAACTGGCAATTCAAGAATATCACCTATCATTTCGTGAAGGAAATATGAATTCTCTCCCCACTTGTCAATTATCAAGAATGGGCCTAGCCAAATTGCATCAAATTTGCCATGTTTCCCCTTGTCTTCCAACTTGGAATTCCACATCAAAACCATATCTCCATGCTGAAAAGTTCTTGCAATTGTCATCTTGTCATACAAATTTTTCACCTGCAACTGTAATTTGGCATTTCTCATTTGAGCTACCCTCCCGGTTTCATCCAGTTCCATGAGAGCTTCCACTCTCACTAGTTGCATTTCATCTTCTATCTCATCATCACACATCTGGAAAAATCTATACATTCCCATAAGGTTATTCTGGGGCAACCTTGCATTTATCCCATAGACTAAATAAAATGGGGCACATCCCATTGCTTTCTTCACAGTCACCCTGTCTTCCTAGACTGCTAATTTTAATTTAGAATCCCATGCCTTCTTATTTTCATCTAAGATCCTCTTGATAATCTTCATCAAGCTTTTATTGCTTGATTCTGCTTGTCCATTTCCTTGTGGGTGGTAAGGTGATGAATAAGAGACTTGGATGCCATATTTTTCACAAAATTCCATATATTCCTTAGATCTAAAACACATTGCATTGTCCTACACAATCCTTTAAGGACATTCGAATCTAGTCACTATATTACTCATTAAGAAATCAATTACCACCTTACTAGTTTTTTTCTTTGTTGGAATCACTTCCACCCACTTGGTAAAGTAATCAGTGGCCACCAATATCCATGAATGGCCCCCACTTGATTTGCATACTATCTCTCCTACAAAATCAATACCCCATTGCTGGAATGGAGATTGGACTACAACCGGTTTTAAAGGTAAGTTACCAGAGAAATTTAGCTTACTAGAGAAACGCTGACAAGCATCACATGTCTTCACTAATTGATGTGCATCCTTGAAAATAGTATGCACTAGAACCCAGTCCGCATTATTTTGTGTGTAGTAGTTTTGTCCATATAATGCCCTCCACAAACTCTACTATGCATTTCATTCAAAAGTTCCTTTGCTTGCTCCTGGTCTACACATTTTAGCTTAACACCCTCTCCATTTCTCCACTAGAGTTTTCCTATTATGATAACATACTTGATAGCATGTAACTTCAATGTCCTCTTATCATTCTCACTCAAATCATCAGGACATCTCATCTTTTGTAAGTAACAGATCACACCCTTGTACCAATCAGAATGTTCCATGTCACATATGTATGGTCTCTCCTCTTCTTCAAGAAAATTTATTTGATTTGCTTCAAGATTACTTTGGGTCATAAGTTTGGCCAATCCTTGTCCCCTTACTAACCTGGTAATCTGAATTTCAATGTTGAATTCTTAGATCCTATTAATTCATCTACATCTTCTTCCTGACACTTCTTGTTGTGTAAAAATGTCCTTCATAGCAGCACTGAGCACATAAACAATTATGGTAGCTCCCATCAAATAGGTCCTAAAAGCTTTGATTGATTTTACTAATGCATATGCCTATTTTTCATTTATATCATACTTGAGTTCTACAGCCTGCAAGGATTTGCTGAAAAAAGATATAGGTTGTTCAAAACCTTTAGCATTCTTTTGTAATAACACAGCTGCAATTGTGTGGAAAGAAGCAAATGAGAAAATCTGCAAAGGTTTGGAAAAATTAGGAGTCCTCAACACAGGTGCTTCCTTAATATCTTGCTTGATATCGTGGAAAGCTTGTACTGATGCTTCTTCCCATTCGACCTTGGCCCCTTTCTTAAGCATCTTAGAAATATGGGGAACCACTTAAGCAAAATTTGTAACGAATCTTCTTAAAAAAATTATTTGCCCAAAGAAAGACTGGATTCCCTTGACATTTTGGGGTTGCAAGACCTTATCTATTGCCTTTACCCTTTCTGGATCAATTTTAACTCCATTCTTAGAAACAATATGTGCCAACAACTTTCCTTCCCTTACCCCAAAAGTGCATTTCTTGGGATTTAGGGAAATACCATATTCCAATTCCCTAATGAATATTTTCTCAAGATGCTCACAATGATCATCTTCCTTCTTGGAATACACCATTAAATCATCCTGATAAATCACCAGGAATAAATTAATGAAATATGAGAATGCCACATCCATGGCTCTCTAGAAAGTAGCCCCTGCATTTGTTAGACCAAAAGGCATTCTCACATATACATAAGTCCCCCAAGGTGTAGTGAAAGTTGTCTTAAATTGTTCAGATTCCTTAACCATAACTTCGTTATAACCAGAAAACCCATCCATCATGGACATTAACTCACAACCTGTCACTCTTTGCAACATGGCTTCCATATTCGGCAATGGATAGTTATCCTTTAATGAAGACACATTTAAATTTCTGAAAACTACACATAATCTAATATCTCCATTCTTTTTTCCCATGGGGACCAGATTAGATACCCAAGATGAATGTCTAATTGGTTTGATGATTCCAACATCTCTTAATTTAGTAAGTTCTTCTTGCATTTTTGGAGCCAAGGTGGGATTAATAGGTCTCTGCTTTTTCCTAAAAGGCTTGACATCACTATTCAAAGGGATCTCATGTTGAAAAAAATCCTACCTATAAGCTTTAAGATCATCATAAGACCAAGCAAACACATGTTTGAAATTTCTTAACAAATCAACCAACATCTTTCTTACCTTTGGTGACAATTTCTTTCCAATATACACCATTTTTTGTGATGCATCTATCCCTAGGTTTATTTCCTCCAAGTCATCAGGATGGGAAGCAACACAATTAACCTTAGTCCTATCCTGGTTGTCAAACACTCTTTCAAGAACAACTAAACCCTTAGGAATGGTGTTAGTTTTTAACTGAATAACTTCATTTCCAAACACAGTATCTTTACCATCAATATTTTCAACAAAGGTTCCAAAATCTATTTCTTGATTTTCATACTCATCCACACAATTTAAAAACCTTAATATATCATCATCACTGTCAAAAACCTACCAGTGCTTAATATTATTAGGAACAGATGGTCTAGTTTGCACTTCGACCTTTGAAATTCCAACATAAGTCATGTCATCCAGCCTCAGTGTAATATTTTCTAACAAATCTGCCACCTTAGTGTGACCTCTCTCCATCCAATTTATCCCAAAAGCATCAAAACTTTCCAATTCATCCCAAACAACATTTCTATATTGTTTCAACCTTTTATTTTTTGACGCATATAGGGACCTGACTTGGGAAATCACAAGCTTAGAATCTCCAATCACTTTGAGCTTCTTGATCCCATGTTTTTGAGCCAATCTTAACCCTAACAACAATGCTTCATATTTAGCCACATTGTTAGTGCATTCAAATAATAGGGTGAAAGAAAATTTGAAAGTTTTTCCACCTGGTGACCTCAACAACACACCTACACCAGATCCATCCTTTGAATTAGCACCATAAAAAAAAATAGTCCACACATCATTAGATTCTAATAGATTTTCAACTTCTGCATCAATTGGCGCAACAAACTTATCACAATTACTAGGGGATTCTTCAACCCTGAACTCATTTATGCCACAGTCAATAAAACATGTCAAATCTTCTGTTAGACCATGCTCAATCATATGAGGCACCTTTGATTCTCTTTCGACCTTGACATCTTTTCCATCAATGCAAAAGGTAGCAAATGACAAATCACATTATATGTTGCCTCCCATTGATGCACTCCACTTACTTGATAGTAACATTCCAAAATGAGGGGGAATGTACGCAACTAAAAAAGTCATGGCTAGAACCTTATCAGGATATTGAGCTAGCACATAAGGCAAGGCCTTGATGGTCCCAATAACAAGCACCTCTCTCAAATCCAATGCATAACATTTACCTTGAGTAGTATCAACTGCCAAGCCCATTGCTCCCATAGTCTTTACTGGCATAACATTATTTGATGCTCCTGAGTCTATCATGCAATTACTCAGAGTTTTCCCGTTTATATTAATACTCAAGAAAAAAGGGGTGATATTCTCTAAGCACATATTGATATAATTCCCTAGGTACACAGGGGGAATTTGAGTCACAATTCCCTCCAACTCTTTCACTTTTATTTCTTCTTTTTCCCTGGTTTCTTTACAATTTCCTTGTTCAACTTTATTGCTCGAAATTCTAATAATCAAGGCTATTGTCTTTTCTTTATGCTCATCTATTCTTGTCATCTCGAGCTAGGGTACAGTAACTTTAACCTGGGACAACACTTGAAATATATCCATAGGTGTGTATTTGGATAGGTTAGGAATAATACCACCATTAGTTTCTTTCTTCTCCAACTATTGTTTTCCTTCAAGTTTCCTTTGCTTTTCCTCTAGAATTGACTCAACAGATTTGGCATTCACTTTGGTTTTTACCACTAGAGGAGTAGCATCTTCACTGGGCTTTTGGATCTCAGTCCTTTTTGCCCATATCTTGTCATTCTTGACATCCTTGATTTTGACAACATCATTTTTGCTATCTTCTTTAGCATCCTTACTCTTGCCCTTTTGTTCCTTAATGAAAAGGCCAGCAGGTTTTCCCTGCTCACCGCCCATAGTCCTATTTCTTAACTATAATGTACTTCTCATATGAGCATCCATCTCTTCAGTTAACTGGGAAATCTCATCTTCTGATGGTCTTCTTAAGGATACAAGATCCTCTTCCTATTCCATATTGTAGGCATGGTAGCCACACTCACCTTCTTCATCAGAAAAAACTTGTTGATGGTATAATTCACTTTCCTGTCATTGACTATTCACATCAACCTCTTGTAATTTCTCATCAGAAGAAGACTCAACCTCATCAATATATGACCAGGCAATACAACAACCTACATCATCTTGCTCGAAATTAGGAGTATGTTGTTGAACATTATCTTCTTTTCCTTCAGCAGCAATCAGCTGAGCCACACCACAATAATTCTGATCATGTGGGTGTTCACACACCTCACACCATGGTCTATCTTGTGCCAAATTTGTAGAATGCTTATGCAAAGGATCTAGTATCTGTTGATCAGTTTTAGGCTTCTGGACAGGTAGTATTGGTTTTCCATCCTTCCAATTTGTATTGTAGGGATAATTTTGCAATCTAGGAGGATTGTCACTTCTATTATACTGCTGCTTATCACCTCCAAGAACCTTCTCTTGTTTAGCAACCATATATTTTATATCCGTCACAGTGCTAAGAACCTTATCCCACTTCTCATCATCTTTAATGCCTACAGTAGATACTTTCTCAGTTTTATCTCTAGGATTCTTCAAAAGAGTAGGTTCTTCCCTCCTACCATACTTTCTAGAGGCTCTCCTATTGCTTTCAATATTAATAGCTACTCTAAAAGCATCCCTCATGGTTTGAGGGTCCTAGTCTCAGAGAAGATATGCCATTTTAGCATCAAAATCATTGAAATAACTAGTTAAACAAACATTCTCATCAAGCTTCATCACTTGAAACAACTTATACATTGCCTTTTGAAATCTAAGGTTAAACTCTGTTGCAGGCTCATTAGCTGATATTTTTATAGTATTGAACTCATTCAACATAAAACTAGCATTTTTCTTGTCACCATATTGTTCTTTAAAGCATTTTTCAAATTCCTCCCATGAACCAATAATGGCATTCGGTAAGCCCCTATACCAATCCCTTGCATCTTCTGTCAAGGATTGGACAAACAATTTCATCGTTACATCTTCATGTTCTACCTCATAATCATTTAACATATCCATGAAACATTTCAAATGCCCCTCTGCTGTAAAGGCATTATTCCCAGCAAATTTGTTCATCTTTTCCCTTAACTCATCAGGGATAGGGTTTGGGTACCCGGGAATACCATAAAAAAATAGTTTCCTATATCTTTCCAATTGTATAGGTCTCCTTTGAAATAATCCATCAAAATTCTGAGGACCATCACCCACAACTCTAGTCGGAGGCTTAGAACCACCTTGATGTGAATTAACAAGCTAGGTCTCCTAAACCTTTGGGTCAGAATTATTTGTGATATTCTCCTGAATAAGTTTAGGATCATTTTTTGAAATCTCTTGATGACCTGATGAAGTTGTGGCTTGTGCAACTTCACCCAGACTTGTCATTTTTTGGAAACTTATTTTCCTTCTCTTCTCTACATTTGCAGCCTCCATTTCAATCCTTTCTAATTCTTCTGCTAAAGCTTCCCCTTACCTTCTATCCTTTTCTAAGGCAGTCTTTGCTTGTGATGACACATGTGGGAGGGGATCATTTTTAGGCTGGTGGGAAACCATCCTTTCATTTATCTTGATCCCTACAGCCTTTTGTTTTCCCTTGTCTGCAATAGGTTTAAGATTTGGATTGTCTGATTGTGACATAATAGGGTTCAAGGGTTTCGGATCAGTGGGCTTTGGTTGGACTTTAGCTTGACCCTCCAGACCCACTTTGGATATTGGCTTCACTTCCTTATCAACAATTTGTTGTATAACAGGACCATTTTCTTCTGGGTCCACTCTACTTTGGTTCAAGAGTTTCATAGTTTCCAGTTGCCTAATTAACCTATCCCTTTCAATAATAGCACTCACCAAGTTTGCTTCCTTCTCTTTTTCCTTCTTTATCCTAAGCTCAGCCTGCTTTTGGATTTCTTGTCTCAAAGAACTAATATCCCCAAAAACATCTTTAGGGTTAGGCAAAGTTATATCAGAACTTGATGTCTCACTTAAATCTATCAAATCTATTCCCTCTTGTCTAAATAATAAGGGGGTTCCATCATCATCAGCAGGAGGATGAGGCACATCACTGGTGCATTCTTTGTGATGGCCTGAACTTCTACTCCTACTTCTTCTCTTAATATATTGGACATTAGCAGGCCCTTTATTATGACATGCTACATCCTCTTGAACAGGTGTATTAAACAATGCATCAAAAAATCCACAGCTATCTAATTCAGAATGTCTAGACACATGCTCAAAAGTCTCAGGGATAGGATGTAGGGGCTTACTTGTACCTTGATGTACAAGATTCTGGGACACGGGAGCGACATTGCTGGTTTCTAGTTTCTTCTTTATCCAGTCTCTCTTCTTTGTTTTAGGAAGTTCACCTTCCAATTTGGATTCCGAGTGGTTCTTCATGAATGACCTGGTACTTTTCATTTCTCTATGCTTGGTCAAAGATCTTTCAACTTGTATAAAACTTAAAATAAAGTGCACATTGGTTCAAAGACTATCAGAGTCACCACCCAATTATCTTGGGAATATCCACTATTCAAAAACACATGGTAATACCTTAAAAGATCCTCATAACTTATCATACTGACAATACACAAGACACATTGCACAAGGTATATGCAACTTTTGAATGAACACACTTAATTGGATAAAGAAACACAATGCCCAGGGCTCAACCTTCAAATCATAAAAATACTATGGTAGACTCTATGAAAAATGGATAACCGACCCATTGACAAGAAACATTCAAAACAATGTCCCTAGCAGAGTCGCCATTTTTTTAGTGTATTTTCTTGTAAACCAGGTTTTTCTCCTAATCTACCTATAGAATTTCCAATTTCAATAAATGGAAGCTCAGAGGACCTGGACCAACTGACGAGGACTTTAAAATAACCTCCTACACTTTGGGCTCTGCAAGTCCCAGGAGGGTGGTCCCTATAATTTGTTTATGATCTATGTACCAAATTCATAAACAATCATTAACAATTCATAGATAATCCCACAAAAGCTCAACAGAATAGGACACCACTAAAATGAATTTTCCTTTCACCAGTAATATCAACTATTTGGAGCATGAGATGACTACAACATTATTCTGCAACTTATGATAGTCATTTTATTTGCAATTTGGTGGCAAGCCCTAAGCAAAGACATACAAATGCAAGGTTTCACAAACTCATACAATTTAGATCAGTGCCATATACCATTGGGGAGTCAAATTCATAAACATTCATGATTCAACAATAGATTTCAATACTTATCACCCATGATCCCTGACAATATTGCATTACAATAGTGTCAATTTCTTGTCCTAGCCCAACACTTCTTACTAAATCCCTTTACAAACATACCCATCCATGATTCCATCCAAGAATTTTAATTAATTCTTTGAATTAAAGCCAAAATGGAAAACACACACATCAGAGCAATGAGATGAACATTATAATCCTTGATTTTTCTAGTCAAAATTATGATATGTTTGTACAGAGGAGAGACTTGAGCTTGAGATATAACGTCATAGCTTAAATGCTAGTACTATTATGAAACATCTAATCTTCATAAGTTTAAAAACCATTACAAGATAACCCCAAACCTAAATTGCCTTAACATTCAAAAAATTTCTTACAATTTTCTCTACAACTATACCTAGACTCAACCTTCAAAATTATCTAACTTGCCAACCTCCTTTTCCAGCATTGAAATCCTTCTTATAGAAAATGAAGGAGCAAACAAGCATCGGGCCAGAAATTACATGTCACCGATCAATTGGACCACTATGTGCCAGTTCAAAAAAAAAACCAAAACCACCAAGTCCTGGAGCATCTTTCTGTTGATTCCACTCATTACACAATAGCCACAGAATTTGTTACATCTCAAAACTTGCGCCCAAAACCACCATGGAAACAAAACCAAAATCAGTTATAATATAACCGCTGAATTGTCAGTTGCCAGTAATAGACACTGTTTCACTCCTCTTCGGTTAAGTACTTGTCTACCCAATTTTGATATTCCTCATCCATTGGCCAATTAAAATTCATCACCTCCATCACCTTGGTATTGTAAGGTGTGAATTTAACTACAACCTGGTTGGCCTCCTTCTCAAATGACTCTAAGAACATGCTGGTATTAATTATTTTATCCATGCTACTCACCAACAAGTCATGATCTTAGTCATCACAAATCAATTTGATTTGTGCATTAATAATCTCTTTTGCCCTATCTTGCCATTGCTGCAATGTCTTAATATTTCCCTATGCATCTATTATATCTGGCAGAAAAGTGTCATTCCAATCATCAAAACTCTTTACTAGTTCTCTAATTTTCCTACTCAAATCATTAGGCAAGGCCTGGAATCCCTTCAATGATTTCACAAAAAATTGAGTAGGCTTTAATGATTGGGACCTGTTATTTGCATCAAATCAGGAAGCCTTAAACATAACATCTAAATCAGTGGCCCGAGGGATCCACTTCTCAACCAGAGGTAGAATCACTTCCTGATCTCTATTAATATTTTGTATTCCAACCAAGAATAAAGAATATAAAGAATGTACAGCTGGCAACCTAGAATCAACCTTCTCATTTAAATGCCTCAAAACGGTGTCAACCACCTCATTGTGTTTAGCTATAGCACCATCCTCACTTGCCCTTAGGGAAGCCTGCAATTCTATGATTTTATTCATCATCTGCCTTTTGGCAGGATCTATAGAGTATTCAACTTCCTCTTCAATTGGCCCTGGTACAGGGCTATCAACAGGTGTCTGAATTGGGGATCCAGGAGTAGAAATAATTGGGATAATAGAAGGAAATGACCCTAAAGTAGTAGGTAATGCTCTAATAGCAGGGGCACTAGAGGATTCTTCCACCTGCCCATATCTTAATCTATCTACTTTAGATTGTAGCTTAGCATTTTTCTGCTGCATTCTACTATACTCCCCAATTATTGCATTGTACTTCTCCATCAGGCTTTTCCTTTTAGCTTCCTCTCTTTAAGCTATCTTTTGGGCCAATTTGGCCACATTCAATGTCAAGCTTGTGGGTTATGTTGTTGTAGTTTCAGAAGCTTTCTTGATAATGAGCCCACCCCTTAGATTTGGGCTAATATCAGCCACATTTGATTTTCTACCCTGAGGTGCCAATGCCCATATGGCCAAAGTCTCATATTCCTAACTAAAGGCAGAGCCTTGTAGGGCTACCTTGACTTCTTCTTCACTATTTTGTATAGGATGCTTGGACTACATAATATCATTGAATGCTACATCATCAGCTATGTCCCACACAAGGAGAAGTAAAACACCACCCTGAGTTACAAGTTTCCTTCCTTCATCAGGAGTGATGTTCTTGAATTGTTCCATTAATTCAGCTTTGACCTCATCATCATTCTCCTGGTTAGACCTATCAGGTCTTGATTCCCTTCTTCTCTTGCATTTATCCTGATATTCTTCAAGTTTCATCCTCCATATTAACTGCAAGAATACATGAGTTTTCACAAAGGCATCAGCATCAAAGAATGTCTTGTAGGCCACCATCCTGGCATTTTGTATACACTCCCCCTTTATATCCATATCAGTTAGCACCAATTGTGCTTATCTAGGAGGGGAGGGGATACCAACCTGCATGTCCTAATTAGTTAAAACTATTTCATCCACCAGAACCTCTTGTGACTCCTCAACTCTTTGCCTCTTAAGGCTTGGCTCTGATGGAAATTCCATAGGGTCAGTCCTAGGTGGTGAATCTAGATCTACAATTTTTATACCTCTAGGCCTTCTGATCCGATAACCCAATTGTAATGATGTTTTCATTATTTTTTTTCCCTTTTTATCTCCTGCCTCTTCATCACTGCTATCATTTCTCTTCCTTCTATGTAAAGGCCTATCCCTTGGTGGCTGATAGGTTGACCTTTCTTCCTCAGGTCTAACCTCTAGTCCCTCAATTTTCTAGTCCACTTCCAAATTGATCTTCTTAGTTCTCAGGGTGTTCATAATCTCTCTAAAATTATTCATCAGGAAATCAATTCTTTTGTGAAATGGAGTGAACTCCATCAGTGGATCATATTTTGGATCCAGCTTATGCACCATGGCCAACCTTTTCTCATAAGCAATCCATTTCTCTTTATTTAATTTGTACTGGCTCAAATCAAATTCATTCCTAATCAAATCTTCAGGAAAATTGAAAATATGAGCAAATTTTCCACCCTTAATTCTTTTTCTGAACAAGGTAAAGAATCCCTCAGGGTTATGCTGCCTCATAGATCCACTCCTCAAATGGTAATCATCAAAATATCTTCCAAAGTAAACCCATCCTCCCTTGGAAAATACAAAGTCTGAAACAACAGTATAATATAGGAACAAAGTCCCTTTCCCTCTTCTTGTCAAATTATCTTCATGGATGCAACCTAGTTGCCACAAGACCTCTAAAAATCCTATCCTTGATGGTACATTATATGAGAGAATATGAGGAGCTCCCTAAAAACCATAAACCCTTAAGATAGTGCTTATAGGGTATAGAATTATGTCACCCCAATTATGAAACACCTGTAAATCAGGCTTCCTTGCTTGGGTCGGAGGAAATCATGCAAATCCTCAGGAATCCTTTGCACATTCATCATGAGTCTAGCTCTAAGCCTAGAAGCAAAGTAGTTATCAAACTGCACAAAGCTGGCACCTCGCTTGTGGCAAGATAAATCTGTACTCCAAGCCTACACAGGTAATCTTTCTCCATTCACCTCTTGCCTCAACTCCATTTTGTCTGAGAAGAAGTCGACATTCTTATACAAGAACATGTGCATTAATAAGGAGTACCAAAAGAAAGGAGTACCAATGTCCCCCACCTATAACTTCAACAAACCCTCATGTATCCTTTCAGCAAGGAGAGAAGCATAGTCATACACTACAGAAAAGTTAGGATGCTGAATTTGAGCCCCCAAAAACATATAGGCAATGAGCATCACGGTACTAGGGCTGAAACCTAAAATTTGGCAGAGTGAATAGAAAGTTGCCAAGAAATAATCAGCAAAATAGCTCAACCTGAAAGGTTCCTGATTAGTTAGGTTGATGTGAATCGTTGAACTGCCCGCCCTGGCTAGATGAGGAGGAAGCAATTTTGATATGAAAAGAGGTTGTGTTTTCGCATATTCCTGCTGTGATCCTAAGAATTTTATCCTATTCTAATGTGCAAAATAACTTAAAGATGCAAATGATAAAAGACTAAGGACATTTCAAGATTAGCCAAAAGAGTGATAAAACAAGAAAGAAAGTAGAAAAAACAAGACACAAATGATTTCACCTTCCTTGCTGTTGATGTCTCCTTGATTGGCCCTTGCTTGGGATGACTTTGTGTGCTCCTTAGATGATTTCTTGAGTGACTAAAATGCAAGATTGAATGTGCAAAGTGATTAGAATGGATAACTAGATGATGGTAAAGGATTGAGAATGCAAATTAGTAGCATGTGGTTATCAAATGACTAAGTGTTGAAAATGCCCTTGAGGAGGGGGTATTTATAGGAGAATTTAAATTCTCTAGAGAATTCAACGGTTAAGATGCATCCAACAAGGTTAAGATGAAGGGCTATAATGGGTTGAGAATCCACAAGCCCTCACATTTTGACATGTGGATGGTGAAGTGGCCAAGAGAAGATGAGGTGTAAGTGAGGTGTCAAAAAAGGTACATAAGGTGGAGGAAGGACAAGCCCCTTGGGGAATGAGGAGATTTCCTCAAAAAGGGATTCTTTGTCTCCAAGTGGGAGTGAAAGAGACATTTGAGAAATTTTGGAATTTCTCAAAAATCTACATGGGAAAAGAAAAGGTGGTTGGGGATATAAATGTGAATTAAAAATTCACATTCTTAGGAAGATCTAAAGGATAAAGGGTGGGCTCCAAAAAGGTGGGACTTGGTCACATGTGGAGATTGTGACAAGTCCAAGGTTCTAGAAGCCTTGGGACCTAGGATAAACAAATGTGAATTAAAAATTCACATGGGAAAGGGGGGCAATGCTAAAAGAAGGTATATGGAAAGGTTGGCTAAAAAGTGGTGCTAAATCTGGCTAATGACCTTGGTTAAGGATGTGAAAATATTGGATTAGACTAATTAATGGAGGATTAGAGACAAGTGGTAAATGTAGGAGGATGTGATATTAATCTTTGATTAAGAGGATGCACATCATAATCATTAATTAATTAAATTAATTCAGATTAGGGCAAGATTATGGAGGATGTGACAAGGAAAGAGAAAGTGAAGAATTTTAAATTGATTTTAAATCAAAAGGGGAAAAATGACTAAATTAAATAAATTAGTGTATTTAATTTAGAGAGGAAGAAGGTGAAAGATAAAATATTTAATTATTAAATCAAATACTTCATAGATATGAGATAAAAGATGTAATATTAATTTAATAAATTAATATTTTAATATGGTAGATGAAAAGTGATTAAATTTAGATGTCTACATTTTGCCCCTCTTTGAGATGGTGTTACGAAGTAGCATCATTTCAAATAATATTAAAATATAAAACCTAGAAGGAGATGGTTAGATTGGAAAAGATGCCCCAGTCATCAAAGGGATGACTAGGAAGGAAGATGATGGGGGTGAAGATGAAGAGTAGGGATTGAGGATGCCCCCTCGAGAGGACATGCGGGTTGAAGAGAACACGTGTGTGCTCTCGAAATAGATGATGTTATGCAAGGGGAGATGAGGAAGATGATGCAAGGTGATGGGTAAGAGATTAAGTGATATGGAGAAGGATGAAGCACAAATAGATGCAGAGACTAACATGATGTTGCCCCAATCAAGGTTCAAGCCAAAAGGGGTTTGAGGATGGATGGAGTGTTGTCAATGAGGATAGGGAAGGATACATCCCAATGAGTGGTATTGATGAGAGAAGGATACATCCCAAAATACCACAAAAGGATAGGGAAGAATACCTCCCAATGATGAGGATGAAAGTGTTGTTGATGAGAGAAGGATATATCCCAAAACAACCCTGAAGGGATAGGGAAGGATACAGATGGATGATGATGATGGGTCAAGGCGGGTAACAAGACTGGGGAAAAGACCAAGGATTTGATTAGATTATTTGTGTGAGGTATGAGTTGATGAGGATAGGATTGAGATGTGAGATGGATGAAAGATATAAAGATGATAGGGGAAGTGTTGTTGATGAGAAAAGATTGGATGGATAGATGAGGGAGAGTGATGAAGGGTGAAGGGATGGGGGGAATTTTGATAGATGGGAGGATGGGGGATACATGCAAGATGATGGAATAGAAAATGAAATGCAGTCCTAATGCGATTTGCCATCTTTGGAGCACTAATTTTTGCTATAGCATAAGACACAAGACGTCAGGGTATGAAGAACCAAGGCGAATTAGTGTCTAATACATAAAACAAACACAATAGATAAGAAGGCTATCCTAACACCCCAAAGTCACAAAGACCTTGATCGGGCCAGGTATTGAGATAACCACAAGCACAAAAAGATGCCCCAGCATAACACAAGACCTCAGAGATCTTGGTGGGTACTACATGGGACAACTAAGAAGACACAATCAAACAAAAGAGCAAGATATGCCCCTATGTTGACTAATCAAAACACACCATAATATGATGGATCATGGTGGCCTTGACAAGTGATGATAGGGAGCTCAAATGATAAACAAAATCCAAAAGTATCAAAATATCACAATCAATTTCAAATGTCCTTTGCCATAGGATCAAAGGGATGGATGGGATTGATGAGGTCTGTTCGGAAGGATACATCCTATTGAGACCAAAGATGATGGATATTAAACTAAAAGATTGTTATGACATGGGATGTTCAAAATCGATTGGATCTCATGATACAAGTGGACCTCGTTTGTGAAGAACTGGCTAGATAAGGGCATAATTTGATGGCACGACACAAGGAAGACAAGACATGGGACTGACACACCCTAAAGACCTAGGGGCTCAGGGGCCAATCAAAGATTAGCCTTGCCTATGTGAAAGCACAGAGCCCTCGTAGTTCAGTGAAAGGTGGATGACTAACCAAGATAGAGACCTTGACGGATTGTAAATATAGGATGGACAAAATGAGAAAGACTGATGATAGACGATAGAAGGGAAAAGTGGACAATGAAGATTGATGATGGAACCTCGAGGGTGGATCAAATGATCGACCTTGCCTACGTGAAAGCACAGGGGCAACGTAGTTCGACAAGACCAAAGGAAAACAATGGATAAAGGATGATAAGATGATAGGATAAGTGGATAAAAAGGTGGGACCGATATGACAAGATAGGATAGACCTGTTGGATTGGATAGGATGATGATGATCAGATAAAGCTCAGGGATGGGATAGTTATCCAAAGCATTAAAATGACTTGGAAGGATGATATGATAGATAGATGAGTGATGAAAAGTGATAGGAGATTGGAAAAATGTGCAAGAGAAGCAAGGGTGATGACGATGAGATAAATGGCATTGGGTTGCATGGGGGGAGGCCTATAGCCAGATACCAATGACAAGGGATTGTGAGATGGGATGAGATGGGATGAGAATAAAGATGGAAGATTGGATAAAGATATAGGATAGGGATGGGGGATGGGAGGAATTGTTTGGATGGATGGGAATATAAGGATTGGGAGATGAAAGGGATGCTAGGATAGATGGATACGAAGATAAGGATGGGGAGATGGGAGGGATGCTATGATAGATGGATAGGGACATAAAGATTGGGAGATGAAAGGGATGCTAGGATAGATGGATGTTTCCAAGGACTATGTCACAAAGGAAGCAGATGCCCCCACCCTAGATATGTTATATATGAGGAGGCATGAGGGATGGAAGACAAGTGGATGGGAAGATAAAGGAGATAATTAGATGAGGATAGGATGGGTGGCTAAGGAATATGATAGAGCATGGATGAAGGGAATGTATACCAATAGGTGTCCAAAGCATGCAGAGATAGGTGCCCTTATTTTGATCAAGATCACAAGAAGGATGGACGGATGGGAGATAAATGGGATATGATGGTAGGATGTAGAAAATAGGTGGGATGGGGGGGATTTATGAAGATGATGGATAACAGGGAGACGGGTGCATAGCTAAAAACATAGCGGGTGGAGGGAATGCATATCAGGAAGTTGCCCCCAAGTGCAGATGGGGATTTACGCATGACGCCTGTTTGCAGGGTTTTCATCATGGTATTTATCCAAGGCGCTTGTTTGCCAAGTTTTCACCATTAGATGGATTATTTCTCTTTACTATTTTGTTTTGTTTTGTTTTTTGTTTTTGTTTTTTGCAGATTTTTTGACTTTTTGGATGTCATGCAGAAGGAGATGGGTAAGGATAAGGAAGTGGATAAGTAGATTTAAAAGACATGTGATAAGGATCAAGGTGTTATGAGCCCATGTTTGAAGTGACTGTTGGATGTTGGTACAACCTTATTAGGCTAAATGGATTATGCATGAGGGTGAATTAGAGCAATTTGATGGGGTTGATACATGGGATAATGGATGGGATGCTGGAAAGGATATGGATAGAATTATGGGGTGGATATGTGATGGGGAGATGTGTTTAGGATCAACATTGGCACATGTGGTGGTGGATGTGGAAAGATAATAGGATTAAGGGATGGAGAATGTGGGGATAATGGAGGAGATGGAATGGTGAATTTTGGGACATAAGGACCCAAAATAGACTTAGAAGATGAAAGGGGTGTATGATTAGCTTTTGTATTAGCGACTTTGGATGTTCTTACAGATTTTTCATGTGATGGCATTGCATCTTTTTTCTTTGGGATCCACATGGTTTTGATCTTTGCTTTGGTGGGCCTTTGTGGCCTATAGGTTTGATATAGATTTATATTTTTCTTTTCTTCACCATGTCTTTTGGAGGGGACATGGGAAGCCATAGATTCATGTGGATGCTTGGATTTATGCATTTTTTCTTTAACAACCAAAGTGCTTTTAGTAGCAATGGGATGGGTGTGAGGAGATGGATGATGTGGAGTGATGGGGGTAGGAGTATGGGGATTATGTGTGTAATGGAGGATGTTTAGGTATGTGCCTTTGTTGATCTTGACTATGGGGTATGTGAGAGGGATGTTTATGATGGATGAAATGGATAGGTGTTGGATGGATGAAAGGATGAATAGGATGAGATGGAGAGGTGATTTTTGGAATTGGGGCCCCAAAATAGATGTAGGACCTGGGAAACAAGGGCATGGTAGGTGGAAAGATTGGAGATGGTAGATGGAGGGATGGGACCCAAAATGGATGGGAGCAGATGAAGGAGGAAAGATGGACAGTTGTTTGAGGTGATATGATAGAGGAGGAGGGATGGCCACATATGATCTGGTGGGAAGCGATGGGAAGAGCCAATATTTCTTTTGGAAAAAGGCTTGTTGAGGACATCTAGAGGTTGTACCAGCATTTTTGGATTGCAGAGTCGTGAGTAGTACATCCAAGACCTTGCAGATACAAATGTTCTTTAGCTTGGATGGGATCTATAATACCTTGCTCATGAAGGCCTAAACCTTTTCCTTGATAGTTCATTCTCTTGAGTATTCGATCTAGGATAGGATTTTTGTAATTCTAAAAGAATGATGCAAGTTCATTATTAGGTGGAAGAGGAGGGTTGGTGTATATGCTTTGTTTTTCTTCTGCGAGGAGACCACCATGGAGGAATGTGAGAGGAAAAAGGGGATATGCAAGTGGTGTGGGGATAGCATTTTTAGGTGATGATGGGATAGCAACATCAGAAGAGGGAGTAGGGGCCATGATAGGATCTGGGTTTGTGGTAGTAGGCTCATGCGATGGAGATGGAGATGGAGCAGTGGAAGCTTGAATGACAAGGAGATCATGGGATGGAATGGATGGGGGGCTGTGATCTTGAGGTGGACTAGATGGGATGGTAGGATCTTGATCTAGAGAAGGGGATATGCTGGCATGTTTTGGATTAGAATCTTGGCGTGACTCATCGTGTGCGGGAGGCATGGTAATAGAGTCTTGTTGGGACTCTTCAAGTGGGGAAGATGGAGGGATGAAAGATTCATGAGGTTCATTGGAATGGGTTTTGGTGCTACTAGGAGTGGGAGGAGTGGATTGGATTTGGGTGGATCTAGGAGTAGAGGGAGTGGATTGGAATTGGGTGTCTTCGATGGATTCAGTGGTTCTTGGAGTAGGAGGTGGGGGTTCAATGGATTTAGTGGGTTCAATGGTTTCAATGGTTTGAGCAGTACTAGGGGTGGTAACATCAATAATAGGTGTGGTATGGAGAAGGGTCTCATCACTAGTGACCGTGGATGATGGATCTAGATGGCATGGTTCCATGACTTCAAGATGTGGAGTTAGGGATGGCTTCTTTGTAATGAGTCCTTGGAGAACTTCGAAATGAGAGACTTGCATATGGTTGGCTTGGCTAGGGTGGTAGAAATGGATGAGGGATTATGGATTGGTTGACTAGGGTTAGATGGAGGAATGGGATTGAATGAGACCATGAGTAGATGGGGGATTAGGATTGGATGGAGGACTAGGAGTAGATGGATGAATGGGATTGGATGGAGGACTAGGAGTAGATGGAGGACTAGGATTGGATGGAGGGTTAAGGTAAGGATATTGGAGTGGTGAATTAAGATAGGGGACATGGATTGTGGATTAGGACAAGAGGATATAGGTGGTGTAGTGGGACAAGGGATGTGGGGGATGGATTATAATAAGGGTATTGGGATGGTGGATTATGATTAGGATATGTGGATGTAGGATTAAGGTAAAAGGGTGTGGATGTAAGATTAGTATGGACAGACTGGGAAAGAGGATTAGGATAGGGGGTCATGTATGGGGAATTGTAATAGGAATATTGTGATGGAAGATGAGGATAAGAGGATGTGGATGTTGAATAAGAGGATGATGTAGATGAAGGACATGACAAATATGGGGATGAAAGAGATCTTGGATATCCATTGTCAAAGGTGGCATAAGGAGCATGATTAGGCATGGATGAAGACATAACGGGATAACTCATAGGAGTAATTGGATTTTGGAAAGTGGGTGGAGAAAGCTTACTAGATATGATAGTGTCAAGGGGATCTATGTCGTATACCTCTTGATCGACAAGACTTTCGTTATCATTATCGACGTAATTAGGGTTTCCCTTGACTACTATTGATGGAGGATGAGGATTCATGATGATGACAGGATAAAGAGGATGGATAAAATATTTTGGATGGGAACAGATTAAAGCTCAAATCGAGATTTTGGTCAAGCTTAGATCAGGATTGGACAAAAGCTCAGATTGAGATGATTGGATGGGATTGCTTTTGATTTTGATGGGATTCGGTAGACAAATGATTGGATTAGGTAGATGATTTGATGAATTTGATTAAAATACTAGATCAGTGTGATTGGATAGGATCAAATGATTAGATGATGTTGATTGGATAATTATGATTGGATGAACTTAATAGGATTGGGGTGTTTGTATTGATTAGATGATTATATGTATTTGATTAGAGGAATGGATTGGTTTGATTAGATAGGAAGAAACAAAAGGTACCACTAGATAGAGCTCAAAAAATTAAGCAATTTTGGTTTTTTAATGAAATTGATTCGATGCACAGTTTGTAAATGATGGCCCCGGGAAGTTAGGGGCATGTCCACCACCAATGTAGGGCGTGGCCGCCCCGGGATGGTCAAATTCTTGATAGGAGGAAATGGAAGGTACCACTGGATAGAGCTTAAAAAACTAAGCAACTCTAATTTTTGGACGAAGTTGATCCGATGCACAATTTGCAAATGATGGCCCCGGGAAGTTAAAGGGGCATAGTCAACTTTTTGTGGTAAATCAGGGGCGTAGTCAGCTTTCTGCAGCAAATCAGGGGTGTTGACAGCAAAATAAGGGGCATTGACAGCTTTTTACAGTAAAATCA
Organism: Sequoia sempervirens; assembly: GCA_007258455.2. NCBI lineage: Eukaryota > Viridiplantae > Streptophyta > Pinopsida > Cupressales > Cupressaceae > Sequoia > Sequoia sempervirens. The sequence goes on along the minus strand of VDFB02193867.1, from coordinate 597,493,533 downwards.
GGGGCGTTAACAACAAAATTAGGGGTGTAGACAGCAAAATCAGGGGTGTTGATAGCTCTCAGGGGCGTTGACAACAAAATCAAGGGTGTAGACAGCTTTCAGGGGCGTTGACAGTAAAATCAGGGGCGTAGACAGTAAAATCAGAGGCGTTGACAGCTTTCAGGGGCGTTGAAAGCAAAATCAGGGGCATAGACAGCAAAATTAGGGGCATTGACAACTTTCAGGGGCATAGACAGCAAAATCAGGGGTGTTGACAGCAAAATCAGGGGCATTGACAGCTTTCAGGGGCACTTCCGCCTTTCTGCGCTGATTATGAGTGGTGTTTGGTGATGTAAATGGTAAAAATTATGACGTTCGCTAGGTGAGGGTATGGTCTTTTGAATAGAAGATGAGGAAATTAGAATGAATGGACAGATTGAAGATGATTGTGGAGAATGAGTGGAGATTTAGAATGGTTAAACAAAGATTTGAAATGATAAGATGGAGGTTTAAATAGATCAAATGGAGGTTTTGAGAGACTTAGAGTGACAAAATGGAGGCCTAAGATGATGAGATAATGGTTGGGAATGGTTAAATGATGGTTTAAAGGCTAAACGGATCCAAATGGGGTGATTTCAGGTGTTTAGGAGGGAAAATCTGCCCATCTGTAGTAAATCAGGGGCACTTCCACCTTTCTACAGCAAAAATAGGGGTGCTTCCGCCTTTCTACAGTAAAAATAGGGGCGCTTCCGCCTTTCTACAGTAAAACAGGGGTGCTTCCGCCTTTCTGCAGCAAAACAGAGGGTGCTTCCACCTTTCTGCAGCAAAGCAAGGGTGTTTCCGCCTTTCTGCGGTAAAATAGAGTTTGGTTTTGATGGTAGTGGCTATGGCAAGGACTCAAAATGATAAAATAAGGCCAATGTATCAAAGATTTCACAGGTTTTTCACAAGAGAATACTTCAAGCAAGCACAATCCTATGATTAATGTTAAGGGTATGGCCAGGAAAGGTCTTAATCTAGGATGCACAAGGCTTCTAGGGAGTCCTTGATATACTCTTGGTACGTGAGGCACAACCGTGAATACCAACCTGTCACAAGCGTGAGTTGAGAACCCCAGCGAGATACTGAAAGGCTCGGACCAACTCTTCACGTCTATCTAGGTATCACCCTAGCTTCAACGCTCCGCCAATTACAATGTGATTGGATTGGGGTATAACTTTCATTCTCCCCCTTTATATACTTCGTCAGTACACGTAGTTGGAATCGTCCCTTGGGGTGATGAAATTCTCAAGCAGGTTCCACTTAAAAGAAGACATTAACCATTTCCAACTACTCCCTAGGCTCACACAAAGTGCAAGGGGAAAGTGAAAACAAATTAATGCCCCCTTGGGTAACACAAGAATAAACAATCATAGCAAGCAATGAAGTTTATTCCCCCTAATTAGACTATGTTCTAAAACAACAATGATAGTTTTCAAAAATCTAATCAAATAGATAGCCTTGCAAACAAATGTTAGCTATCTTTTTCTTCTTTCTTGGTCAATTACGCCATAATATGCTACAAAACGTTAGCAAAAAATACCAATATTCTTGCAAAAACAATGTTAGAGGGTTACTACTTGAAAATAGCAAAAAATGAGAGCAAAAAAAAAGCTAAAATGACTGTTTTACCTTCCAAACTGTGCTGATTTGGGGCGCTTCCGCCTTTTTATAGCAAAATAGGGGTGCTTCTGTCTTTCTGCAGCAAAAACAGGGGCACTTCCACCTTTCTGCAGTAAAATGGGGGCACTTCCGCCTTTTTGCAATAAAAATAGGGGCACTTTCGCCTTTCTGTAGCAAAAATAGGGGCGCTTCCGCCTTTCTGCAGCAAAATGGGGGCGCTTCCGCCTTTCTATAATAAAAAAGAGAGCACTTCCGCCTTTCTACAGCAAAAATAGGGGCGCTTCTGCCTTTCTGCAGTAAAAAGGAGGGTGCTTCCACCTTTCTGTGGTAAAGAAGAGGGCGCTTCCGCCTTTCTGTAGTAAAAAGGAGGGCACTTCCGTCTTTCTATAGTAAAAAGGAGAGCACTTCTGTCTTTCTGTGACCTTTCTCTGCCAAAATACTTAGTAAAAATGAATGTTAAATGCAAGATATAGGACGCTTCCACCTTTCTACGGTAAAAAAAGGGCACTTTCGCCTTTCTGCAGTAGAACAGAGGGCGCTTTCGCCTTTCTGCAGTAAAGAAGAGGGCACTTTTGTCTTTCTGCGGTAAAGAAGAGGGCGCTTCCACCTTTCTGCAGTAAAGAGGAGGGCGCTTCTGCCTTTTTGCAGTAAAAAGGAGGGCGCTTCTTCCTTTTTGCAGTAAAGAAGAGGGCACTTCTGCCTTTCTGTAGTAAAAATGAGGGTGCTTCCACCTTTTTGCAGTAAAAAAGAGGGTGCTTCTGCCTTTCTGCAGTAAAGAAGAGGGCGCTTTCGTCTTTCTGTAGTAAAAAGGAAGGTGCTTCCACCTTTCTGTGACCTTTTTCTGCAAAATACTTAGCAAAAATGAATGTTAAATGCAAGATATAGGGCGCTTCCTCCTTTCTATGGTAAAGAAAAGGGCGCTTCCACCTTTCTGTAGTAAAAAGGAGGGCGCTTCTGCCTTTCTGCAGTAAAAAGGAGGGCGCTTCCACCTTTTTACGGTAAAAAAAGGGCGCTTCCGCCTTTCTGCAGTGAAAAGGAGGGCACTTTCGCCTTTCTGCGGTAAATAAGAGGGTGCTTCCGCCTTTTTGCAGTAAAGCAGAGGGCGCTTTCACCTTTCTGCAACCTTTTCCTGCACAAATCTTAGCCAAAACAAAGGTTAAATGCAAGAACCCATTTGTAGGTCCCACCGGGCGTTCCAGAAATGTGATCCTAAGAATTTTATCCTATTCTAATGTACAAAATAACTTAAAGATGCAAATGATAAAAGATTAAGGACACCTCAAGATTAGCCAAAAGAGTGATAAAATAATAAGGAAAGTAGATAAAACAAGACACAAATGATTTCACCTTCCTTGCTGTTGATGTCTCCTTGATTGGCCCTTGCTTGGGATGACTTTGTGTGCTCCTTAGATGATTTCTTGAGTGACTAAAATGCAAGATTGAATGTGCAAAGTGATTAGAATGGATAACTAAATGATGGTAAAGATTGAGAATGCAAATTGGCAGCATGTGGTTATCAAATGACTAAGTGTTGAAAATGCCCTCGAGGAGGGGGTATTTATAGGAGAATTTAAATTCTCAGGAGAATTCAATGGTTGAGATGCATCTAACAAGGTCAAGATGAAGGGCTATAATGGGTTGATAATCCACAAGCCCTCACATTTTGACATGTGGATGGTGAAGTGGCCAAGAGAAGATGAGGTGTAAGTGAGGTGTCAAAAAAGGTACATGAGGTGGAGGAAGGACAAGCCCCTTGGGGAGTGAGAAAATTTCCTCAAAAATGGATTCCTTGTCCCCAAGTGGGAGTGAAAGGAACATTTGAGGAATTTTGGAATTCCTCAAAAATCTACATGGGAAAAGAAAAGGTGGTTAGGGATATAAATGTGAATTAAAAATTCACATTCTTAGGAAGATCTAAAGGATAAAGGGTGGGCTCCAAAAATGTGGGACTTGGTCACATGTGGAGATTGTGACAAGTCCAAGGTTCTAGAAGCCTTGGGACCTAGAATAAATAAATGTGAATTAAAAATTCACATGGGAAAGGGGGGCAATGCTAAAAGAAGGTATATGCAAATGTTGGCTAAAAAGTGGTGCTAAATCTAGCTAATGACCTTGGTTAAGGTTGTGCAAATATTGGATTAGACTAATTAATGGAGGATTAGAGACAAGTGGAAAATGTAGGAGGATGTGACATTAATCTTTGATTAAGAGGATGCACATCATAATCATGAATTAATTAAATTAATTCAGATTAGGGCAAGATTATGGAGGATGTGACAAGGAGAGAGAAAGTGAAGAATTTTAAATTGATTTTAAATCAAAAGGGGAAAAATGACTAAATTAAATAAATTAGTGTAGTTAATTTAGAGAGGAAGGTGAAAGATAAATCATTTAATTATTAAATCAAATACTTCACAGATATGAGATAAAAGATGTAATATTAATTTAATAAATTAATATTTTAATATGGTAGATGAAAAGTGATTAAATTTAGATGTCTACACCTACTTCATTTCCTCAAGGTCTATCTAGACCAAGAATGAGCTATATTCACTCAAGCCAAAAACCTACCGAATCTCATCTGCATTTATATTCAGTAAAACCCCGCCATCATTATCCCTGATAATTCTTGTGACAGGATCAAATCTTGCAGCCACTGCCCTAACTAGGTCGACATCAAGAAACACATTTGGCACCACAAGCTTTCCCATATCATATCTCTAACTATTTGAAAATGGACGAGATGCATTTCACTGTCCATACCATCTCTTAAACATTTCCAAACCCGTCATTGGTACCTTGGCATCTGCAATGTTATAGGTTTTATATCTCAATCCCTCACCTAAGGCGGTCCCTTTCATTAAGATCAAACCCCTCTTCTTGTCATTTGTTGATAAAGGGAATTGGTCAAGGAAATCATCATATAGATTCCTTTTCAAATAATCAATATGGCTAGAATGTTGTTTTGTTGGTGCCATTTCAAACAACTAGGGCTTCTTCTAAGATCAAATTGTGAACAAACTAGGGCTACCCAAAATGAAATTATAGTAGAATTTTGCAATTTCCTACAATTCAAAATAACTAGTAACCCTAGAACCTTAATCAAGAAAACCTTGACCAACACAACACAACCCTCCATAAGAATCACATTCAAACAGAATAATGATAAAGAAAATAACTCACAAAATTTCTCGTCGGAATTTCACACCCTGCAAAAAACCAAACCCTGTTGTAATTGCTTTGAAAGCTCTATCTTTGGCTCTGGATCGCTTTGAAAACACTTGAATGCCTCAGTGGTGAAAGTTGTCTGAAATTAAATACTTAGAATTTATGAAAAATGGCCCGTAGACGTCTTGTCCGCCATTAAAGCTTACTTGCATACTGCACCAACGACTTCAATTGTATTTGATGCAAATTTAAATCTGTGCCATCGATCTCTTGTTTCTGTCAGATCATCGAACGATGGTCCTTAAAAAAGATGACATCTCCACATCATTGTCAAGGGCCCACCATAATATGCATCACCAAAAGAATACACGTGGCACCCGCCCGCGATATCGCGAACATTAAACTTCTTTCAGTTTAGGATCACGCGATGACGGGAAACCATTGATTTTCTTCATCGGTGATCACGATCATACATAACAAGGAGCAGCACTAATACCTATCCTCTGAGTAGCCTTTTCACCAATATTAAAACATCACTGTTGATTATGAGCACGTGCATCTCACATGCAGTTTAGTAACCCGCTCGATAATGCACTAAAGTCTGATACACATATTAAGTGCTTTATTTACTTTTTTAGCATCGACAACCTGGGACACGTGGTGCCCGCCTCCTATATCGCGATCACCAAGCAGCCAGTGGTGATGTCATCATGGGATCACAGGGAGCGGTCAAGATCAACCATAGGGAAATCGACAGCCATCAAAATAACCCCTGCAAAATATTGAAATTACTTAGAAGAAAATAAGGGGAAGGGGACACCACCTAAGGCAACGACAGTCGATGACTCAAAGTTATTTTAAAAAACATAGGGCACGAACCGACCTAGACCTTTAGTAAATAAAAGGGGCCAGTGAAAAATTTAGTATTTTAATTAAAAAGGGGCCAGGCTTAGACGATTCAATGGGACATAAGTTGTTTTTAAAACCCCTCCCAAAAGGTAACGATAGAAAAGACCCAACTCGAAGATAGAACACCAAGGTTTCATGAAAGCAAAGCAAAAATCCAGCCACAGGTACCTTCCGAAGAATCAAGACAAACTAGTAATAAAAGGAAACCACAGACCTAAAATTGAAGCTCCATCAAAGGTTTCAAAGGTCTGACATCTTACACCAGCAAATAGAAGGATTTTGGCTACTACAAACAATAGGTTTCTAGTAAGGGCATCTAGTTTAGAGGGTACTATGATAAACTCCCTTAAGAGGCCTCTGAACCCTTAAAACAAGGGCTTTTGTATTATAAAGATACTAGGGGAGGGCTATAACGTACCACTTCTCATTGATTGCAAACTTTCCTTGTAATAAAAAAATTATATAACGGTTCAGAAGGACTTGGATTTATCCTGTTACCACTTGGGTTGTTCCCTTGGGGTGAGTACTTTTTCCCACCAAGGTAGGTCCTCTAGTGGGTAAACATAAAAATAGATGGGTCTGGCTTTTTTATCACTAAGTTTACATAAGGTGAGAGCATAATACCTACCATCCTTCAAACACTAATACATATGGTTCATTACCCTGTATTTAAATCTACATGAGAGAGGACAATTGTTCTTTTCAAAGCACCAAATGATATGTTATCTAATCTAAAGCAAACAAGATTGTGCTTTCAAAATAAGATCTTGGATATTTGAATCTACAAAACCACGTATTAGTAGTTTCACAAAAGAAATCTTGGACCAACGACAAGCTACAAAGATCAAGTTAGCACAATAGATTTTAAAAACTAAACTAAAACTCACAAATTAACAACTAAACTAAACTAGAAAATGAAGGAACTAAACTGAACTAAGAAAATCTTTAAGAAGACTAAAAACTAGGAGCTCAATTTTTTTTATTGCTTCAAAAGAGTAGTTTTTGGGAGCTCCACTCCAAAGCAACATGCTACAAATAGAAAATTAGTAACCCATAAATTCTACTTTACTATCACAAACCAAAAGAAAAATGAAAAAGATGCTAAAACTAAAACTTTATACCCAACAAGCAAATGCGACATTCCTTTCAATAGTTGCTTCATTGTGTTGCATCACACGAGATCAATTGCATCGTGTTTTTGAATTCAAATTTCCCCCTCATGGATGCCTCCAATAGATGCGTCATTTCTTGTCAAATGTGTCACTGCTCCTATCAGTTGCATTGTTTCGTACCTAAAATCTACAAAAATAAGCCAAAAATCATGCAATTTTTTTTGCAAAACTAGTGTTCACGTTAGGTTCACCAATGTAAGATGGGGTTAGAGAATTCCTAGCCTATAATAAATGATAGCCAATACTTCTAACCTACAATTCCATGTTAAACAAAAGAAAACAAACAATAAAGAATCAAAATGAAAGCATTCCAAAGTAAACACTCCCCATTGTAGTTGCTTCATTTTTCTTGTCTCTCCTTCTTCTTCTTATGCCAATATTTCCCTCAGATTTGTTGTTGAAGTTGTGCAAATACCAACAAATAGTAAGAAAGAAAGTTGGAGATAATGTTTGTTAAGTTGAAAATGGGAGAGGAAGGTTGCTTTTATAGACAAACATTCAAACAAACGGTCGAGATCGATCTTCTAGAAAAATTCCAAGATCAACGGATGAGAATGGATGAGAGGGAGGTTATGAAATGGATGGCCAAGATCAAAATTCTAGAAAGATGCCAAAATCAACAGTTGAGAATTGATGCACCAAGAATATGCCATTCAGAGGAGCTATGATAGTTATGATGCTGACGACTATGACGCCCAATGGTTATGACATAAATGAAGGCTATACATAAATAAATGACATGGAATCTTTGACCAAGGAGGCATAAATGATTTATTTTAAATTATTAATTGAAAAATGGAGGAAATGGACAAGTGGAAAATAAATAATTCATTCAAAGTATTTATTTGGAGAAAATGAAAAAAGAGCATTTAATTAAATCAAATTGTGAAATCAATTTAGTTAAATGGGTGGATGGAAATTAGACATTACCTAATTAATTTGAATTATTTTTTTAATGGGGAGAGGAATGACATGTAATTAAATAATCTTGACAATTATTTAATTATAGAAGAATGAAAAGGTCAAATAATAATAATTATTATCTGATTATAGAAAAATGATGAAAGAAAAATAATTAAATAAATAATGATTTATCTAATTATTGAAGAAAGGGAGTGTTAGTGACGCAATTAATTTATTTTAGTTGATCAAGATAGAAAAGAGATTAGGAAGTGAATTAATTAAATAATTTTAAATTATTTAATTAATAGAGGAATATCATCAAGCATAATTAAATAATTAAAATTATTCAATTATCAGAGGGTGATGACCAAGAAAAATGACACTCACAGACTTAGGACATTTTTCAATGTCTACACTCTCCATAGACGGAATCTATTAATATCCCATTAGTGGGATTGTCATAGATTCGTTCAACTATGTAAAGAGGACCATCGGATGCATGTTTAAGTATATCTTGTGAGGAGAAAATAGTATCAAGAGGATTTTTAGGTTGGCCCTTACTAGGGATGACGTCTATCACTCCTAACATGTCATCCATATGATTATTATCTATATGATCATATTGAATAGTATTATTGTTATCATCATCCGCATCAACATTCATCAAATAATTTTTTGTAGTTTCACTTGCTTTGACAAAGAATATTTTATGATTAGGCATAGGGTTGGTAAAAATTTGCAAGTTTTGGTTAGGACGGGCAACAAACAATTTATTTCCTTGATCACTAACACCTCCAATGGAAAGAAAATCAGAATCAATGAGGTCTTGCACAAGATGTTTAAGATGCTTACAATATTTCATTTCATGTCCATTTTTTTAGTGATAATGGAAATAATCATTTGATCTAAAGGTTGGAGGTAAAGGATTTTAGGATTGAGTGTTTTAACAAGAGGAAAGATAATCATTTGTTCTAAAGTTGTGACATGTTATGAAGGGTATTGGGTAGGGTAGTGAATTTCCTTTTCAGGTCCCCATAGCTAAAGGGCATCATTGCTTTAACATCAGCTACTTAGTTATTCACATTCTGAGTTGTTTGTTGAGGTGGATTGAATTGAAGGAACCCTTTATTCTATTTTCTAAAAGGCTGAGAATTGTTTTGGTTTGTGGACTTGGACTTCTCAGTACGGCTAGAGGTGGATTTTGTATCTCGACTACTAACCAAATTTGGATAATCATGGAGGGTAGTACACAAGTACATGAAGGAGGAGAATTTCATCATGGTCAATTTGTCTTGAATCTTACTTTGCAAATTCTCTATGAGCATCTTTTGAAGGTGAGGATCAAGAACCTTGACATCAATTTGGGAATAAAGCGATTGACATCACGAGATAAAATCTGTAGTCTTTTCTTCTTCTTTATGCTTGCATCTCATCAAATTAGCCAAGGTCATTTTAGGAGTCATATGCACTTGGAAATGGTTGAAAAATGCCTCAACAAGCTCATTGAATGAACAAATTGAGTTGTTTGGTAAAGAAGAAAACCACTCTAAGGCAATATCCTTCAAGGACCTAAGGAAAAGCTTAGCCAAGAGTTTATCATCAAGAATAAGCTCACTACATAAGGTAGTATAAGCATTAACATGGTTAGAAGGATCTCCCTTTCCTCCATATTTCTCGAATCTAGGCACCTCTACACCTTGTGGCATAGTGTTTGCAATATCTCCAAAGATAATGGGTCTATTTTGACATAATATGTAGGTGGTCCATTTGGATTTTGGTTGATGGTGGTAACTTTCTTTTGAAGGGATGAAACAGTTCGCAAAAGTTGATTTATGAGAGGGTCATTGCTTGTGTTATGAGATGGAGGTGAAAAAGGTGGAGGTGTGTATGTGTTTAAGGGAAAAGTGAATGGAATTCTTATAGGTGGTAAATTGGTAGGAGATAAAACATGCGATGCCACAAAGGTAATAGGGATGCTAGTGGAAATACCCAAGGAAGGAATCACATTACTAGTTGGTTGCATTGTTGTTGTGAGTTGAGGGTTGGTATAGGTAGGAATAGCTACAATGGTTGTGAGGGGAGGAATTTGAGTTCCTCCTTGGCTTGCAACATTGTTCATAGATAAAGGACAACTAGTGGTTGAGGTGAGATGTTTTCCAAAGATTTGAACTATGTTTTTCAAAAGGTCAAGTCCATCTTCACTTTCAAGCATGTGATGAATGATATCTATGGTAGGGATGCTAGTGGTTAAAATGTTGTCATTTTGTACTTGTTGCTTTAGGTTTACTAAATCTTCATTAATTTTAATTATGTTTTCTTGTGGAACACTATCAATCCCTGGTTCAACATGCATCACACTACTTGAAGGAAAACAGTTATTAATGGTGTGGTCCATACGTAGTGTACTAGTGTCAATACTAGGAGTGAAAGAGCTAGACAAACCAAGATCCATGATGATTATGCTATCATGGGATGACATGAGTCACAAACTTCATCTCACTATAGTATTAGCAATAGGACACCAAATACTCATGCAAGGGATAATAAATGCAAGATGAATGTAAATGAAAATTAAGCTAAGAACAAGGAAATGATTATAAGAGAAAATTTGTAAACTAAAATAGAAAGGTATCCACAACAAACAAGAGTATAGAAATAGAGTTTTAAATTCTAGAAAATGCAATGTAGAATCTGCACTGGGATTAATTCGCCTAGAGGGGCGTATGAGTCCCAGTGAGGATTTTTTTTCAAAAATTTCAAAAAATTTCAATTAATTTTTATACATTTTGTTTTGTATGATCTATATAAACTAAATGAAAATACAAATTTTATATGATTTGAGATGATTTGAGATGAAAAAATGCAACCTATATACACTTTCACTAATGCAAAATTGAAAACCCTAGAATGCCAATTAACTAATGCAATGTTAATGCAAGCAAGATATAGGATGATAATGCACCCCAAATCAAAATTATGATGTTATAATTGTAGGTTCGCCAAAATGAAACAACAGAAAATGGGATTGGTGCTTTCATATAGTTTAGGAGATAGAGAAAACCCAGTTTCCAATTATCTCATTCAAGGATAACCCTAGAGATCTCAATGCAAAGGATAAAGAGATCTTGCAATAGGGTTGTCCTAGGTTATGATTGTAAAATAATGAGGGGTTCACCACAAATTTAGGACTTGGAAAGACAAATAAAATGAAAGATATAATGCTTAACCCTAATTTGATGCAATCTCTAACTAAATGACCTAGAAATGCATGTAAAATAGAATAAAAATTTGTAAGAAGGAATCTGTACACCTGGAAATCTAAAGGAGGTTGAATGAGGCTTTGAAATGTTGTAAATTCTAATTTTAATGTTGAATGGGACTCATACGCTAGGCTAGACGAATCAGTACAATATTTGGATTTCTATGCAGGAACAAGAATCTAGCAAATGGGTATTTGAAACTATAAAAAATTGAAAAATTGACCTAAACTAGGACTCATACGTGCCAGAACTAGTGTATCAGTCTAGTTAGGGTTTTCTAAAGCTTCAAAGTTTGAATCTATTCTTCAAGGTTTTCTTTTTGCTTCCTAATTTATTTTCGGATTTGAAACCCTAATTTGCAACCTATAGAAGTCCTCCAAGTATATCCAATGCAAGGGTTGATGCAAGAAGTTGGGTACACAAAAAGCTCCAAAAGTGGAAGTGTTTTTGCTGTTTTTCAGAATTTGTCACACTTGGATGGAAAATTTGAGGCACTTACACAATGAATCTTTAAAAAAGTTACTAATATGAAACTTATAATTTTGAATCTAGTTTCCAAATATGTAAATTATTCAAATACCCAAATTATAGAAATTAAATTTTGATAGGGATCTATAAAAATCCCTTTTTAAAAGTCCCTAGTTTTTTACAATACCAAGCATGTGTACGGACAACACTTTTTGACCTAAATAAAATTATTTTGCTAATTCCTTTTGGGAAAAGAGAGCTAACAACATGAAGTTTGGTATGGAATTTTTTTTATAATTTTTGGTTGAATTTTTTTTTTATTAAATTTCTATTGGCCTTAATTGTTGTTTTTAAAAATCAACGTGTACGAACAACATAATTGGACCTAAACTAATAATTTTTGAATCTTTTTTTTTTCATTGTGTAGAGAATTATTTGAAGTTTGATGCCATATAATTTTTTTACAAAAACTTAACAAAAAAAAGTTATTAAAAAAAAAAAGCTGATATTTCAAGTTTAAGGACTAGTTTGCTTAGAAATTAATTAAAAAATAGCAAACATAATCCAATATTAATAAAAATTATATATTTGGAAAGTAGACATCGTGTTCTCTAATGGGTTTTAATTTTATAGATTGATTCAGAAAAAAGTCCATCAGCCATATTGCCAAAGTTGGACATTCTTCTTCAATCTGCCTTAGTTTTTTAGTTGCAGGTCAAAGGCTAAGGCTCGGATTTCCAAGCCTTTCCCTAGCCTAAAATGAGGCAGCATGTGGGTTGGGAATTTTGAATTTTAAAAATGCATACATTTTTAAAAAACGTTACAAAACACATGTGTTCTTTATTTTCTTGATTATTTAAAAAAAAAAAAGAAACGGGTACCCATTTTTTGTTACAAAACGGGTATGCATTTTAAAATGGGTACCCATTTCTAAAAAGTATTTATTTTTTTAAATAATCAATTTTTACATGCTATAAAACGTGTATGCGTTATATAACGTGTACGCGTTTTTTAGTGCATACGCATTTTTTAGACTCGGGTACCCGAAGCATAATGTATACGCATTTTTTTAATAACACGTATGCGTTTTCTGTGAGAATTTTTTTTTGCCCGAAACTTCCCCTCTTCGTGTACCCAACTTCTTGCTTTTACCCGCAAGGTGACAACTTTGACAACTTTGAACACTTTGATAACTTTTTCTAAACTTTCTCTTCAATGTACCTTCAACCTAGATCTACAAATCACACACTAAATGGAGGAGAAATGTTGTTTTGTTAGTGAAAAGGGGATTTCCTTGGTCATACCCCATTTTGGTAATCAAACCTTGAAATGAAATGAAATAGGAATGGAGAATGATGAATGAACAAAATATCATGTTGCAACTCACCAAACCCTAGTAATAAAGTGCTAAAAACATGTATGATATGGCCCCAATGGATGTAGATCTTGACTCTCACTTGAATAGGATAAATCTTGAATGAAATGCTAGCTTGAATCTTAAAACCCTACATCACAATTGTTAGCTCAAAAAAAAACATGATGCATGAAGACTTTTACATGATGCTTGATGCTTGAATAATGCTCTTGTAAACACTTGAATTCTCTTGTGAACTCCAAAGCATGAATATTTGAAGGCTTAGGATGATCTCTTGAATATTTAGAATGTTAGGATGAAAATGAGTGAAAGAACCTTGTATTTATACTTAATTATGCCAAATTTCTTGAAATTACAACACTATAGGCTGACATCAGATCTAGGAGAATAAAATCCTGCAAAGAATTTGAGTTAATTTTAATTTTGGGCCACACGAGACTTATATTCCCAAGGTGGCATATGAGTCCCATTAGGCATAATTTATGGGACCATTTAAAAAAATGCTTAGAAAGGTGTAAAACTAGGATTGAGACTCAAAATTCTAGGTGGGACTCATATGGCCAAGGTGGCATATGAGTCCCAGATCACCAAATATAGGCCACACAACCTAAAAACACTTAAATTATGATTGGATGTTGATTTGTGTCAGGATTATCCTTGAAAAGATTCATTAAATGAGGCTTGGGATGCAAAATAAGGCCAATTATGGCATAAAGAAGCCCAATCATTTATCAAAACCATAGAAAAGTGTGAAAGTGTGTTACAACACTTTACATCACTCTAAATAAGGCATGATTAAGTTTATTTAATTCACAAGGGCCCAAGACCTAATGTGAATTTGTCAAACACATTACAACACTAAATGAAGACACCATTAAGTTCAGTTTAACAAAGAGTTCCCAAACAAGCCAATAAAAGTAAAGGGATAGATTTTATGTTGCCACAATCACATTTATCCTTCTCCTAATATCTCTCCTAGTTGTGAAGAAGATATTTTGGGTGTTAGAAGATCAAAGCAATGTGAGTCGCAAGGATACTATTTGCTTCTCTCCCCTAGAGAAAACATTATTGAACAAGAGAATGCCATCATTGATAAACAAGACAATATAGCCATTGATAACTCCATTGTTTGTGATGAAGTCATTTTAGAGGAACCAACCTTTGAATGTCATGAACATCTAACTTGTAGTTCTCCTAAAAACTCTCCTCGTCGGGAGGATATCATGGTGCAAGAAAATGATAACATTGACAATAGTGATATAGTTTCCTTAGTTGAAGATGATGAAGTAACATTAGCCTCTCCTTCACTAAGGGATGTTAATATTATTCAACCTCAAATCATCCTTTACACACCTTCACACAAACAACAAACTCAAAATAAACCTGAATTTGTCCTTTACCCACCTAAGAATAATGTGCCATAGCAACTGAGTCATAATACAATTTCTCATTCATATAACACTAGAAACAATCCACAACCAAGACAAACAACTTTAACATCCCTCCCATTTCCTAATCCAATCTTGTCTAGTGCTCCTCATTTGAGGACAAACAATGGAAAGGAATATAATCTTGTTGAACACCTTAAGTGTACTCCCATTGAGATTTTTGTATGGGAACTACATCAAGTATCACCTATTATCATAGCATACTCCAAGAGGCTTTACAAAAATTTATGATTCCTTCTAACACTATTTCAAATGATCTAGTAGCTCTAGTTTAACAAATGAATGAAATGAACTTGGAAATTATTTTCCACCAAAAATGAGATCTCTCCTTTGGAAGTCCAAAAAAAAAATTGATGCTTTCATGATAATAAATATACATAATTGGCTGGGTATAAAAAGAACCCTTGTGGAAAATGGATTTTCCCTTAATGTGTGTAGTGTATCCATTTTGGATAAGCTTGGTGTGGATGAATAAAAAATTCAACCCGACTCTATATCTATTAAGGGATTTGACAATGTAGGAAAACAACTACTTGTTGTGATCACTTTGCCTATTAGAACTAGAAAGGCCACATTAGAAACACCAATCCATGTTATGCCTCATGATATTTCATATAACCTCCTTTAGGAAGACCATTTATTCATGCAATGAATGGAGTGCCTTCTACTCTTCATTGTAAAATCAAGTATATTTACAACAACAAAGTATACAAACTTGAAGCTAACCCTGACCTAAATAGTTGTTTGAGCCTTGAGAAAGGAAACGAAAATGCTTTGAAAAAATTAACACGAACTAGACAAGAAGAACACATGCAACAAAAAGACAAATAAAAACACATTGAGGAGGTCATGAAGCTATTAGAAGATGATTGGGGTTCCTTAGAATTCAAACCAACATTCATGGGAGAATACAAGATCATAAACAAAGAATTTGAAAAGGGAAAAGAAAAAGTGATAATGTCAACACAAAATTTGGAAGCATCCACCTCAACCAAATTAGACAAAAATGAAAATTATACAAAAAACTTTGATGAAACTGACTATCGACAACCAATGAATCCTAAAGAAATGAAAAAATTTATGGAAGAGGTTATGAACTTTTGAAACAACTGGGATATAGTGGAAAAGGATGTGGTGCCAAAGAACAAGGTATTTGTGTCCCCATAGAGCCTAACATGCAAGAAACAACTTGTGGTCTTGGTTATTTTCCTTCGATAGAAATCAAACCAACAAACAAACCTTCACTCAATCTCAACACCCATACAAAAGATTCTTCTAAGCCGACTTTAACAATAGTGCATCCTAAATTAATAAACACTAGTGGTCTTGATTGTTATCCTTTAATAGAAATATAAAAGTCCTTGCTTAACATTAATTTCATCACACAAAATAGTAATGATTTGAATTTTTTATATTTTACACCCTCTTGTAAAGGAGAGAATAAAATCTCACAATCTAAAGAGTCTTGTGTAAGTATGAAACCTAATACCAAGCAAGAGATATCTTTATTGAAAAATAAAGGAACATGTTCTACTTTTGATCAAGATAGTATCTTGATGAGACTCCTCCAAGATCAACTGATATCTCTCCCTCCAAGAACACGAAAGAAATTCTACTACAATAGTTCATTTTGTGCATATCATAGAGTTCATGCTAGCATGTGCCCTTCCTTGTGTTGAGGAACCTAATTCCTCTAACCCATATTGATTTTCATCCTAGCATGTTTCTCATCAATCATTTCAGATCATCCTCATCCTGCACTAAGTGGGTGCAAGAGGTTAGTTAGCCTTGTCCTTGTATGTCACTTATCATTGTCTCTTTTGGCTAGTTGACCACATTTCATGTAGATAAAGAGCAAGCTTGGGATTTGGAGGAAATTCCTTAAGTTGGCTCGCATGTGACATACTTATTCATGATGTAGCTTATTGGAAACATATGACTTGGCATAGGGATTTCTAAGATCTAATGTCTTCTTCTACTTCAAAGCACTTGCTCATAGCAATGGTGTTGGAAATGGCTTTAAAGTGGGGGAATACATCGACACTCATGTTTCATTGTGTGATTTTATTTCTTCTTGTGATGCGTCCTTTTCTTGGTGGTGTCATTGGGTTTGATTTCCTTCAAGAGCGTGATAATTCTTTTACTTTTCCTCTCTTGGAGACATTAGGCATGATGTTCCCTAAGAAGAGGCCTTACATGAACTAATTAAAATCCCTTTGAATATAACTTACACTATTTCACATTCACAACAATCATTATAAGGCCACCTTGTATAATACACTTTGTTTCCATGTGGTGCCATCCTGCTTGTTCATGAGTATCAAGAATACAAATCTTTTCTTGCCTCATGAAGCTCGAAGTTCATTGTTTTGTGGTGCCTTATAAAATTTATCAGGAGGTATAGCTTTGGTATGGTTAACATATGATGAGAAGCTTAAATGTGGGCATGAATTTCTCATTATATGGTGAGAAGCTGACACAAAGGCATGCATTTCTCACTAAGCTTCCCTTTTGGATACTCACCCAACAGACATCCTAAAATTCCATTGCCTTAGATTGAGTGTGCACTTTTCGACAAACAACCTAGATCTAATCCATATCGTGTTGGACAAATGGTTGAAGCTTGATCCATCTCTTTTTATTTTTGCTTTTTTTTCTTTCTTTTAGTTATTGACATTGCATGTTTTCATATCTTGATGATGCATATCATACACCTTATGAATGTCCTTTATACTTATGTTAGTTTAACGTAGGATCTCAAATCCTAGGGGCTTGACCACTCCCTAGATATTTATTGTCCTAGACCATCCACATCGGTACACAGGGACACCTATTGAATGTCTACTTTAGTGTGAGTTTGAAGCAAGTTCATCCTCTCACTAAAGTGGGGGCTAAATGTAGTTTCAAAAAATGTCATCACTTAATTTGGGAACAATTAATGTTGGAATTAACCTAATGTCACCTTAATCTAGTGTTGTAATGTTTTGTACACATTCACATGGGATTTAGGTCCCTTCTAAGCTAAATAAACCTAACTCTGCCCCAATTTAATGTTTTAAAGTGTATTTATTCACACCTTCACATAAAATTTAGGAGGCTTGTCAAATAAATGGACCTAATCTAGTATTGTAATGTGGTATACACATTCCCATGGGCTTTTGGGCTCTTCTAAGCTAAATAGACCTAATTTTACCTTAATTTAATGTTGTAAAGTATATTTATTTACACTTTCACATTGAATTTTGGGCTGTCTTGTATTTATGACCTTTATATGATCATTAATAAACCCATAAGACCCTATATTTTGCATCTCAAGGTATATTTTAACCAAAATCCTAACATAGACATCAAATAAACTTAATTACTTAACACCCCAACACTTTTTCCACCTAAAAGGCCTTGTGGGACACATATGCCACCCTGGGTGTATGAGTCCCACCCAAGTGGGACCCATATGCCAAATGTGGCATATGAGTCTAATGTAGAAAAGGTGGAGCAAAACAACAACCAACCCAATTTGATCAAATACATGCAAAGAAACAACCTTCAAAACTTCATTCTTCCAAACTGCCCAAAATAATACCCTTTGACTTCTAGGTCTCAAAAATCATCCAATGGACCTATCTTTTAGAGAGGGCCATAAAAGGTCCAACACACCATCTATTTAGCATCCACTCAAACCCTAGGTATAATGAAAAAAAAATCACATAAGATTCCCTTGCAACATTATGGAGTTTCAATAGGTTACCCTGCCCAAAAGGCTACTAGATTAGCCCCATTTTACAAACCAAGTAACCATAGATCCTTTAGTTTCAACAAGATCTCCTTGGAAAAAATTGCATCAGGTATCAAAACACAAGATTTCATAACTTGTTTCCACTCACAAGCTTTCTATATCACTGCCCATCAAAACCCTCCATTTGCCATGTAAACACCTAGGGTTTTCAAGAAAGCACAACTACAAGAATCTTGAAACAAAACCAATGCTTCAAAAAAGTTTATTTAGGTCTACACAGATATTTACCACCTTCACAAACTCTTTCCCTTCAATAATTCAACTAAACCATGCTTTGAACCACCATTTTCACAAAGGAAATGACACTTCCATCCCTAGGCTCCATTCAAAATTACACAACTATTTCCTTTCTTATTCCTAAACAACTTTTACATCTATTCTACCATCCTATAGTGTCAATCCACCAAGTAACAGTTGAAGATAGCATGCAGACTGACAATTATTTCATTTAAAACAAATCAGACCTCCAAATCTGTGTACAGGCTACCACATAAGATTATTGAAAATTTTCTTAAACCTAAGTGTCAGGTCTTCAAAATAGGTTCAAAAGGAGGATACATTCATTTCCTATAGAATAAGAAAAACATTAGAACAACTATTACAAGCACGAGCCTGCACAGAATAAGAAAACTCAGAAAATTCAGAAATTATACAAGAAATCAGAGATAAATAGAGGAAAATGTTGCTTTTCATTAATTGGAATTCACCACCACATAACCAACAACCATTTTTGATCCTTGAAAAGGCATTTATACAATTTTAAAATCAGAACAACCTTCCCCAACACCTATAACCACCCTTAACTACCAAGTCCTTCATTATTTGTCTTAAAAATGGCTAACATTGACAATTTTTCCAAATATGCATTATTTTGCAACTTTGTTTCCTAAGACCCTTATGAACACTCTAACACCTTTAATGCAACCCTAATAAAACTCATAAACCCATACCTTGCACTTCCCTTTACAATTTTGATAACTTTCCCTCAAAGACTACATGGAAATCTTGACAATCTTGGAAACAAGAATGCATTTTTTTTAGTTTGATCCTAAACCACCCTATTACATTATGAATGGTCTTAATTGACCTTATTTGGAAAAAAAAAACTCAAAAAACTATAAATGACTAAAGACCCTCCTAAAAACAACTTATCAACTTTCAAAGATTCAACTTGTGAGTATGAGATGTAGGTGCTCCTGCACCATACACCCCCCGTAAAAGGAATTCATGCCACATGAATTGATGCTGGTACCAAGTCCTCCAAACCTCTATCATCTACATTTGAACTTCAAGCTTCCTCAACTGATTCATTGGTGAAAAGCTTTCCAACTTTCCTGCATAAATGCCTTGCTTTGCATTTGCAAATGACCTACCTTGTGCACTCAAACCTATCACTGGTCTTGGACCTGCTACCATCTGATTCCCTTTGCCCATACCTGTACAATTACCTCCAATAGTTACCAACCTTTCTCCCTACTCCCTATGCTTTGTCCTCTACCTAATAGGTCCTTTATTGTCACCTTATCTTTGTCAGACCCAATAATAACTGTGTGAATACATTTCGACCCTGTCTGACCTATTCCTGACTTAGTCACTGTCTAAGCATCTTTATGAACCTTTGTACCTTCACTCACTACCCTATCAACCTCATAGACCACTGTACTAGATGCCTTAACCTCTGTATCAATAGTGGGATGTGATTTGATTGATTCACACTTGACTATGGGGCATCTAATGCTTCCTACCAACACTTCATCCCTCAAACTCACTGTCAAATCAGAATTGACCCCTGTTCTTGCCATAACATCTACTACCCCTGCACTTTCAATCTTTGAACAAACAACATCAGAATATTTGTGCTCTTTCATAACTTTTATAGGTTCCTTCTTGCCAAAAATAACAACCTTGGTTTTACCTTTACCTCTTGGACTACCCTACAAAGGAGTCAACTTGTAACTTTTATTATCCTTCCAAATTGTGTAAGTATTTTCCCAACCATCATACATAGACCTCCTATCAAATTTCAATGGTCTCCCCAATAACATATGGCAATATTCCATTGTCAAGATATCACATAGGACTCTATCCTTGTACTCCCCAATCTGGAAATCCACATAGGTTTGCTCATTTACTATTAGACTTTGACTATCATTGACCCAAGAAACTTTATAGGGTGCAACATGTAGTATTCTTTCTAAACCCAGCTTATCTACCATCTCCCTAGAAACCATATTATCCTGAGAACTAGAATCAATCACAACTTGAAACACTTTACGTTTGCTTTTACATGTTGTTCTAAAGAGAGTCCTTCTTTGGCTCAAATCTTCTTCCTTTTTTCCTTGCAACAAGGTCCTTCTTACCATGAGGGCCTCTCCTATTTCTGGATCTACAGGTTTTCTTGGTGAACTCACACTCTCTTCTTCATCTCCTTGCACATATTGAACTCTTTTATCACCTTTTCTTTCACTTCCACTAGTTGCAACACTAAACCTTTTAGGACACTTGAATGATGGGTGTCCAAACTCATTACACCTGTAGCATCTTACTGAGAATTCACCATAATCTCTTCTTTGTCTAAAGTTGGTCCTTCCTCCTCTCCATCCTCCTCCTTTAGGAACTTGTTCCTTGTTCTTCTCAGCATCTTCATGATCTTCCTTAAGTTGCCTTGATGTTGAACATGTACCTCTTCCCTTAGATGTACTGCCTCTTCCTCTTGCTGCCTTCTCTTGTCTTCTCTTCAATTTTTCTTCAATCTTAATAGCCATTTGGAAACAATCATTAACTATTTTTGGTGTCAACACACTAACCTCATCCTGAATGTTGTATCTCAGCCCATTGATGTACCTAGCCACTTATTCTTCTTCATCCTCATCATGCTTTTCTCTTATACTTAACCTATAAAATTCTTCAGTATAGGTTTGCACATCTAAATCCTTTTGCCTCATATTTTGAAGCCTCTTAAGTAACTGAACATTATAGTCTTTAGGAAGAAATTTACCTTTAATATTCTCTTTCATTCTTTCCCAAGATGTAATCTTTCTTTTCCCTTTCTTTTTCCTTTCTTCTTGCACAAAATTCCACCATACCAAGGAATGTCCCTTGAGTCTTGTCTTGGCCTTCTTCACCTTGTGTGATTCAACACCATCTTCACTATCAAAGTAACTTTCTAGAGCCTCTATCCAATCCAAGAGATCCTTACTATCAAGTTTTCCTCCATACATAGGCACATCTATCTTTCCATGTCCTTCCTTCTTTACATCCTTCAAAAGTTTTGTTGTCCTTGCATCTTCTAGATCCAACTCCTCTTCTTCACTAGAGGTCTTCTCCTCTTCAGAATCACTTTCATTCAAAATCCTTCTACCTTTAGACTTGATCATGGCCATATCCTACTTCAAAGCTACTATATCTTTGTCATGGGTATCAATCTTCCTTGCAAAAGGGTTCCCTTTAGGAGGAATTCTCACAATCCTCTTTTCACCTACCTGCAAAACCAAATCAAACACCAACACAAGATCTACCACTAGGCTCTGATACCACTATGATGCATACAAGGTGGAAAAAAACAACAACCAACCCAATTTGATCAAATACATGCAAAGAAAGAACCTTCAAAACTTCATTCTTCCAAACTGCCCAAAACAATACCCTTAGGCTTCTAGGTCTCAAAAATCATCCAATGGACCTATCTTTTAGAGAAGGCCATAAAAGGTCCAACACACCATCTATTTAGCATCCACTCAGACCCTAGGTAAAATTCCTAAAAAATCACATAAGGTTCCCTTGCAACATTATGGAGTTTCAATAGGTTACCCTACCCAAAAGGCTACTAGATTAGCCCCATTTTACAAACCAAGTACCCACAGATCCTTTACTTTCAACAAGATCTCCTTGGATAGACTTGCATTAGGTATCAAAACACAAGATCTCATAACTCGTTTCCACTCATAAGCTTTCTATATCGCTGCCCATCAAAACCCTCCATTTGCCATGTAAACACCTAGGGTTTTCAAGAAAGCACAACTACATGAATCTTGAAAAAAAACCAATGCTTCAAACAAGTTTATTTAGGTCTGCACAGACATTTACCACCTTCACAAACTCTTTCCCTTCAATAATTCAACTAAACCATGCTTTGAATGACCATTTTCACAAAGGAAATGACACTTCCAGCCCTAGGCTCCATTCAACATTACACAACTCGTTCCTTTCTTATTCCTAAACCACTTTTACATCTATTTTACAATCCTACAGTGTCAATCCACTGAGTAACAATTAAATATGATAGGTGGACTGACAATTATTTCATTTAAAACAAATCAAACCTCCAAATTTGTGTGTGTAGGCTACCACAGAAGATTATTGAAAACTTTCTTAAACCTGAGTGTTAGACCTTCAAAATAGGTTCAAAAGGAGGCTACATTCATTTCTTATAGAATAAGAAAAATATTAGAGGGTGATCCCATAATAGTGGTTTACAATTTTTGGCCAAACTGGACACTGAATTTATTATTTTTAACTAAATCTTCACATTCGGGCACTTATAGCGGCAAAACTGTGAGGAATTTGAAGATAGTACAAACTAGAGTCTCATCAAATTTTGTCTGTAGATTCTAAAAATATTTTTTTCAAAATTTTTGGAATCAAATTGCACTTCTTTTTCCATCTCCCACGAAAATAGATTTTTTTCAGAAAACAACATTTTTAAAAAGTGACGCCAGTATAACGCATAAATTTTTTTCCATCAAGGATAAAATTCTAATTCTTTCAAATTTAAATTTGTAACTTTGATATCTAGTGTTTCCACTTGGTTAGATAGTATTTTATTGAATATTTTTTCCTTAATCAAGTTTCAAAGTCAAACGAATTACAATTTGTATAACGCGTAACTTTTTTTGTATATGTCAAAATTTTATTTTATTTTTTTTGTTGGATCATGGACTTCAATATCTGGTGCACTCATATTTTTTAATTTTTTTTTGATAATCTTCTATTTTTCCACATGTGAAGAACAAAGAATGGTTTAAATAGTGAAACTGTAGAAATAATGGTTTAAAACTAGGTTCTATAATCATCAAACCCTCTTCAATTGGAATCCTTAAAATGGAACTTTTTAAGGCTTAAATCATTATATTTTCTAAAAATATGTGATTTCAGCTAAAATTCGTTCCTCTCAGGAATTGTAAACCACTATTATGATTTGAATACTCCTGAAATATTAATTTTTTGAATTTATACATTTCAGAAATGAAACTAAAGGAGACCTAATTGATAGGTAAATATCAAACTTTCAAAGATTCAACTTGTGAGTAAGAGATGAAGGTGCCCTTGCACCAGAGTCCCATTTAGCCCTTTTTTAGGGTTTTGAATAGGAAATCTAGGTTTTAAATTCAAATTTCTTTAATGTCGGCCTCTGGGATATAATAAGTGGTAACTTGGGTGGATTTCCAATATAAACAAGACCTCAAATCATTATTTCAGGAATCCTTCATGCTATCAAGTCAAGCAATCAATAGTTAAGCATTCCAAGACTTCGCAAGAGTATCAAGAGAGAATTCAAGAGAATTTTTAAGGCATTTAAGGGAAGGTTTCTTTATCAATTATTATAGAAATTCAATATCCATCATCATGACAAGATTATTAAGCATCAAGCATGTTGTTGATGTTGGATATTGTTGATATGTAGTTGTCATTGATGTCAACACTATTGGCATTAATGTCTTTAAGGATGTATATGTCGAGGATATTGAGAAAATTGTAATAAAATAGGTTGCAGGTTGTTAGTGATGCAATGAAGTTCAATATATAAATCTTGTTGTTGGATAGCTCATTATATTGATGATAAGAGGTTGTGGAACAAAGGGTTTGTTGTCAACTATATCTAGTTTATCCACATAAAGTTTAGTGATCTGCATGAAGATTTGATTGAGTTATGACTATCTGTGTTCTGAAAGTTGTTCTGTTGCTTTAGTTGGTGTTCCTAAAAGAAGATAATGTGATTCAAATAATTTGAGTTTTTCTGGATGCTTTTGTAGTGATTCATGATTCTTGTGAATGTTTCTAGATTATGCTCTATCTGTGTTGTACATTTGCATTGATTGTTGTGTTCGTGATTGGTGATTTTCTGTTGTGAGATTATGTTTTTCATGTTCATGGCTGACAAGGTCATTGTAGCATGTTGTGGATCTTTGAGGAATAATTTTTGGAGGTGTTTCATGTTCGAGGATGTTTTTTTGGGTCTTCATTATGATTTGGCCGACATTGGTTGGTGCACATTGAAAATTGTTTATGTTTTGGGCCAAAAGTTTGTACACATTTTATATTTTGTTGAAGTCGACATGTAGATGATGTTATTCTTAGTTGCAGATATATATGATTTATCGTTTATTCCATTTGAAGATATGTGTGGTGTGAAGTGTGGGAGTCCTATGTGCAAATAATGTTCTAATATTTTGAAGGAAGAAGTAAAGCATGTAGAAGAGTGAGTAGAGTTTATGTGCTTAACCAAAACTACAATCAGGCATTAGCAAATGCTATTTTCTTAGTTAAAAATCTTTTGGAGGTAATTTGAGTGTTTCTATAAGATAGTGTGTCTTCCTTTGGGCAGTATTCCTTTTGTAATTGAGTAGTGAGCTCTAGGAAGTGTGCCTGAATGCATGTGTATTCCCATTTATAATTCTTTTATACTTTTAGCAGAGTATAATCTTGTGGAATAACCTCCACCATGGTTTTTCCCCTAACAGGGTTTCCACATAAAAAAAATTCTTGGTGTTATGTTTGTTTCTGATGTGGTAATGGTTTATGCTTTCATGTTTATTTATTAGATTTGAGAATAGGTTTAATAAGTTAAATTTCTATGATAGCTAATTCACCCCCCCTCTCAGTTGTCTTCCCTTGTGTTTCCAACAATTGGTATCAAAGCAGGTTCCTTGGAATAAGTTTAATAGCTTGAGATGATCCGAGATGGTGACATATAAGAAGGATAGTCTGAGATTTGATGGAACTAATTATTCTCTATGGAAGACTCGAATGGAGTGTCATCTGAGATACACTGATGAGCCTTATTAGAAAATTACAAAGAATAGGTATATCATTCCATAGAATGGTCCTTCTATTGCAGATGAGATTAAGGAAGCTGAGTGCAATATCAAGGCTAAGGAAACATTGTTGAGTGCTCTAACTGATTTTGAGATGACAAATGTAATTGATTTGAAGACTACTTATGAGATTTGGAAAAAAAATTAAACCTTGTATGAAGGTGATGCTCATGTGAAGATTGCTAAGTTGCAAAGCTTGAAAGGGAAATATGAAATGTTGAGAATGGGTGAAGATGAGAACATCACTTCTTTTATGCAGAGAGTTAATGAACTTGTGTGTAGTATCAGATGTGTTGGTGGAACATTGAAAGAATTAGAGATTGTTGCTAAAGTGTTCAGATCCTTGCTTGCTGCATACATAGCCAAAGCTACAAATATTGAGGAGATCCAGACTTTAATAAATGTAACCAGAGACATGTTGATAGGTAAGCTGGTGTAGGAGCACCCATAGGTTACCATAGTTTGTCTAGAAGGTCATGTTTTGGAAATTTGTTTAGGCCAACTTATCATCTATTCATGTTCATTTTTGGTTGTGCCTTAGTGTCATTTTTTATTGGGTGTTGATCATCTGATGAAGGTCATGTTGACCATTGGATAGGCTTAAGGTTTTTGCACAAGTGAGGTTTTGACCTTTTAGACCTTTTAGGAGTTTCTTTTCAAATTCTTACAAAATGTTTGAAAATGTTGCTCAATTGGAGCTACAAGCGGCCAAGAAGAGACAAGAAGAGGATAACTGATTTGGGTGACCTATTTATGGGATGCCTCAGCATTGGAGTGGGGTTGGAAGCATTTGAAATTGTTTGAAGTTTTTGAATTCAAGGAAACAATTGTGATTGAGTGTGAATTTTCTATTTTTTTCATTGAAGAGGTGTTTTAATGGATTGATCATGGCACGGTAATCTATGTAGGATGTAGAGTAGTTTTTCTCTAAGCATTGTGTGGCTTTAGATGGGTTCTTTATTCTATTTCAAGCATTGTTTGTAATTAGTTTTGGTTTTCATACTATTGCTGATCTGAACAAGGCAGTTTGAGAGAATGGAGTATTAGTTTACTTTCCCATCGTACAAATTGTATGGCCCTTTGGGAATAGTGACTAGACTCCATGGATGTACATATAGTAGGGTTTAGGGTCTTTGAAAGAACAAGAGTTACTATGGAAGTCTTACCCTAGGCGAGCCAGGAAGAGTTTGGCTAGGGAAGACCTTAGTGCAAAGCACTTGATTTGCAGCGGTGTCAATTTCATGAAAAATTATTGCTTGGAGAAGATAGAAAAGTGTCTTTCCAAGACATAGCATGGAGGAGGAAGCTCCAAAAATCCATCTGGTGAGGGAAAGACTTAACAGTTTGTAGAGAAGCTAGGAAAGGGCTTAAAAGACCTAGTTTTGCTCATTTTCAGGTTAGGGTGTTGTACGGCTAGTTGTGACCCAAGACCCCAAAAATCCTTGAGATGTGGGCATATGTAGCAGGAATCCCAGGAAATTTTTTGGGTGTTCTTTGGAAAGACTTGGGAAAAACCTTGATTTCTCAGAGAAAGAGGCCTAATTGGGGCTCCTAGGGCTAGTAGCCTTTTAGGCCTAAATGAGGGTTTGGTGGAAGCGACTAGGAAATGGAGCTAGGTGGACCCCTAATACACTTAGTAGGATGGATTGATGACTTTAGAAGCACCTCCACACCCCTGTAAAACTAAATCAATAATTTGGAGGATTTGTAGCCTTTAGGGTGGATTAAGGGCTAAGGAAAGTGTTTCAAGATTACATCAAGTTTTGACTTGGTAGGAGGATCTAAGTTGATAGTTGGGTTGGCAAGGAGAAATCACGGAACCCTAAGAAGGAAGAGGTCCTATAGGTTTCAAGTGGTGGAGTGAAACAACCTAGAGGTCTTCCAAGCAAGACCCAGAGCATGAAACAGTGATTGTTTCATCCAACCTCCCTATCATAAGCTTACTAATTTTGAGTTAAGTGAGTTTGGTGATTCTCTTCCTAAGACAAAATTTGCATTCAAAGCTACTATCTCCAGAAAAGATAAGAAGAGATATGATCCAGGTGAAAGTTATTCTAGAAAGGTGTTCAAGTATGAGGAGGAAATGAGAGAGATTGGAGAAGAAAAGAGAAAACTAGATGAGCTTGAAGCACTTATTGTCAAGAGGGAAGCCAGAGGAGAAGGTAAGTATATAGGTAAATTGCCTATTAAATGTTTTTCTTCCAATAAGATAGGTCATTTTGCCTCAACGTGTTTGGAAAGAGTTCCTAAGCCAAGATATAACAAGCCTAGATTCCAAAGAAAGTGTTAATTTGTTGTTGATGAAGGTGTGATAGATGATGAATCTAATAAAGGGAATGCAAGTGAGGAAAAATGGGTATTTATTTCTATAAAGGAAAATGATCTTGTACCTACTGAATTTTCTAGTTGCATGAATGTAGAGAAATCCCTAGTTGCCCGAGTTGAAGAAAAAGATGAATGGGTGATTGATAGTGGATGCTCTCATCACATTGTAGGTGATAAAAGTAAATTTTTGAGCTTGGAAAAGTATGATGGTCGTGTTGTAAGATTTGGTGATGACAAAGATGGTGTAATCTGTGGCAAAGGATCCATTTCTCTTGATGGTAAGCAGAATACTAATGATGTTCTATATGTGGAAGGTTTGAAGCATAATCTCTTAAGTGTTGGATAGATGGTTGACAAGGGATACAATATTCAGTTGAAGGATGGAAAGTGTATAATATTAGGTATTTACAAAAATGTGATTGCATTTGGTACAAAAACAAAAGGTAATATCTTTCACTTGAATGTTGTTGGTAAAAGTTGTCTGATTGCTCAAGTTGATGAAAGTTGGTTGTGGCATAGGAGAATGTGTCATGTAAAATTTGATAACATTATCAAGATAAGTTCTACTCAGGCTGTGAGAGATTCTCCTAAGTTGATAAAATCTACTAATACTATATGCAAGGAATGTCAATTAGAGAAGCAAA
The DNA here is from genome assembly GCA_007258455.2 of Sequoia sempervirens. Taxonomy (NCBI): domain Eukaryota; kingdom Viridiplantae; phylum Streptophyta; class Pinopsida; order Cupressales; family Cupressaceae; genus Sequoia; species Sequoia sempervirens. Next base: position 597,465,330 of record VDFB02193867.1, on the reverse strand, counting down.
CTAGAGTTTCATTCTGGAGCAAACAACATTGTTCAAATGAAGTGTTGGAGCTTGTGCATACTGACTTATGTGGTCCTTCTAGAGTTAGAATTTTACAAGGATATAGGTATTTCATGTTACTTATTGATGATTATTCTAAAATGATGTGGGTTACTTTCTTAAGGGAAAAATTTGAAGCTCTAGAGAAATTCAAGATTTTTAAAGCTATGGTTGAGATAGAGACATGTCTGCAGATTAAATGTCTAAGATTGGATAGAGGTGGTGAATTCACTTCTGGTGAGTTTAATTCTTTTTGTGAATAGCATGGGATAAAGAGGCAATAATCTGCACCACAGACCCCTCAGCAAAATGAAGTTGTGGAAAGGAAGAACATGACAATTCAAGAATCTGCTAGGACTATAATGCTGGAAGGAAATGTTCCTCATATCTACTAGAGAGAAGTTGTGAGTACTATCGTTTACACTCTCAACTAGGTACAAATCAAAGGTGATACCGGTAAGACTCCTTATGAGCTATGGTATGGTCATAAGCTTACTGTTAGATATTTCAAAATCTTTGGGAGTAAATGCTATATCAAAAGAGATGAAGATGTTGAAAGTGAATTCACTCTAAGGGAGGGGTGAATCAGAGTGATAATTTTTGAACTCTTTGATTTGAATGCACAACTTAAATGTTTTGACCTTGAAACAATGTGGAAGATTTAACCAAACAAATGAACACTTAAACTTTTCAGAAAGATATGCAGGAGAATAAACTCATATTAAAAGCATCTTGTAGCATTGTTCCATCAAATTGTGAACAACCTTATTTATGTTTTTTGAAACAGGACTTCAACTTTACACAATGCAAATTTAACTTGCTTTATGGAAGGTTTTTTGAACAAACTTAAATTGTCCTTTAAACAAACTAAAAGTATCAGAGCATTGACTAATTGAGCAAATTAACTTGAAATAGAATGAGAGACAAAATAACATCACATAACACAAAGATTTCCTAAGTGGAAAAAACCTCTTGGGGTATAAAAAACCACTCGCAAACTATTCCTTTTATTCATTCAAAAGATCACCAACTCTGTTACAATGTGGAGCACCAACTTCATAAAAAAATCAAGGTATTGCAACCTATTAGAACATTATAACTATAATGACTATCTGCAATTACAAAATTACAATAGGATACAAAATTATTTTGCAATAATGCCCAACTTAAAAAATCTCTATAATACAACTAGAGATGAAAACAATATGAGCCCAATTTTCCTATTTACATAATGATATCACAATAAGCAATACTTTTTTTAGACTATTTCATCTCATAAATCTGAATGATATCTCTGTTATAAGAACTGGAGATTTCAAAAAATAAAACCTTCTTTCCTCTTCTCAAATATTGCAAATATAACGATGATATGACCAACAAATGCTCTGTATTTTCCTCATAGATCTCCATCCGAACAATGACTTAAAGCCATGTTTATATAGAGAACATGAAACCCTTGTAACTGAAATGAAAAACCCTCGAGCCAAGTGACAACCCTTGAGTTAGGGTTTCATCAAACTGAAAAAAAATAGCTGCATATAAAACCACATTTTTTTTTCAACTGAAATTTCTATTTCTTTCCTTTTTCAAAACACACGAATCTAGAAAAGTAATTATTTTCAAAACTAAAATAATAACCATAAATTAAATAATTATTCTTTCATTTTTACTCTTCCATTTACCAAATTTACCTTCAAAACATTAAAGCAAATGTATAAATATTACCTCTGTTATGGTGGATTTAACCTACAAAGAAAATCCCTGAAGATCTTCATGAAAACTACCCAAACCTCTACTTCCAGTTCAAGCTAAGACCACCATCTTTTTTTCCACTCATCAAAGACCAACATAACTGAAAACTAGGTCAAAATACCACAACAATTTTTCTCAATCTGTGACTGCAATTCCAACATGGTGGCGCTAGGGTTCAAGCATAAATGAAACTATCACTAGTCTTATTTTCATTTAGTACTAAAACATAATCAATAATCATTTGAAATATGTGAACCAAAACATAATAATTTTCAAATCCATTTACCATTGACCAAATGATGGATCAAATGAAAGACAAGTCACTGCCCAAAAACTCACATCCACATGAGTTATTATATCTGCCAAGCTATCATGGTGTCGGTGTCAAAGAAACCTGATAAGCCTCTTTAAGAATCAAACTCTAATGAGTATGTTGACATGCACGATGAAGAGTAAAGTATTCAAAATAAATAATAACATTCTAATGAAAGACGACAATGAAATGGAGTAATAGGAGCCTGATGGTCTTTTTTACAAAGACTTAAATCAATGAAAAGGCCAACAATCATATATAGTATGACTTTAAACCTTTTAACAAAGGCCGATATCAATAAAGTATGAACTATATGTCATATAGTAAGCCCGGGCCTTTTATTATAGAGGCTTTTAATAATCTTTAAAAAAAATAAAAATCAAATATTCATAGCCTCAAAATCCATATATGATGGTGATCACAAAAATTATGCCATGCCAAGTTAAAGCCATGTGTGTCTGTATCTCCAATAAAAATGTTATGTGAAAGCTTAAGGATAATTGAATATCATATGCCAAGATCAACCTAATTAATAAAACCAAGATCAAACTGAAGTAATACCCTTATGAAGCTGATATTCACAACTATAATGTTGTTCTATACCTTGTAATTAGTAGGATTTATGATTCCATGAATCAAATGATATCTCACTGAAATGAATCTTCCCACTACAATGTCATAACCTGTATGTGCCATGTTAGAACTAAATTCACCATAGAACCAAGTGAAACTATTGTCTACACATGAAGCTCCAAACATCAATACCACAAAATATCAAATGTAAATGTAAACAAACATCACAATGCTATAAACTAATCCACAAGATAATCACTGAATATGCATATGCCAAAGCCATAATATTTTCCATAGGAAAGGTACTGAATGCCAAAACAAGAATAGACCAAGAGTAAGCAAAGACTGAATCAAGTATCACAATTTCAATACCAAAATTCCATGAGTCATAATACCAAAGTTCCAGAACTGAACCAAGAAGTGATGAAGGAATCTTTCTTGGTTATTCTACTAAAAGTAAAGCCTACCAGTGCTACAATAAGAGATTGAGGAAAGTAATCAACAGTGGTAATGTCAAAGTTGATGAAGACACAGTTAGAACATCTAGAACCTGTGGATATGATTTAGATGATCAGAATGATACTTCAGATAAAGGAAAGAAAGTTTAGATTTCAAATCAAGTTCAAATCATTCCAGCGAATCAGGAAAATCAAGAGGAAGGAACTAGTGAAAGTGTAGAAGTGAGATCACAAGAGCCTGAAGTTGAAGAACATCCTAAGACTCCAAGGTATGTAAGACTAAATTATTTAGAAGATCAAATTATTGGCGATAAGAACAAAGGAGTTCAAACTAGAAGAAGAATTGTAGAAGAATACTATTTGATCTCCAAGACTAAGCCTAATAGTGTCAATGAAGCATGCAAAGATGAACATTGGGTTGAAGAAATGAAAGAAAAAATATTGCAAATTGAGAAGAATGATACATGGATTCCTTTTCCTAGACCTAAGGAAAAAAATGTAATTGAAACTAAATGGGTCTTTCAGAATAAACTGAATGAGCAAGGTGAAGTTATTAGGAACAAAGCGAGACTGGTGTGTAAAGGATATTCTTAGATGGAAAGTATTGACTTTGAAGAAACTTTTTCTCCTGTTGCTAGGATTGAAGCTATGAGACTATTTCTTGCTTATGTTGCTTAAAAAAACTTCAAGGTTTATCAAATGGATGTCAAGTTAGCATTTCTAAATGGTGAACTAGAAGAAGAAGTGTATGTTGAGCAACCTAATGGATTTCAATTAACTGATCAGGGAGATATGGTATGTCGGTTGAGGAAAGCATTGTATGGACTTAAGAAATCCCCAAGAGCATGGTATGATAGATTGGACAAGTATTTGTTGAAGCTTGGATTTAATAAAGGTACTGTTGATAGTAATTTGTATTTCAAGATTGATCATGATAAAGTTTTGATTGTTGAAGTCTTTGTTGATGATATCATTTTTGGAGGAGATGCTAGTTTGTGCATGAAGTTTGTTGATGAGATGCAGAGTGAGTTTGAGATGTCTATTATTGGAGAAATGAAATTGTTTTTGGGATTGCAAATTACTCAGCTAGATAAATGGATCTTTATATCTCAGTCCAAGTATGTGAAAGAATTGCTAAGGAATTTTGGTATGGAAGATTCAAATCCATTTGGTACACCTATGGTGACCAGATGTAAGCTAACACAAGATGAAAATTCTCCTAAAATAGATCAGACTAGATATAGATCCATGATTGGTGGATTGCTTTATTTGACTCAAACTAGACCTAATATCATGAATTTCATATGCAGTGTTGCAATATTTCAAGCTAATCCTAAGGAATATCATGTGACAACTATGAAGAGGATTTTTAGGTACTTGAAGGGGACAGTTGATTTTGGCCTGTGGTATCCTAAAGATGATGACCTTACTTTGAGTGATTTTACTGATGTTGATTGGGTAGGGGATGTGAATGATAGAAAGAGTACTAGTGGTGGTTCATTTTTCTTGGGAAAGAAGTTGATTTCATGGTTAAGTAAGAAGCAAAATGCCATTTCCTTATCTAGTGTAGAGGAAAAATACATTGTTGTTGCTAACAATTGTACTCAAGTATTGTGGATGAAGTAGATGTTGAAAGATATCATAGTTGTGTATGATGAACCTATTGCTATATTCTATGATAATTCAAGTGTAATTAAAATTTCTAAGAATCTGATGTTGCATTCAAAAACCAAGAATATATCTATCAAGTTTCACTTTTTGAGAGAGAAGGTGAGTGAAAAGGAAGTTAGATTGGAGTGTGCCCACTAAGGAACATATTGCAAATATCTTTACCAAGCCCTTTCCTAAGGATAATTTTGAGTATCTCAAAGGAAAACTAGGGGTGATTACCCCTCCTAATCAAAATTAAGATGCATGGACTTGCATCAATTCGTGCATTTCATAGTCATATCTTGATCCAGATTGATATTGTGGTGGCTGCTACTCAGGGGGAGTAGTCAGATGTTTAGAAATTATGGTTCAAAGCTTGTGTGGAGAAAGATAATGTGTATATTTTTCATTGATATCAAAGAAAGAGAAGATTCATGTGAATTTTTTTGAAAGAGTTAAGGAGAAAAGAGTCAAAATCTAAGGGGGAGAAAGTGCTAAGAAAAAATTGCGTTAACGGTGTTTTTCACATCATGTGTTTCCATCAATTCCAAAGGGGGAGATTGTTGGATTGTTGTTGCTAACAATTGTACTCAAGTATTGTGGATGAAGTAGATGTTGAAAGATATCATAGTTGTGTATGATGAACCTATTGCTATATTCTATGATAATTCAAGTGTAATTAAAATTTCTAAGAATCTGATGTTGCATTCAAAAACCAAGAATATATCTATCAAGTTTCACTTTTTGAGAGAGAAGGTGAGTGAAAAGGAAGTTAGATTGGAGTGTGCCCACTAAGGAACATATTGCAAATATCTTTACCAAGCCCTTTCCTAAGGATAATTTTGAGTATCTCAAAGGAAAACTAGGGGTGATTACCCCTCCTAATCAAAATTAAGATGCATGGACTTGCATCAATTCGTGCATTTCATAGTCATATCTTGATCCAGATTGATATTGTGGTGGCTGCTACTCAGGGGGAGTAGTCAGATGTTTAGAAATTATGGTTCAAAGCTTGTGTGGAGAAAGATAATGTGTATATTTTTCATTGATATCAAAGAAAGAGAAGATTCATGTGAATTTTTTTGAAAGAGTTAAGGAGAAAAGAGTCAAAATCTAAGGGGGAGAAAGTGCTAAGAAAAAATTGCGTTAACGGTGTTTTTCACATCATGTGTTTCCATCAATTCCAAAGGGGGAGATTGTTGGATATTTCTTATATGTGGTTGTCATTGATGTCAAAACTATTGGCATTAATGTTTTTAACACTGCATATGTCAAGGATATTGAGAAAATTGTAATAAAATAGGTTGCAGGTTGTCAGTGATAGAGTGAAGTTTAGTTTATCCATCATGTTGTTGGATAGCTTAGTATATTGATGATAAGAGATTGTGGATCAAAGGGTTTTCTGTCAAGTATATCTATTTTATCCACGTAAAGTTTTAGAGATTCGCATGAAGATTTGATCGAGTTATGAGTATTTGTGTTCTAATTTTTTTTTTATTTCTTCAGTTGGTGTTCCTGAAAGAAGATAATGTGATTCTAGTAATTTGAGTTGTTGTGGATGCCTTCGTAGTGATTCATGATGCTTGTGGATGTTTCTAGATCATTCTCTATCTGTGTTGTACATCCACATTGATTGTTGTGAACATGATTGGTGATTTTCTGTTGTGAGTTTATGTTTTTCATGTTGATTGATGATAAGGTGATTGTAGCATGTTGTGGATCTTAGAGGCATAATTTTTGGAGGTGTCTCATGTTCGAGGATATTGTTTTGGGTCTTGAATATTTTGTGGGAAACATTGGTTGGTACGCATTGAAAATTGTTTATGTTTTGGGCCGATAAATTGTACACATTTTATATTTTGTTGAAGCTGACATGTAGATGATATTATTCTTAGTTGTAGATATATATGAACAATTGTTTATTCCATTTGAAGATATGTGGGTGTGAAGTGTGTGAATAATGTTCTAATCTTTCCAAGGAAAAATTAAAGTGTGTAGAAGAGTGAGCAGAGTTTATGTGCTTAATCGAAACTGTAATCAGGCATTAGTAGATGCTATTTTCTTAGTTCAAAATATTTCAGATGTAATTTGAATGTTTCTATAAGAAAGTGTGTCTTCCTTTGGGCAATAATCCTTTTGTAGTTGAGTAATGAGCTCTACCCAGTGCGCTTGAATGCATGTGCATTCCCATTTATAATTCTTTTATACTTTTAATAGAGTATAATCTTGTGGACTAACCTCCACTGTGGTTTTTCCCCTAAAAGGGTTTCCACATAAAAAAAATTCTTGGTGTTATGTGTGTTTCTGATGTGGTGATGGTTTATGCTTTCATGTTTATTTATCAAATCTGAGAATAAGCTTAATTTTTGTGACAACTGATTCACCCCCCTCTCAGTTGTCTACCCTTGTGTTGCCAACAGTTGAGCTAGTGTTGTGATGTTGCATTCAAGTTTCAGGGTTAAGTATTGTTCTACACTTATTTCAAGATCTAGATCTACATCCTTCATGGCCACTTCATGTTGAGTTGAAAATTTAAAATAAATCATTTACAAGACATCATTCAAGGTATCATTGTTCATGTTTCATGTTCCATACTTCATGTTTCATGTCCTTATTTCATTATCACATCATTTGGTTTAATTACCTGAAAGGGGTTTGAACAAGGCAAACCCATATCCACTAACAATCAACAATTTTTTATTGTCTTTACATGTGTGATTATAGTGGGTGTCTTGGATCTTGAAGATCCTTTAAATATTAGGTTGCAAGGTTGAAGAAAGTCATCAAGTAGTCACAAGTTTGTCATCTTCATGAAAAGTGTTCTATAGGCCCGAAATTAGAGTTTTAAATCCAAAAACAAAGTGGAGCAGAAAGAGTAGAGATTGGAGACCTAATTCAAATATTAACCCTCAAAAAAGGACTAGTGGGAATGATACACTACTTGTGGTGTATGAGTCCCATTATAGTGATTTTCTAGGTTTTAGTGGATTCAGATTAGACATTGCCAGATTCTTGTTTTGGCCCAGAAACCCTAGTCTAGGACTGATATGCCCAAACTAGTGAATGAGTCCAAGTCAATATCAATTTTTTTTTTTAGTATTTCTAGTCCTCATTCAAGCCTCTTCAAGTTTCTAGGTGCATGCCTCTGATTTTATAGCTTTTTGTTTTGATTTATATGCATTTCTAGGTCATTCATTCAAATTTCATGCATCACTAGGTTTGAACATTAGATCTTGCATTTCATTATTCTTTCCAATCCCTAGCTTGGTGGTGAACCCCTCTTCAATTTATAATCAGACCCTAGGACAACCCTATTGTAAGATATTTTTCCCGTTTCTTCATTGGATTGAGATCTCTAGGCTTTTCCTTAAATGAAAGAGTGTGAAGATTATTATTCTATCTCCCTAGTATAGAAGCAAAAAAATTCAATATTTCACTAGTATCAAATAATTCCTAACCAATGGAGACAATGGGGGCATCAATGTCACACTCCAGCAATTGCACACAACAATGACACATATTTCTTTCTATGTTGATGCATGTAGAAAATTGTCATTTTCATATCAATGCATATTGGGGCACCATATTTTGCATGTTATAATATATCTATTTTTATAGCTATTGGAGCCATTAGGGAGTTATGGAGTACCTAATATTGACTATTTTTCATTTGTTGTGGACTAGGAACCCATATGAAGGCCTTGTGATGTTTAATTACCATTTATTGTGTTTATTGGTTATTCACTATATAGGTGAAAAATAGGGTACACCCAAATGCATGAACAAGTGGATCTACCACTTATTTTTCTAAGGCCCTTACACTTAAAATTATGTAAAATAAGATGCTAATAACAATAAAAAAATGCAACCTAATTTTTATAGCGACTATGGGGGATGTTTTTAGAGCATAAAAAGTTGTGTACCTAGCTAGAATGTTGTTGTTTTTGAGCTATGGAGGACTCATGCACCTTCAGTGGTGAATGGGTCCTTTTAGAGTTTCAAAAAACTAATTTCAGGATTCTATTCCTTGATGTTTGCACTCTCAAATTCCATGTTATCAAGTTTTGGAATCATGTATGCAATTCTGTAGAGATCTTTCCATGATCTTGCAATTTGAATGATAACTTTTGCAAATTTGCAACTTTGACAATTTTGCTCCAAATCTTTCTCAACTTGATCTTCAACCTATAAATCTACAATTACACACTCAAGGACAAAAATACTTGTTTATTTGTTTGTGAATGGGTATTTTTCTCAGTCAAACCCCTTGTAGGTAATTAAACCAAATGATGAAATGAAGAAATTGAAGCATGAACATGAAATAATGTAAATGATATCACCTTGGATGAAGTCTTGTAAAACATATCTGCAAACTATCATGTAGTGGCCATGAAGAATGTAGATCTAGGTTCCTTGAATATGATGTGAATAGTAGTTTCAAGTAGATCTTCAATGCTACATCCACCTCTTTGGCTCAACAACATCAATGCATGCATCAAACCCTTGAAATGATGATATGATCTTGAATTGCTGCAATAAACTCTTGAAATATTCCTTGAAATGCCTTATGAATTCCTTTGAAATGCTCTAATGCTTGATCACTTGAATGCTTGCTAGAATACATTAGGAGAAACAATGTGAATTAACCCCTTATTTATACTAAATTAGGAGATTAACCACAAAATTCAAAGAATTAAGGCTGGCACACGATCTGGAAAGAAAGATAATTAAATTCCTACCAAAATGAAATTAAAAAAGGGGGGTTGCATTAAGGGATGATGCATTCACCATCTTGGGCGAATGGGTCTTGGCTAAGTTTCCAAGACCAAGCTTCAGTGGATTGAAAGAAGGTGAAAAACCCATTCCAGATCAACTGAGAAAGGGGGGTCCTGTTAAGGGAGGACCCATTCACCATCAAAAATTAAGGCTGGCACTAGATCTAGAAAGAAAGATAATTAAATTCCTGCCAAAATGAAATTCAAAAAGGGTGATTGCATTAAGGTAGGATGCATTCACCATCTTGGGTGAATGGTTCTTGGCTAAGTTTCCAAGACCAAGCTTCAGTGGATTGAAAGAAGGTGAAAAACCCATTCTAGATCAACTGAGAAAGGGGGGTCCTATTAAGGGAGGACCCATTCGCCATCAAGGGTGAATGGGCCCTAGCTCAACTTACCAAGATCAAAATTTTCCCAATGAAATAATATTTTAATTAAATTATGATTTTCAAGATAGATCTTTGGGAGGTGTCAAAATTAAGGCCTAGATTTGAATCAAAAGGGGGTTAATAACTCCAATTAACCACAATTAACTAAGACCACCTAGAAAATGTGAAACTTCTTTAAAAAAAATTACAACACTTAAACAAGGCAAGCATTATGTACATTTTTATTGAAAATGATCCCATTAGGCTTAATTAAGCAAATGCATTCTAGAAAAGCTTGAAAGTGTGATACACCACTTTACAACACCCTTGCAAATGATAAATTAAGGCATGTTTTAGTTAAATAAAGGTCATAGAATAGTGTGAATGTGTACAAAACATTACAACACCACTCCAAGACACCATTAGTTCAAATTTAATGTCAATTATCAAACCAAGCAAGGGAAAAAGCTAATTTTTCTGTTACTACATTTTTCCCCACTTTAGTGAGAGGATGATCCCATGTCAAACTCACACTAAAGTAGACATCCAAGAAACTTAAACTTATGCAGCAATAACAAAGACACATGATCATACCCTATCAAAGGCCAAGAAAATAAGAAAAAAAAACAAAGGATCAAGCACAATGGATTCAACATGATGTGAGGTGGTGACTATTTTTCATAAAATATGATGCTCACTCTATGGTAGTGGAACCTCAGTCTGTCCACTAGGTGAGTTATCCCAACAAGGTGGAAAATGAGAGAATCATATTAGCCTCTCATACCATACTGAAGTTATCCTCCTGACAACTTCGATAAGGCACCACAATGAAAATTCTTTTGTAAATGCTTTTGAATTTCATGTAAAAAAATTTCTTAAAGGGGATTTTTCTTTGTTCATGTAATGATCTTCTGCTTAGGGAGCATTATGCCTAATGTATCCAAGAAAGGACAAGTCAAAAATGTAAGATCATCGCCCATGGGAAGCCTCATTTTCATCATGCCATGATAGTAGATTGTAGACTCTTAGACATCATCAAACCCAATGAAACCACCAAGAAGAGGACACGTCACAAAAAAAAAGGAAAATCACACCATGAAATTTTCCAAAATATGTCATCGATGTATGCCTCCACTTGAAAGTGGTTGTTACACCATTACTGTGAATAATTTCTTTAAAGTAGCCAATGTTTTTCCTAGTACATAAGAGCCTTCCTCAGAAAACCCTATTCCAAGGCATATGTTTTTTAAGCAAGCTACATCATGAAATAGGAAGGAAGGGTTGCCCCCACAAATACATAAGGGATCTATGGATTTAGGGTCAGTATGTTTGTGCTACAATGTTTTCATAGAGCATGGAACTATCATCATTCCCAAAATACTCAAAGAACTAGAAGAATGACACAAAGAAAGTGAAAAAAAAGAAACCCCTTCTGGGTCAACATGGAAGAAACATGAATGTATCAATGCCTTGCATCATCAAAAAAGTAAAACACAAGACAAATGAAAAAGATAAAGAATTTTTTTTTGGGTCGACATGGAAGAGACATAAATTTTTGGATGCCTCTCGTCATCCCTAAAAGGAAAACATAAGACAAATGTAAAAGATAAATAAAAATCTTTTGGGTCAACATGGAATAGACATAAATGTCTCGATGCCTTGCATCTTCCCTTAAAGGAAAATACAAGGGAAATGAAAAATACAATTACAACATAGAGAAGAATGAAGGTACATATAGAAGAATGCACAAAAGAGATAGGAACATCAAATGAAACATCACGGGGGGTCATATTACGCACACACAATCACATAAAGAAAAATGAAAAAGAAAAACACTAGTAAGGCATATGCGAGACAACCTAAAGCAGGTCGTCTACCTCCCAATCTTGGTCAGTATAAATAGAAGGTGGGAAACTAGCCAAATTGACAACATCAAGTGTTGAACTAGGAAATGCACCAATTTCAACACTCTTATTAGGAGATTTTTCATTTAAGCTCATGGAAGAAGAAAACAATGTATTCAACTCATCATGCACTTGTTCATCAATCTTTGCAATGTCAATGTCATTGTCTAAGTTAATCATAGTAGAAGATCGAATAAAAAAGTCCATACAATGTTCTTGTTTATGTTACAGTGAGGGTTGAGAGTCATCATGCATTGCTTCGCATAGGTTTGGATTTTTATTTTCTATTTTATTATTTTTTTCTTGAGTTTGTAATCTACGAGCAATAACACGACGTCTACATCTATGTTCTCTCACACTTTGATTTCTTTTTAGTTTTTTTTTCAATTTGTTTTTTTGTAAGAGGGGGTTTTTCAATCATATGTTCCTTATCTTCCATAGGAGGACTAGAAGAAGCAATAGGAGGTTGTTGAACCACTTTCTATTTGACTTTGTAAACTTGTTTTACTTGAGGAGGGATAATAAGATTGTTTGTATTATCTCATGGTATCTTGTGGGAAATTGCAGGAGGTTGTTCTATAGATTGTTCTTGTATGTTTGGCAGTGTTTTTGGTTCAATCATTGTCTCATCAAGGATGGTTGGTTTGACCATAGGTAGAGGCATGTTTCAAAGGGATAGTTCTGCTATTTTCTCTACCCTAAATTTTTGATATGATTTGAAAAAGAAACCTTCATGAGGCTTGATAGGTTCCATAGGCTTGGGCCAAGAGTAATCTAGTGAAAAATTCCCTTTTGTGGAGGCATGATGAAATCTGCTATGATGCATAGTGAAGATCTCATTAACAAATGGAAACTTTAGACATTTATGGACAAACGAAGGAACAAAATTCATGGAGCGAATCCATGGACAACCTAGATTCACACGAAATTGGTCTAATTGTGGGATGATGGAGAATGAAAATGTTAATATTTTTTGTCCCACTTTTAAATGGAGATCTATCAAGCCTATCGTAGGGCAAGAAAATCCGCTGTGTCTTGATCCATGCTTTCAGGTTATCATATGTTTCTTGATATAGTTCATGCACATATAATAATTCTTCTATGATCACATTCTCTCCACAAACAAGATCAATCAATATCCCATTAGTGGGCTTATTATTGATTTGTCCAGGTATGTAAAGAGGAACATTAGGTGCATGTTTAGGTATGTCATTGTGTGAGAAAGCAATGTCAAGAGGTTTTCTAGTTAAGCCATTATGAGTTCTAGCTTCGATGATTGCTATCACAACATTCATGGGATGTTGTTTAATGGTATTTGTATTGTCATGATTTGTGTCAACATTCATCACATCAGTCTTTGTTTCACTAGCTTTGACAAACGAAATATTATTCTTAGGCATGGGATTTGTAAAGATTTGAAAATTTTGATTAGGAGGAGCTACATAATTATTGCCTTGGTCATTCACACCTATGATTAGTAAATGATTAGAATCAATAAGTTCTTGCACAAGATGTTTAAGATGTTTACAATATTCTATACTATGTCCATTTGTTTGATGGTAATGATAAAAAGCATTTTTTTGAAAGCCTTTGGGCAATGGAACAGTAGGGTCACATTCTCTAATAGGAGATAAGGTAAGCATGTTTTTGTCAATAAGCTGCAACATGATATTGTGAAGGGTATCAGGTAAAGGAGCAAACTATCTGTCTCTATCCCCAAAAGGAGTTGTCATTTTTATAGCAGCCACTTGGTTATTGTTTTGTTGACATGTTTGAGGAGGATTTAATTGTAAAAATCCCCCTTTTTTTTTTTTCTTGAATGGTTGATAATTGTTTTGAGTTGTGGATTCAAACTTTTCAGGATGACTAGGGGGTTTTCACATCATGGCCACCAGTCCATTTTTTATGGTCAGGAAGGGCTGTATATAATAGTGTGAAGGATGTAAACCTAAAAATTTCAAGTTTTCTTTGGAGTTTATCTTGTAAGTTGGCAATGAAAATTATTTGAAGGTTGGAATTAGTAATCTTAATGTTCACTTGTGAGTAAAGTTTTTGGTATCTTCCTATGAAATAATTCACTTTTTCATCCTCTTTTTGCTTGCATGTCATTAAATTAGCAAGGGTCATTTTGGGACCCATGTGAATATGGAAGTGGTTATAAAAGACATCAATCAATTCAATGAATGAACCAATTGAATTGTTCTTTAAAGATGAAAACCACTCTAAGGCAGTATCTTTCAAGGACTAGGGAATAACTTAGCCAAAATTTTATCCTAAAAAATGAAATCACTGAAAAAGGATGTGAAGGAAAAAACATGGCTTATGGGATTTCCTTTCCTACCATATTTCTTAAAACAATGGACCTCTATTCCCTGTGGAATCTATGCTCTTATATTTCAAGGGAAAACGGTGTAGACTTGATGTATTGCAAAGGTTGACCATTATTGCTCTTTTGTAATGTTGCCACTTGTTGTTGAATGGATGTCATGGTTTGCAAAAGTGAGTTAATGAGAGGGTCATTTTGGTTATAAGGTTGAGGGGAATAAGGTAGTGTAGTTTATGTATGTGGAGGGCTAGTGAACTATAGGTTATTAAAGGAGGATTGTTGAGGTATTATTGTGTTTGAAGTGTTTCCTACGCGAATACCTATGGAAGTGTCTACAGTGGTAGTAGGTATGACTGTTTTGGTTGGTTGAATGGTAGTTATGGGTTGAAATGTTGTTGTAGGCTGGAATGTTGTTGTAGGTTGGAATATTTTGGTAGGTTGGAATGTTGTGGTAGGTTGTGTACTAGTATATGTAGGAATGGATATTGGTATCATGGAGGATGGGATTGGAATTCCACCTTGACTTTGAGTAGACCCCAAAGCTTGAGTGGAAGTGGTAATTGTAGGGATGGTGTTGGTAACATTAAATACATTGGTTGTAGGAGGTAATTTCATGGGTAATGAAGTATGCTAAATATGAGCCATGGAGGGTTTATTCTCAACACTATCAGAAAGAGAGTTAGGAAACCCAAGATACATGGTGAGTGAGATATCACAGGATGACATGAGCCTCAAAATTTGTCTTATAATAGTATTGTGAATAGGACACCAACTTGTAAAGGTCATACAAGTTTTACAACCCCAGTGTGCAAACTCTAGAATAGAAAAGGGACAATGCAATAACCTAGAATGAAATGCAATTTTCATAATCTAAGCAATGTATTTTACTAATTACACAATGCAATAAGCTGAAAATGAAATGTTTTGATGTAATTTTGAACTTTTAACAATGGACAAAAAATGAAGCCATTTAAGCTAAATGCAATGAAATTGATGAAACAACAAATCAAGAAATTGAAATAGCAAGATAATAGCACCAAACGTAAGCTAAAAACTAAGATTTTAATGTCCTCAAAATGTAGATCTATAGCTAATAGGGACTCATTCACCAATAAGGGTGAATGGGTCCTGGTTAGGTGTTTCTGGATTTTTTCTATTGATTTTAGAGTTAATTTTGATGCCTTTTCAGTTGCCAGAAGGTTCAGATCATACCTAACTAGGGACTTATTTGCTAGTAAAGGAAAAATGGGTCTTAGTTAGGTATTTAAAACTTTTTTTAATTATTTGCAAGTTGTGAGTTATATCTTTTAGTTCTAGGTTTGATACAGTGAAATGCAGCTTTAGATTTTCTAGAAATTCAATGCAAAGATGCAATGAAAAGATGAAATGCAAGGCCTAGGTTGAGATGCAATTTTTTTTTCAAATGCAACTAAATGAGATCTAAATGAATGAAAAATGAGTGATTTGTTTTTGTAATTTTCAGATTTAAGAAGTGCAAAATAATGCAAATCTAAACCCTATATGATATGCAAGATTTAAATGCAAAAGAAGAAACCCTAAATGATATCTTAATTCAATGAAAATATAAATACAATGAATGCAATATTTTAACTTAAGATGCAATGAGAGACTCCAAAAATAAAAAAATTGCAATGTTGAATATGTCGGGTTCACAAATAAATGTATAGGTGAAAAATAGGGTAGGCCCAAATGCATGAACAAGATGATCTACAACTTATTTTTCTAAGGCCTTTACACTTAAAATTATGTAAAATAAGATGCTAATAACAACCAAAAATGCAACCTAACTGTTATAGAAAATATGGGGGATGTTTTTAGAGCATAAAAAGTTGTGTACCTAGCCAAAAAGTTATTGTTTTGAGCTATGGAGGACTCATTCAACTTCAAAGGAAAATGGGCCCTTTTAGGGTTTCAGAAAACTAATTTCAGGATCTTGTTCCTTGATGTTTGCACTCTCAAATTCTCTTTTATCAAGTTTTGGAAGCCTATAGATGATCCAGGTGGATCTCAAAACTCTAAAAATTTAGTTGTTCCAATTTCCCTAGAAATAAGCACCATGTCAAGATGCTCAGGAAACTAGACTCAATGCAACTTGAATGGGTGAAAAAGGAGTTCATACGTCAAAGTTATGGATAGTCAAAGTTTGGTCAAATCTTACAACCAGGCAAATATTTTTAGGTGAAAAATTGATCATCTCAAAATTCATCAAAATTGGCATCAAAATGAAGAGATCGTTTCCATGATCCCAACATTGCTCATTTCATAGAAAACAGAGCTTGTATGGCGAAGATATGGCCAGTAAAAGTTGAAGGTTGATTGGATATTGACATGGCAGTTGACTAGACGCAGACGTGGAAATTGCAAGTGATGTGGAAAAAATGTATTCATGTACCACCACTACACCATGATTTATTTTTGATAAATAAAGTGGAGGTTCATTTTATTTCACAAAATCCATTTTGTGGGATCCCAAGCAGATTTGGTAGGATTTAAAGGCAATGGATTAAAACCAAATCTCCTAAAAATCAAAAAATTAACCCCTTTAAAACAATAATGAATAAGCCCAAATTTATAACTAAAACAATCTTTAATGATTATTAAATAAAAGACAAAATAATCTAATGAATAAAAACAAACACCCAAACCAATATAGCCCATGAATGAAAAATGATAAGGGCTTAAAAACAAATTAAAATGGTTTTTAATGGGGATTTTTATTGTTTTATTAGTAAAATAAGGGCGATTGGTTAAATCCTAACCTTAAAGGGGGAAAAAGGAAAAATTTATGGTTTCAACCAAATGGGCCAATTTCAAGTATAAAAGGAGATATGGGTTATGCTTTCAAGACATCTTGGAATTGTGGAATAAAGCATCCATTGATCCAATTCATTCAGAATCAAGCATCCAATTCAAATCAAAGCATTAAGAGTATGATTTTTAGAATCCAAGCGAGGAGATTTTGTACTTGATGATGTTACAAGAGCATCCTTGGTTCTTGGCAATTTTGCATCAACCAAAAATATTTTCTTTCAGTTTTTTGTTCTTGTTGAGTTCTTGTTCAGTTCAAGTTGGCGGATTCATCATATTTTCTCACCAGACCTTGTGGATCTATGTTTACATTGTAGACATGCTCATTTTCCTTATTCCAAGATTTGAGTGTGATTGGATCTTTTTCTGGCAAGTTATCACTTTTGGATTAAGTGGCAGTTTCTTGAACTGGCACCAGAATAATTCTCAAGCCTAACGACTAGTTTGATTGTTTGTGGATCTTTCTCGTAACTTGCAGATCTTGACAATTTGATCTGAATTGTTCTATGGAGTTTCCCCTACCTTAATTATAGGTCCAAACTTCATCCTATGCACTTGTTGAGGAGAAATTCAAATTTGAGGCTGACCTATTTCATGCACGTGTTACATTTTCTTTCATTGGAGATTGTGATGATATTTGGCTGATGCGGGAGATTCTAGATCTGCGGATATGATATAAAGCTTGTAATAGATCATTAGAATAGCATAAGTTGATCAAGTAGATTAAGATAAATTTGATATGTAATATTTTCTCTTGTGTTAAGGAGCATATCTAGGAATTTTGTAATTGAGCATGGCGTATCTGGCCTATGAGCCGAATCTATAAGCCCAAATGTTGTTGGCTGATTGTAATTGAAATTTATAATAATAAGAATGTTTGAATATGGATTTACCTCCATATTCTGTGTTGCTCCCATTGTGTGACTCTTGCTGCATGGTCCAGATTGTTCTCTTTGAGGACCCTCCTAGTGTGGTTGCACTAGATTGTTCAATCCATGAGAGATCATTAGAATTCATGGAGTCCTGTTGAATATTTTTTGTGGGGTGGAAAACTAAGGATCCAACCTGCATCTGTTGAGGAATTGTGTAAAGATGGCAAGAAGAAGAAATGTTAGAGATAATGGAGTGCATAGAAATGAAAACCCATCCTTGATGGAGATGTTGAGAGGAATTGTTGCTAGATTAGAAGCAGTCAAAATGGCCCCAAGGAGAGGTCAAGTAGTTGATGATGTGAGTGATGAAGTGGTAGAAGTACAGGAAGAAAGGGAAAGATAAGATCAACCTAGTTTGGATCAAGGAGGAGAGAGGTTCATAAGAGCCCTAACTAGAGAAAATACTAAACCACATTTCAATTCACTGGATTATAGAGGTAAGTTGGATTCAAATAAATTGCTTGATTAGATAATAGAGATGGAAAAGTATTTTGATTTTGAAGGAACCGTTGAAGACAAGAAGGTGAAATTTTCTTGTACAAAGTTGAAAGGACATGCATCCCTTTGGTGGGAAAATTTGCAAAAAGATAGGAAAAGAAGAGGAAAGGAGAAGATAAAATCATGGGATTGGATGGAAAATAAGTTGAAAACAAATTTTATGTCTATAGATTATTAGATTAGTTTTTTCTAAAAGTTGCAAAACTTGAAGTAGAAGGAGTCAAGTGTGACAGAGTATACTGAGGAGTTCTACAAGTTGAATATCAGATCTGGACATTTGGAGGATGAGATCGAGCAAGTAGCCGGATATGTGAATGGTTTGAGGTCATCTATACAAGATGATATTATTTTGATCAAGTTGCAGAGTGTGGAAGAGGCATATCAATGTGCCCTAAAGGAAGAAGAGAAGTTGAATAAAAGACATGAGTAGAGACAAAGAGGAAGAAGTGGAAGATTTCAGAGAGGAAGAACTTTTATTGGAGGAGGAAGAGGATATTTTGTAGATCAAAATAAAGATAAGGAAGTTAGTAAGAATGATAATCTATACCATAGAGGTGATGGAAACTCGTACCAGAGAGGAGGATATGGTGGTTCCCAGAATGAGGGTTATAGAAAAGATGATAAGGAGAAAAGAGTATTAAAAGGAACTTTTTTTAAATGTGGTGGAAAAGGAAATAGAGCATTTGAATTCAATCAAGGAGAGACAGCAGAAAGATAGAAAAAAAGAGAAGAACAACCTTTGCTGAAGAGGATCATGCCAGATCATCTAACAAACCAGAAGATGGAGAAGTGTTGGTGAATATAAGAGTATTGTGTCAAAGTGAGATGGAGCAGGAACCGTTGCAGAGAAAGAATTTGTTTTGGACTAGATGCAAGGTAGTTAGTAAATGTTGCAAAGTAATTATTGACAGTGGAAGCTCAAAGAACCTGGTTTCTAAAGAAATGGTGACCAAATTGAAGCTGGAAAGATTGAAACACTTGAAGCCCTATCAGATAGTGTGGATTCAAGATGAGCATAAGATATTGGTAAGTGAACAATGTTTGGTAAAATTGAAGATAGGAAATTAGCATGACGAAGTTTTGTGTGATATCATGCCTATGGATGTATGCCATGTTTTGTTGGGAAGACCTTGGTAGTATGATAGAAAAGCTACTCATACTGGAAAGAAGAACACATATACCATTGTTGCTAATGGAATGAAGTAGACTTTGTTGCCATTGGAGGATGTTCCTAAAGTTGAGGTTTGTACAAGTGTTAGATTTTTTTTGGTTGATGGAAGGAGATTTCTAGATGGATTGAGACATGAGAACATGTGCTATGACTTGGTTCTTATGAAGGCTAAAGACTTGAAGCATGTAGAAGAACAACTAGAGGAGATAAGGAAGTTGCTGACAGAGTATGAGATCATTTCAGATAATGTACCTGATGGATTACCACCTATGAGGAGTATTAGTCATTGCATAGATCTGATTCCTGGAGCTAGTTTTCCTAATAAAGCAACACAGCAGATGACACTTGTAGAGAATGAAGAGTTGAATAGACAAGTGCAAGAGTTGTTGAGGAAGGGTTTGATCAGAGAAAGCTTCATTCCTTGTGTCGTACCTACTGTGCTAGCACCTAAGAAGGATGGAGAATGGAGGATGTGTATAGACTCTAGAGCCATAAACAAAATCATAGTGAAGTATAGATTTCCTTTGCCCTAGATGGATGACATTATGGATTTTTGAGTGGAGCTAGATACTTTACAAAGATAGATCTGACAAGTGGATATCATCAAATCAGAATCTGAGGGGATGAGTGGAAGACAAAAATCAAGACAAATGAAGGATTGTATGAGTGGTTGGTGATGCCTTTTGTACTAACAAATGCACCGAGTACTTTTATGGGGTTGATGACTGAGGTATTGAAGAAATTCTTGGGTAAGTTTGTGATTGTCTATTTGGACGACATCTTGATTTTTCAGTAAGACTAGAGAAGAACATTTTTTGCATATAAGATAAGTTTTACAAAGGTTGAGAGAAGAGAAGTTGTTGATAAACATTAAGAAGTGTAGTTTCATGAAGGAAGAATTGGTATATCTGGGATTTGTGATATCTATGGATTGAATGAAGATGGATCCTTAGAAGGTAAGAGTAATTGTTTAATGGCCTACACTAGAAAGCATTGGAGAGGTAAGATCATTTCATGGATAGGCTAGTTTCTATTGAAAGTTCATTAGAAATTTTAGTTCTATTTGTAGTCCTATGAAAGAAACAATGAGAGTAGATAAGAAGGATTTTAGGTGGACATCTGGAGCAAACCAAAGTTTTGAGTTGTTGAAATAGAATGTGACTAAGTAACCTTTGTTGGCTTTACTAGACTTTAATAAGGTATTTCAGGTAGACTGTGATGCAAGTGGAAATGCAATTGGAGCAGTATTGAGTCAAGAAGGGAGACTAGTAGCTTATTTCAGTGAGAAATTGAATGATTCTAGGAGAAGATATTCAGCATATGACTAGGAGTTTTATGCCATAGTTCAAGCCTTGAAGAAGTGGAGACATTACTTGTTTCCTCATGAGTTTTTGTTAGATATGGATTAGTAGGCATTGCAGTATTTGAATAGTCAAGGTAAGTTGAATTAGATACACATGAGATGGGTAGAATTCTTGTAGAGTTATACTTTTGTTTTGAAGCATAGGAGTGGAAATTCAAATAGAGTTGTTAATGATTTGAGTAGGAGAAGAAATTTACTGGAAGAGATGAGAGTGGAGGCATTAGGATTTGATGAATTGAAGAACTTGTATGAGGAAGACCCAAATTTTGCAGAACCTTTGAAAGCTTGTAAATAACCAATTTTGGAGGATAGGAGTCAGTGGTTGGATCATTTCATTTAGGAGGATATGTTGCTCAAAAGAAATCAATTGTGTATACCCTAGAGTTTAATGAGGGGTAACTTGGAGAAAGAAAAATATGGTGGAGGATTGGTAGGACAATTTGGGATTGAGAAGATAGTAGCATTGGTAAGTGAGAATTACTTTTGGCTATAGATTCATAAGGATGTTAGGAAATTTGTGTATATTTGCAGAGTTTGTCAAGTGGAAAGAGGGAGAAGTCAAAATATTAGATTGTATAAGCCTTTGACAGTTCTAAAGAGACCTTGGGAGGATATCAACATGGATTTCATACTTAGTTTGCTGAAGACATAGAGAGGTAATGATTCCATATTTTTGGTGGTGGATAGATTTTCTAAAATGGCACATTTCATACCTTGTAAGAAGATAAAAAATGCAGTACATGTAGTAGACTTGTTTTTCAAGGAAGTGGTCAGATTGCATGGATTACCTAAGAGTATTGTTTTAGACAAAGAAACAAAGTTTGTTGGTTACTTTTGGAGGACACTTTGGAAGAAGTTAAAGACAAATTTGAAGTTTAGTTCTACTTTTCACCCACAGAAGGATGGAAAAAAAAAGGTAGTAAATAGGAGTTTGGGGAATTTGTTGAGATGCTTGGTTGGAGAGAAGACCGGAAGTTGGGATTTAGTCCTTGCACAAGCAGAGTTTTCTTACAATAATTCAGTGAACAAAAGTACCAGAAAAACACCTTTTAAGATTGTTAATGGAGTTCATCCTAGAGGTATATTAGAGTTGTGAGACATCAGTATGGAAAATAAGAAGAGTGCAGAAGCAAAGGAATTTGTAGAGCATATGAAGAAAGTACATACTCAAGTAAAACAACAATTGGAAGATATGAACAGAAAGTCTAAGGAGAAAGAAAATGAAAAGAGGAGACATAAGGAGTTTGAAGTTGGAGATGAAGTGATGGTGTATTTGAGGAAGGAAATATTTCCAGTTGGTACATAAAATAAGCTCAAGATGAGGAAGTTTGGACCTTGTAAGAGTTTGAAGAAATTTGATTCTTGAAATGCATATGAAATGGAGTTACCGGATAACATGGGTATATCACCTATATTCAACATTGCAGATCTACATTAGTACCATAAAGCAGAATTTAGTGAAGAAAATGAAGTAAAATTGGAGAATCAGTTTCCTAAACAACAATCAGATGAGATTGAAGAAATTTTGGATGTCAAAGATGGGAGAAAAACTTGTGGAAGATAGTACAAAGAATATCTTGTGAAGTGGAAAGTCAGACCAGTGGAGGATTCTTCTTGGATTTCTTAGGCTGAGGTAGACCATTTTGGTTTTCCTTTAGCCCTTGCAAAGTGAGGGACTCACTTTTCAAATAACCCTAGATGTCTGATGCAGGAGCATCCTTGGTTCTTGGCAATCTTGCATTAACCAAAAATATTTTCTTTGAGTTTTTTGTTCTTGTTTAGTTCTTGTTAAGTTCAAATTGGTGGATTCATCATATTTTCTCACTAGACCTTGTGGGTCTATGTTTACATCATGGTCATGCTCATTTTACTTATTCCTAGATTTGAGCACAATTGGATCTTATTCCAGAAAGTTATCGCTTCTAGATTAAGTGGCAATTTCTTGAACTGGAACCAGAATAATTTTCAAGCCTAATGGCTAGTTTGATCATTTGTGGATCTTTCTTGTATCATGTGGATCTTGACAGAGTGATTCAATTTGTTCTGTAGAGTGTCCCCAAACTTAATTATAGTTCCAAACTTCATCCTATGCACTTGTTGAGGAAAAATTTAAATTTGAGGCTAACCTATTTCACGCGCATGTTACATTTTTTTTCATTGGATATTGTGATGATCTTTTGCTGACATGGGAGATTCTAGATCTACAGATATGATATAAAGCTTGTAATAGATCATTACAATAGAAAAATTTGATCAAGTAGGTTAAGATAGATCTGATATGTAATATTTTTGCTTGTGCTAATGAGCATATATGAATGTTGTAATTGAGCATGTAGTATTAGGACTATGAGCCGAATTTGTAAGCCCAGATGTTTCCAGCCAATTGTAATTGAAATGTTTGATAATAAGAATTTTTGAATCTACATTTTCCTCCATATTCTATGTTGCTTCTGTTGTGTGACTCTTGTTGCATGGTCCAGATTGTTCTCTTTGAGGACCCTCCTATCGTGTTTGCACCAGACAACCTGAGTGGAAAATTTTGATTTTGAGACTGTGTAGATACGTCAGAAGACTATGGAATTTACACTTGAAGGACTATTGTACAAAGTCCAGATTGAAGAATTCTCTCTTACAAGGTTGGAGATCCAACATCAGGTATAACTAGAGTGTTTTTGATACTTGACTTTATTTTGGAATGATGTATTTAGTATTATCTGAATCATGCTTAGTATAAATTTTGTAAATGAGGAAAGATACCTCTATAACTAGTTCACATTCAGTTATTCTTTAAGAACTAGGAATGCTATGTTGTTCTTATTGAAAACACTTGTTTAGTGTGGATTGAGGAAGTTCTTGTAGGGCTTGAAACTTCCTTGCAGTGACAACTTTGTATATGCAGTCAAAAGTCTAGATGTTGTAAGAAATTTGCAGGTGACAACATTAATGGCAATTGATCACACTTGTTGAGCAGATCTAGAGACGTAGCCCTAAGAGGTGAAATCTGTAATCAAATGTGTCTCTAATATTTTGGTTTTTTCTTGATGATGTATTATGTTTTAATTCCACAAATAGATTAATAAATGAGCTCAGTAAATTGATGGACTGAGCTTGCATATTGGATTCAAACCATTAATTAAAAATCTTGGCACAGATTTGAAATTAAGTAGGTTAAACAATTGATTTAAAGTCTGATAGATGAAGAACTTAGTTGAGTAAGCACACTCTACAGTTTTTCGGATTACTAGAGCTCCTTCAATGATCTTGCACTTTGAATGATAACTTTTGCAACTTTGCAACTTTGATAATTTTTCTCCAAATCTTGCTCAACTTGATCTTCAACCTACAAATCTGCAATTACACACTCAAGAAAAAAAAATTGTTGATTTTTTAGTGAATGGGGGTTTTCCTCAGTCAAACCCCTTGTAGGTAATTAAACCAAATGATAAAATGAAGAAATTGAAGCATGAACATGAAATAATGTAAATGATATCACCTTGGATGAAGTCTTGTAAAACAAATCTACAAACTATCATGTAGTGGCCATGAAGAATGTAGATCTAGGATCCTTGAAAATGATGTGAACAATAGCTGCAAGTATATATTCAATGCTACATCCACCTCTTTAGCTCAACAACATGAATGTATACATCAAACCCTTGAAATGATGATATTCAATATTGAATTTCTGCAATAAAATCTTGAAATCTTCCTTCAAATTCCTTATGAATACCTTTGAAATGCTCTAATTCTTGATCATTTGAATGCTTGAATGCTTTCTAGATTGTGTTAGGAGAAATAATGTGAATTAACCCCTTATTTATACTAAATTAGGAGATTAACCCCAAAATTCAATGAATTAAGGCTGACCCCAGATCTGGAAAGAAAGATAATTAAATTCCTGCAAAAATGAAATTAAAAATGGGGGGTCTCATTAAGGGACAACCCATTCACCATCTTGGTTGAATGGGTCCTGGCTAAGTTTCCAGGACCAAGCTTTAGGGGACTGAAAGAAGGCTAAAAACCCATTCCAAATCAATTGAGAAAGGGGGGTCCTATTAAGGGAGGACCCACTCGCCATCAAGGTAAAATGGGTCTTGGCTCAACTTATCAGGACCAAAATTTTCCCAATGAAATAATTTGTTAATTAAATTATGATTTTTGGGATAGATCTTATGGAGGTGTCAAAAGTAAGGCTTGAATTTGAATCAAAAGGGGGTTAATAACTCCAATTAGCCACAATTAATTAAGACCACCTAGATAAGTGTGAAAGTGCTTTAAAAAACTTTACAACACTTAAACAAGGTACACATTATGTACATTTTTATTGAAAAGGGGACCATTAGGCTTAATTAAGCAAATACATCCTAGAAAAGTGTTAAAAGTATGTTACACCACTTTACAACACCATTGCAAAGGGTCAATTAAGGCATGTTTTAGTTAAATAAAGGTCCTAGAATAGCATGAATGTGTACAACACATTACAACACCACTCCAAGACATCATTAGTTCAACTTTAATGTCAATTATTAAACCAAGCAAGGGAAAAGGCTACTTTTTCTGCTACTATATTTTTCTCCCACTTTAGTGAGAGGATGACCCCATGTCAAAATCACACTAAAGTAGACATCCAAGATACTTAAGTATGCAACAATAAAAAAGATACATGATCATACCCTATCAAGGGCTAGGAAAAAAAAAAGGATCAAGCACAATCGATTCAACGTGATGTGAGGTGGTGGCTATTTGTCCATAACATATGCTGCTCACTCTAGGGTAGTGGAACCTTAGTTTGTCCACTAGGTGAGTTTTCCAAAAATATGTGTGTGCTCACTCTTGGGTACTGGAACCTCAGTTTGTGCACTAGGTGAGTCATCTCAAAGAGGTGGCAAATGAGAGAATCATATTAGCCTCTCATACCATATCGAAGTTATGCTCTTGAAAACTTCAATAAGGAACCATGATGAAAATGATTTTGAATGTCATGTAAAAATTTTTCTTAAAGGGGATTTTTCGTTGTTCATGTAATGATCTTCCTCTTAGGGAGCATTGTTCCTAATGTCTCCAAAAGAGGACAAGTCAAAAGTGTCAGATCATTGCCCATGGGATGCCTCATTTGCATCATGCCATGACAGTAGGTCATACACTCTTGGATGGAATCAAACCCAATGACACCACCAAGAAGAGGACACATCATAAGAAAGAAAAGGAAAATCACGCCATACAATTTTCCAAAAGATTGCATCGATGTATGCCCCCACTTTAAAGTGGTTTCTACACCATCAATGTGAGAAATTTCTTTAAAGTAGCCAATGTTTATGTCCTAGGGCATGAGAGCCTTCCTTGGAAAACCCTATGCTAAGATATATGTTTCTAAAGCAAGCTACATCATGAAATAGGAAGGAAGGGTTACCCCCACAAATACATAAGGGATCTATAGATTTGTGATGAGGGCCAAGCTGCCTAAAAACACAAATCACAATAATAGATACCAACACAGAAGATGTGAGATAGAAAAAAATAACCCACTTTCAATTATTTTCATATAATGAAATTACAAATTCAAAACTTACATGCTACAACCTCATGGGCTTGATTCATAACAACAAAATCAACTCTGAAAATAAAATATATTATTTAGAGCCACAATCTGCATTATTGGAGCCACCTTCTCCAAACCCCACTTAACCCTTTTTTTTATTTTACCCAATAACCACCCTAGAATGTTCTAGAAAGTTCAACTTTCCCTTTTGTTTTCAAGCCAAAAGTCCAACCATTTGATTTCTGGCATAGGAAGAAATTTTAATGAAATTCACTTTTTAGAGGGGCAACTTCGTGGGGCAATAAATTTTTCTCTAGGTGTCTAAATTTCTAATATTGCATATCATTGGAAAGTTCTCAAAGAGATCTATAGTGCATGAACCTATCATAGGCTGGTTCCTCAACTTTTTGAGCTATTTTGGGGCCTCTTAAGTCTTCATATCTAAAATTGAAGTTGCATTAGAGAAATTTCTTAGGACGAAAACTTATTTAATATCTCCCAAACTATGCAGGGTATTGAGATGATTCTTTCGTGACTGGAAATGTTTTTCAGTTTTGCTCCTTAGGGTAAATTTTCAAGTCCATACAAGCCCATTCAGGCCAACTTACTAAAAATAGTAAGTGCTCATTTTTTGCTATTTTTTATGCCTGATTGTCTTATACTCCCTAAGTGCCATCATGTGACTCAAAACAACTAAAGAAAATAAATAATTTTTTATTTTGGGTGATGCAAGATTTCCCTACACCGATGGATGCTCCTGCATCAAACACCCTGGGTAATTTGAAAACTGACCCTCTCACTTCTTATGAGTGAGAGGGAAGCCAAGATGGTTAATATCAACCTCAAACAACCATGATGAATCTTCAATAGGCCTTCCTATCCATTTCACCAATCACTCTGCATATTGCCTATTTCTTGTGCTTCTCCCACATGGCTATCCAAGATTTCTTCTATCTCTTCCTTCTCTGAAGTAGGTGCTAGAATTTTCCACTATTGTTTTATCGACACCTCTTCTATATCACCTTCATGATACTCTATCAAATCAGTAATTTTGATCACAGGAGAAATGTTTATTCCTCTAGCCAACTCTACCTCATCAGCATTTCTTGAATCATGCTTCTTCAGGATCTTGCATGGTCCAAACTTCTTCATCTTTAAATTTTTGTATGTACCAACTAGAAACCTTTCCTTTTGTAAATGAACCATGACTTCATATGCTACCTGGAACTCCTTATACCTCCTTTTTTGATCTTCTTGATCCTTATATTGTGAGTTCATTCTTATTGATATGTTTCTTCATCTCTTCTGGAAATTCTTCAGGTACTCAGCAAAATCTTCAATCTCAGCACTACTCTTCTCCCCCTTATCCATCTTTCTCAATTCAAAAGCAGTTCTTGGAATACTCCTATACACAATCTAGAATGGTGATTTACTAGTGCTCCTATTGACAAAATTATTATAAGAAAATTATTCCTATGATATAATCAAATCCCATCCCTTATACCCAAACTCCTATTCAACACCTCTATTTTTCCATTAGTCTATGGATGGTGGGTAGAACTAAACATCAAATTTATCTTCAATTTCTTCCATAATTTCCTCCAGAAATAACCAAAAAATTTGGTATCTATGTTTGAAACTATAATCTTTGGAAAACCATGTAATCTCACAACCTCTCTGAAAAACAACTCAACAACATGAACATCACTAGTCTTATGACAAGGAATGAAATGTGCCATCTTTGAAAATCTATCCATCACCACAAATGTGGAATAATTCTCTCTCTGTGTCCTTAGCAAGCCAAGAAAAAACCCATGCTAATATCCTCCCATGGCCTCTCAGATACAAGTAATGGCTAATACAATCTAGTATTTTAACTTGTTCCTTTCATCATCTGACATACTCTGCAACCTTGTAAAAATTTTGTCACATCTTGTTGTAGCTGTGGCCAATAATAATTCTCACTGACAAGAGCAATGGTCTTATCTCAACCAAAATTTCTAGCCAATCCTCCACTGTGCTTCACCTTGATTAGATTCTCTCTCATAGAACTCCTTGAAATGCACAATTGGATTCCTCTAAACAACATCCCATCTTGGATTAAGAAATACAACCATCTCATCATATCCAATGTAACAAGTTCCAAACAAGCCTTTGTTATGAAATAACTTGCACAATAGAAGAATGGGTGCTGTCATAATAGTGGTTTACAATTCCTGAGAGGAACGAATTTTAGCTGAAATCACATATTTTTAGAAAATATAATGACTTAATCCTTAAAAAGTTCCATTTTAAGGATTCCAATTGAAGAGGGTTTGATCAAATCACCTTAGATCAAACCCCCTTGGATAGAACCTCGCTAGTTTTAAACCATACCTATAAATGCATCTCCTTTACACCTATCAAAATGCTGATAAAAAACTTTTGATTTAGATTTTTGGGATCAAATGAATTCATTTAGAATTTATTTCAAATGATTATGGTATTCCTCAGAACAAGCTATCCAATGAATATAATTTTACTATGTTTTGGTTTTATGTATTTGTATTTTAAGTTTTATTAAACATAGGTTTTCATCGAAAATAAATTTCTTTGTTCTTCACATGTGGAAAAATAGAAGATTATCAAAAAAAATTGAAAAATATGAGTGCACCAGATATTGAAGTCCTTAATCCAACAAAAAAAATTAAATTAAATTTTGACATATACAAAAAAATTTGCATGTTATACAGTCGTGTTGTGTCTGAATTGTAATTCATTTGACTTTGAAACTTGATTAGGAAAAAAATATTCAATAAAAAACTATCTAACCAAGTGGAAGCACTAGATATCAGAGTTACAAATCTAAATTTGAAAGAATTAGAATTGTATCCTTCATGGAAAAAAAGTTATGTGTTATACGGTGTGCGTCACTTTTTAAAATTGTTGTTTTTTGAAAAAAATCTATTTTCGTGGGAGATGGAAAAATAAGTGCAATTTGATTCTAAAAATTTTGAAAAAAATATTTTTTGAATCTACAGACAAAATTTGATGAGACTCTAGTTTGCACCATCTCCAAATTACTCATAGTTTAGCCGCTATAGGTGCCCAAATGTGAAGATTTAGTTAAAAATAATAATTTCAATGTCCAGTTTGGCCAAAAATTGTAAACCACTATTATGGGATCACCCGAATATGATATGCAATATGCTGCAAATACTTGATAATAACTAAGAATAACAAGCCACTTCGAGCAGGAAAACCTGTAAATATCTCTAATAAGGACACTTTACAACTTGATGATGAAATAAGACTCACAACCTCCTATATATACCTATTTATGCCAAGGATATCACCTAGGCCGACTTAGAAACACCTATATAAGACTTAGGCCAACCTAAACAACTAAATAACAATACACTAATGATAATATGACTTAGTAGAGAGTTAAGATAGCCACAAGCCAACTATTCATAACCCAATGTACAATAATATTAAGGGCATAGCAGCCTTCCAAGCTTCTGCAAAGTCCAAATCTTTAGGATACAAACTCTTGAGTTCATTGAACCCAACAACCTCTATATTCATTTCTATCGACAAATTTTTCCTTCTACTTAAGGCATTTGCAACTTTGTTTGACCTTCCACTCTTGTGCTTCAAAACAAAGGTATAACTCTACAAAAAATCAACCCACTTTAAGTGCCTTTGATTTAACTTTCCTTGACTATTGAGATATTGCAAAGCCTAGTGATCAGTATATAAAACAAATTATTTTGGCAACAAATAGTGTCTCCATTTCTTCAAAGCCTAAACTATAGCATGAAACTCCTGATCATAGACTAAATATTTCTTTTTATCATCATGCAACTTCTCACTAAAATAGGCAACATGCTTACCTTCTTGACTCAAAACAACTCCTATGGCAATGCCACTAGCATCACAATCTACTTGAAACAACTTATTGAAATTTGGAAGTGCCAAAACAAGCTACTCTATAACTTTCTTCTTCAACATATCAAAACTTTTGGCTGCTCCTATAGTCCACTTAAACTCTTTTCTATCCCCTCTCATCACTTCAGTTAGAAGTGCACAAATACTACTGAATTTCTTAATAAACTTTTTGTAAAAAAATTCTAGACCATGAAATGATCTTACCTCTATAGCATTCCTTGGGGTAGGCCATTCAATAATAGCTCTCAACTTCTCTAGTTTTAAGACCCTCTACTGAGACAACAAATCCTAGATACACCAACTCTCTCTTCACAAAATTACATTTCTTCAAATTAATCAACAACTTCTCCTCCCTTTGCTTCTCAAAAACTCTTTAGATATGCATCAAGTGTTGCTCCAATGTCTTACTAAAAATAAAAATATCATCCAAATAAACAATAGCAAATTTTCCCAAGAATTCTTTCAATACCTCATTCATAAGCCACATAAATGTGCTTGGTGTATTGGTTATCCCAAAAGGCATGAATAACCACTCATACAAGCCATCCTTGGTTTTAAAGGTTGTCTTCCATTCATCTCCTTCTCTAGTTCAGATCTACTGATATCCACTCTTCAAATATATCTTCGTGAAGTACAAAACTCCACTTAAACAATCCATAATGTCATCCATTCTTGGCAAGGGAAATCTATACTTGATGGTGATCTTGTTGATGGCTCTAGAATTTGTACACATCCACCATTCCCCATCCTTCTTTGGTGCTAGTATTGTAGGTATTGTACATGGACTCAAACTCTCTCTGATCAATCCCTTCCACAACAACTCTTGTACTTGTCTATTCAACTCTTCACTTTCTATTGGAGTCATGCGATGAACTGGCTTATTCGACAAACTGGCTCCAGGAATCAAGTCCATCCGAAGGCTAATCTTTCTTACTGGAGGCAAACCTTCAGGTAAATTATCAGAAATAATATCTTGAAACTCATTCAACAAATCTGAAACCTCTATAGGTACCTCAACAGTATCTTCTTTGTCAATTCTAGGGATAAATGCAAAACACATATGCTCATGCCTCATACCTTCTAAGAAAATTCTTCCATCAACCAAACAAATTCTTGCATTACTACATACCTTTTCTTCTACCTCTTTCAAGGGCTTCAACTTATGACAAACCCCATCCTTTGTCAAAGAATAGGTGTTACCATGTCCATCATGTACTACTCACTAGTTAAATTGCCATGGTTTTCCTAACAACATATGAAAAACATTGATAGGAATAATATCACACAATACCTCATCATGGTAATTTAAAATCTTGAACTTTACTAGACATTGTTCATTTACCAAGGATTTATGGTCCTTCTACAACCAAGCAATTCGATATGGGTTTGGATTCCTTCTTCTCTCCAACCACGACTTACTAATCATTTCTTCTGAAACAAGGTTATCAGTACTACCTCCATCAATAATAACATTGCAAAATTTACCTTCACACTTATATCTGGTGTGAAACAAATTCATCCTTTGATTTGGTTCCTTCTCCTCATTTAGTAAGGCTCTTATAGTAACAAGAACCTCTCCTCTTTTTGCATCAGAATCTGAAGACTCAACATCTTCATCTACATGTGCAACTCATGCATTACCCTCAAGTCTCCTATTTTTCCTTCCTTGATGTTGAGGAAACTCATTGGCTCTATGTCCTTCTCCGCACTTGAAATAGGTTCCATGAAAGCCTCCTCTCCCTAATCCTCATCCAAATCTTCCTCTTCCTCTTTGGTCTCCATTATTCTGATCATGAGGATGGTAGGTGTTATCTCCTTTTTTGTTTTGGCTGCTACTAGAGCCTTCAACCTTCTTTTTATCTTCATTTCAACCTCCATATGATCATCCACCAGTCTTTCCTCCAGGCCTCTGCCTCATTTTTTCTCAAACCTCTTTTTCAACCGTTCTTCAACCTTTAGGGAAAAATGATAAGCATCGTCAATAGTGGCCATTCTTACCAGTTCCAATTCTTCCTGTATGCTTGGCTTCAACCTGTTAATATAACAAGCAACTTTCTCTTTATTCAACTCATAATGTCTTGTCTGAATTAGGACCTTGTGAAATTCCTTTATGTATTCTTTCACTATCCTTCTTCCTTTCCTCAAGCTCTACATCTTCTTGATCAACTCCAATTCATAATCAACTGGAATAAATTGTTTCTTCAATTTTGACACCATTTTGTCCCATTCGGAATAATTATCTTTCCCTTGTCCTCTTTCTAACTAGACTTCTTTCCACCATATATAGGCTTAAAAATTACAATTTTGTCTTTGCAAACCTCACTATGTGAGGATCTTCAATCTCCTCAAACTCGAAAAATTCCTCCATGTCATTGATCCAATCAATCAATTCTTTAGGATTCAGACTTCCATTGAACGTTGAGACCTCCATTTTAGGTCTCTTCCCAATGCTTGAGATCACTCATAGTAATCATCTTTCTCCAGGATCCATTGGATCCTTCTCTTTCTATTCCATTTCCTCTTCCATTTCACCCTCACTATCATCTCTATCTCATTGCACATCTCTTCTTTGAACCTCTTGCTGCAAGGTTTCTAATTGTCTTCTAAGGGCTCTGATTTCATCTCTAGGTGGATCTCTTCCTCCACCACCTCAACCTCTACCTCTGCCATGCTAGGCAATTCTTGGAGGCATCTTGAACTCAACCCACACTCATAGGTCCTACTTCAACTACCTCACACTCGATGCTCTGTTATAGACTTAGGAATTCCTACTCTGATACCACTTGATGAGGGCCAAGCCACCCAAAACCACACAAATCACAATAATAGATACCAACACAGAAGATGTGAGACAAAACAAAAATAATCCACTTTCAATTATTTTTAGATAATGAAATTACATATTCAAAACTTACATGCTACAACCTCATGAGATTGATTTATTACAACAAAATCAACTTTGAAAAGAAAATATATTATTCAGAGCCACCTTCTCTGAACCCCACTTAACCCTTTTTATTTTACCCAATAACCGCGTGCCCTAGAATTTTCTAGAAAGTTCAACTTTTGCTTTTGTTTTGGCACCAAAAGTCCCACCATTTTATTTTTGGCCTAAGAATAAATTTTAATGAAATTCACTTTTTAGAAGGGAAAATTCGCGGGGCCATAAATTTTGATCCGAGTGTCTAATTTTCTTTTATTTCATATCATTGGGAAGCTCTCAAAGAGATATACAACACACAAACCTACTATAGGTCGGTTCATCAACTTTTCAAGTTGTTTCAGGGCCTCTAAAGTCTTCATATATGAAATTGAAGCTACATTGGGGAAATTTCTTGGGACATAAACTTTAATATCTAGCAAACCATACAAGGTATTGAGGTGACTCTTTTGCAACCGATTTTTTTTTTAGTTCTGCTCCTTGAGGTAAATTTTCAAGTCTATATGAGCCCATTTAGATTGACTTACTAAAAATAGTAAGTGCCCATTTTTCACTATTTTTGATGTTTGACTATCTTATACTCCTTAAGTGCCATCATGGGACTCAAAATAGCTAAAGACAATAAATAAAACATTTTTTTTGGGTGATGCAAGATTTTTGTACACTGTTGGATGCTCCTGCATCAATTTGGGGTCAGAATGTCTATGCTACAATGTTGTCATAGAGCATGGAACTGTCATCATTCCCCAAATACTCAAAGAACTGGAAGAATGAGAAAAAGAAAGTGAAAATAAAGAAGAACATTTTAGGTCAACATGAAAGAAACATGAACGTCTTGACACCTTGCATCATCCCCAAAAGGAAAACAAAAGACAAATGAAAAAGATAAAGAAGAAGCTTTTGGGTCAACATGGAAGAGACCTAAATGTCTTGACGCCTTGCATCATCCCTAAAAGGAAAACACAAGACAAATGAAAAAGATAAAGAAAAAGCTTTTGGGTCAACATGGAAGAGACATAAATGTTTATATGCCTTGCATCATTCCCAAAAGGAAAATACAAGACATGAAAAAGATAATTATGACATAGAGAAAAATGAAGGTACATATAGAAGAATGCACAAAAGAGAGGAAAATCAAATGAAACGTCATGGGGGATCACATTACGCATATGCAATCACATAAAGAAAAATGAAAAGTGAAACACTAGTAAGGCACGAGCAATTCAACCTAAAGTAGGTCATCCGCCTCCCAATCTTGGTCAGTATAAATGGAAGGTGGAAAACTACCCAAAGGGATAACATCAAGTGTAAAAATAGGAAAAACACCAATTTCAACACTCTTATTAGGAGATTTGTCATTTAATCTCATGGAAGAAGAAAACAATGTATTCAACTCATCATGCACTTGTTCATCAATATTTGCAATGTTAATGTCATTGTCTAAGTTAATCACAGTAGGAGGTTGAATAACAATGTCCATACAATGTTCTTGTTTATGTTGTGATGAGGGTTGAGAGTCATCATCCATTGATTTTGGTAGGTTTGGATTTTTATTTTCTATGTTATTGTTTTTTTCTTGAGTTTAAAATCTATGAGCAATAGCACAATGTCTACATGTACACTCTCTAGCAGTTTCAATTTCTTTTCAGTTTATTGTCAATTTGTTTTTGTGTAAGAGTGGACCTCTTGTCAATCATAGGTTCCTTCTCTTCCTTGGGAGGAGTAGAAGAAAGAACAAGAGGTTGCTCAACTGCTTTCTCTTTGACTTTGTAAAATTGTTTGACTCAAGGAGGGACAACAAGATTGTTTGTATTATCTCGTGATCACTTGTGGGAAATTGCAAGAGGTTGTTCTATAGATTGTTCTTATATGTTCAGAAGTGTTTTTGGTTCAATCACTGTCTCAACAAGGATGGTTGGTTTGGCCATATATTGAGGCATGTTTCGAAGGGATAGTTCTATTTTCTTTGCCTTGAATTTTTGATATGATTTGAAAAATAAATCTTCACGAGGCTTGATAGGTTCCATAGGCTCAAGCCAAAAGTAATCTAGTAAAAAATTCCCTTTTTCCGAGGCAAGATGAAATATGCTATGATGCACAGTGAAGATGTCATTACCAAATGGAAACTTTAGACATTTATGCACAACCGAAGGAACACAATTCATAGAGTGAAGCCATGGATAGCCTAGCTTCACACAAAATTGGTCCAATTGTGCGATGATGGAAAATGAGACTGTTAATTTTTTTGGTCCCACTTTTAAAGGGAGATCTATCGAGCCTATCATAGGGCAAGAAAATCCATTATATTTCTTGATCTATTCTTTTTGAGTTATCCTATGTTTCTTGATAACTCATTCACATGTAATAATTCTTATGTGATCACATTCTCTCCACAGATGGGAGCAACCAATATCCCATTAGTGGGCTTATTATTGATTCAACCAACTATGTAAAGAGGACCATCAAGTGCACATTTAGGTACATCATTTTGTGAGAAAGCAATGTCAAGAGGTTTTCTAGTTAATCCCTTACAAGGTCTAGCTTTGATAAATTCTATCATGTCATTCATGGGATGTTGTTCAATGGTATTCATAGTATCATCATTCATGTCAACATTCATCACATCAATCTTTATTTCACTAGCTTTGACAAATGAAATATTACATGCTTAGGCATGAGATTTTTCAAGATTTGAAAATTTTGATTAGGAGGAGCTACAAACTTATTACCTTGATCATTCACACCTTTTATTAGTAAATGATTAGAATCAATAAAGTCTCACACAAGATGTTTAAGACACTTACAGTATTTTGTACTATTTCCATTTGTTTGATGGTAATGAAAATAATCATTTTTTCAAAAGCCTTTGGGAAATGGCATTGTAGGGTTGCGTTCACTAACAAGAGGCAAGGTAAGCATTCTTTTGTCAATAATCTGCAACATGATATTGTGAAGGGTATCAGGTAAAGGAGTGAACTCTCTCTCTCTCTCTATCCCCAAAAGGAGTTGTCATTTGACATGTTTGAGGAGGATTGTAAAAATCCCTTAATTTTTTTCTTGAATGGTTGATAATTGTTTTAAGTTGTGGATTTAGACTTTTTAGGATGACAAGGACAATTTTCACATGATGGCCTCTAGTCGAGTTTTAATAGTCACTAAGGGCTGTACATTTCAAGTTTTCTTTGGAGTTTATCTTGTAAGTTGGAAATTAACATTCTTTGAAGGCCGGCATCAATAATCTTAATGTTCACTTGTGAGTAAAGTGTTTGATATCTTCCTATGAAATCAATCACTTTGTCATCCTCTTTTTGCTTGCATGTCATTAAATTAGCAAGGGTCATTTTGGGACCCATTTGAATATGGAAGTGGTTATAAAAGGCATCAATCAATTCATTGAATGAACCAATTGAATTGCTCAATAAAGATGAAAACCACTCTAAGGAAATATATTTCAAGGATCTACGGAATAACTTAGCAAAAATTTTATCCTCAAAAATGAAATCACTACACAAGGTTGTGAAGAGGGAAACATGGCTCACAGGATCTCCTTTTCCACCATATTTCTCAAATCATGGATCTCTATTCCTTATGGAATTTGTTAGCTTAATATTTCAAGGGAAAACAGTGTAGACTTGATGTATTGCAAAGGTTGACCATTATTGTTTTGTTGTAATGTTGCCACTTGTTGAAGGGATGTCATGGTTTGCAAAAGTGAGTTAATGAGAGGGTCATTTTGGTTATAAGGTTGAGGGGAATAAGGTGGTGTAGTGTATGTATATACATGGAGGGATATTGAATTGTAGGTTATTGAAGGTGGATTGTTGAGGTATTATTGTGTTTGAAGCATTTCCTATAGGAATACCTATGGAAGTGTATATGGTGCTAGTAGGTATGACTATTGTGGTTGGTTGAATGGTAGTTGTGGGTTGAAATGTTATTGTAGGTTGGAATGTTGTTGTAGTTTTAAATGTTGTGGTAGGTTGTGTACTAGTGTATGTAGGAATGGATATTGGTATCATGGAGGACAGGATTGGAATTCCACCTTGACTTTGAGTAGATCCCAAAGCTTGAGTGGAAGTGGTAATGGTAGGGATGGTGTTGGTAACATTAAGTACATTGGTTGTAGGAGGTGAAGTCATGGGTAATTAATTATACAAACTATGAGCCATGGAGGGTTGATTCTCAACACTATCAGAAAGATAGTTAGGAAACCTAAGATCCATGATGAGTGAGATATCATGGGATAACATGAGCCTCAAAATTCATGTTATAATAGTATTGTGAATAGGACACCAAGTTGTAAATATCATACAATTTTTACAACCATAGTGTGCAAATCCTATAATTTCAAAGGATCAATTAAGGGATGTTTTAGTTAAATAAAGGTCCTAGAATAGCATGAATGTGTACAACACATTACAACACTTCCCCAAGACATCATTAGTTCAACTTTAATGTGAATTATCAAACCAAGCAAGGGAAAAGGATACTTTTTCCGTTACTACATTCACTAATTGAGACATAGATATTTATAGGTGGTTTTTAGTTGTTTTTTTGGTATTCCATAGTGGTTTTCCCTATCAAAAATCTCTATAAATTAGAGCTTTGAGATATTAGATTCATATTGAGTTTCATGTATCTAGGTGTTGCAAGATTTCTCAAAGAATTGAAGTGAAGAGTACCATTGCATACATATATTTGAATATCAATTATATTTGTTCCCTCTTTTTTGTGTGGAGGCTTTCTCAAGAGGGTTTCTCCATGTAAATTTGGTGTTATCTTTGGTATTTTTGATTTTATTCTTTTAAGTTCAATGTTCGAATCACATTGTTATATTGAGTAATATTTGTTTCAAAATTTCAAACATTTTCTTAATTTCTTTGTAGTTTAGTTTCACCTTGTTTCTCAACATTTGGTATTAAAGAAAATAGTTTTGTTAAGAGAGGGAAAATTTTCTCTCAATTGTTGAAGATTATTTGGCTATACTGGGATCTTTTTTATTGTGATTTTGTAGATTTTTTGAGAAGATTGAATACCTTGGCTTCTATGCCATTTATAGACATTGGAAAATTAAATGGTTTTGGGTACTATATTTAGAATTTGAATATGTATGATCTCCTAGAAGAAAGAGATCAATGGTTGACAATTTCTAATTAAAATAGGTTATCTAGAATGTTTAATGAAGATTGGTTAAATCTTGACAAGAAGGAATGAGGAACCATTCAGTTTTGTCTTGCATATTTTTTCCTCTTGAATTTTTTTAGGGAAGCTACAATAGACAAGCTGTGGAAGAGGATAGGTGATATTTATCAAACTAAATTTTAACTAATAACTTGTATCTCAAAAATGTTTGTATTCTTTGAAAATATACGATGGTGATTCTATTGTAAAAAAATTAAATGATTTTAAGTTATCTCATGTTTGTAGATGTTAATATATAAGGGGAAGATAATTGCACCTTGTTTCTTTATTCTTTATTCAAATTTTGGGAAAATCTAATTGTTTCCATAAGTGGTGGTGGTGTAGAGTCAAATATGGATAATATCATTACTACACTTCTTTCAAAAGAAATGAGAATTTAAATTCCATGAATATGGGCTGCCAAGATGTCTTACATGTGCTAGGAAAGTCCAAAGAAAAAGGTCCTAAAGGGAATAAAAAGAATGATAAGTCAAAGGATATTATAAGTGGAGTAAAGTTTTGTAATTATGGTAAAATAGGGCATGTGAAGAAGGAATGTAGAAACATTAAGAAGAGTGCAAAATCCTCAAAAAAAATGTCCTTAAATTATGGTGATTTTCATGTTTTATTTATTTCAGCTAACACTATTATAAATTATAATTGCCTTATTGATTTAGGTTACTCTTACCAATGTAACTAGCATAAAAATACATGTATGTTGTGACACCATCGATATGGTCACATAAGTGAAAGAGGTTGTAGAACAATTCTTAATAAAAAATTGGTTGACAAAATTTATGATTATTCTTTTGGTAATAAAAAATTGTGAGCATTGTATGTTTGGTAAAGATAATAGATGATCATTTCCAAATGGGACTAAATATTTCAAGATATCAACCATTCAAATGTGTTTGGACTAGTGGATGTTGACTCTTTTGAAAAATATTATTATGTTACTTTTATTAATGATGTCTCAAGATACACTTGGATTTATTTTATGCATGAAAAATCTAAGGTTTTACCTAAGTTTAAGGAATTTAAAGCCTTGGTTGAGAATCAAAAAATTTCTAAGATAAGGGTGTTGAGATTTGACAAATGGGGTAAATATTGTTCTAAGGAATTTGACGAGTCTTATAAGCATGTACGCATTTCTCAATAGAAAACTACTCCATATACTCCCGAATAAAGTGGGGTAACAAAAAAAATGAATTAAAACTTAATAGAAAGAGACAAGATCATGTTAAGCAGTTTACACTTGATAGATGATTCTAGGTAGAGTTTGTAACTACTACTTGCGATTTGATTAATAGATCTTGATAGGTAGAACACCATTTTTTCATAGTTAAGGTTCTTTTGTTGTGAGGATTTTTTTCACATGCCTTAAGAGAAGCACTATAAGTTGGATCCAAAATCTTATAAATAGATCTTCATAGGTTATGGTGAGAGTGTAAAAGGTTATAAGCATTGGATCCTCTAACTTGAAAAAATGGTTTTCTCTAGAGGTGATTTTTATGGAGTTTAGAACTTAGCTAAAGAAAAACCAAAGGAGAAAGAGAAGATTAAATTAGTGCACTTTGAGACAAATATAGAAAAGAAGGAAGTTACACATGATGAGGAATAATCAAATGAGTTAGAGGATGGAAAAGATGAGGGTTCAGAGACTTAAGATGATGTGTAGGATGTGCATACAAAAGAACAAGTAGAGCCCATTACTTCTACCTTGAGAAAGTACACAAGAAAATGGAATCTAGTTGACAAGTACAAACCACTAGATTTTACTGTGTATTTACTTTGTTATGTACTAACAATGAATATAGATCTTTCAAGGAGACATCATCTTCAAAGGAAAGTGAGTCTTGGATGCAATCCTTGGGTAAGAGGAGATGATGGATTTAGATACTTGTGAGACTTGGGATTTTGTTAGTTTTCCCAAAGGAAGAAAGTCCATTGCATGCAAGTGTATATATAAAAATAAATTTTGTACAAATGGTTGGTTAGATTAGTACAAGGTTAGACTAGTGGAAAAGGGCTCTTCTAAGATAGAGGGAGTTGATTTTGGTGAAATTATTTCTCTTATTGTTAAGTTGATTTTTATTTGATTCCTATTATCTACTAATGTTTCTTGTGATTTTGAAAAAAGAAACTTGATGTTAAAATTATTTTCTTGCATGGGGATCTCGAGGAGGATATTTCTATGTGACATCTTGATGGTTATGTTGTGAAAGGAAAATAACACTTGGTTTGAAGGTTAAAATGGTCACTATATGGTATAAAATAGTCACCCACAATGTGGTACTAGAAATTTTATTTTTTTACATTAGATTTTAGTTTTCTAGGTGTGATGAGGATCACTATATTTATACTAAGATTATTGATGATCAAATATTGTTTATTGTCACTATATATTGATGACAAGTTATTTATGGGTAATAAAAAGGTGATGATTACAAAGCTTAAGACTCAAATTTCTAACATACTTTAGATGAAGGACTTAAGGGCTACTAAATATATCCTTGGGATCAAGATCAATGGGGATTAAGTTCACTTGAATATTTGGTTAAGTTAAAGTAAGTATGTTGACACCATTTTATAAAAAGGTTTAAGATGCATGATTGGAAGGTAGTAAATATTCTATTTTCAATTGGTAAGAAGCTTAGTTTATACATGTGTCCTAGTTCTAATGATGAATTTCAAGATATTTTGAAAGTTCTTTATTCCAATTTGATGTTAGTTCAATATGCATGCAATTGTTTGCACTAGACCAGATATAGCGCAAGTATTGAGAGATTTAAGTAGGCTTATGTCTAACCATGGTAGAGAGAATTATATTTTTGATAAAAGGATGTGTAGATATTTAAGTGGGACTTCAAATTATTTTCTAGTATATCACTTGGTACTAATGATGTGTTTAAATCATTAGAAATATAGGGTTTTTTGATGTAGATTGGGTAGGTGACTTGCATAGTTGAAGGTCCATGCAAATGACTATGGTTTTACTCTATTTAGAGGTGTAGTGAGTTGGATGAGTAAAAGGTAGCCTAGTATTGATTTCTCTAGCACAAAATTAGAGTATATGGATACTACACATGCCTCTAAGGAGGCAATATGGTTAAAATATTCAATCAGGTATTGATTTTTTATTGCAATAATGTGAAGATAGGTTGTGATAGTTAGAGTGTTATATGTTTGGCTAAAAATACTATATATGATATTGATAGTAAGCATGCTGATGCATAGTATCACTTTGTGAGAGAAATGGTTGAGAATGTTAAGGTATTTATTAAAATATTTGACACTTTGGATAATGTTTCATCTTCTATTTTTTCTCTATGTATAGCAATCAAAATGATCCAAAACAAAAATAAAAATTCTTCAAACAAATTTATCATCCATTTTTCTTATTTCTTTTGAAGGTGAAGATAGCATAATAAATTTTATTTTCACATCTAACTAAAATTACAAGTACATAGCATGCAAATATGCCACAGTTAGTGTGAATAATAATATTTTACTCAAATGAATTAAGTGCTACTTTATTCCTAGTCTGAAATAAGTATTATTTTATTTTATATGGAATTTTATTTTTTTATTCTTGAAAAGAGGCCACCTATATTTCATTCCTTAAAAATAGTAAATAATTCACATCAAATTAATAT
Source organism: Sequoia sempervirens (assembly GCA_007258455.2). Classification (NCBI taxonomy): domain Eukaryota; kingdom Viridiplantae; phylum Streptophyta; class Pinopsida; order Cupressales; family Cupressaceae; genus Sequoia; species Sequoia sempervirens. The sequence goes on along the minus strand of VDFB02193867.1, from coordinate 597,423,132 downwards.
TAAATATATTACATCTCATTATAATAGCAAAAATATAATAAAAAAGAATTATGAATTATTATTAATAGTAAATATAGTCTATAATTTTATTTAAATAATTATAGTTGGACATGTGGGCAGTGGCTTTTCTCTCCTATAATACTTTCTACTAATGTTTAATTAATGTTTAATTATTATATACTATTTTTATAGGATGTCCACTAAGCGAAGTGTGAGTTTTTTCTAGGTTGTTTTCACTTGTTATTTTAGGATTACATAATGGTTTTCCTTCTCACAAATTTCTATAAATTGGAGCCTTGAGATAGTAGTTTAATATTGAGTTGTAAGTGTATACAACTAAAATCAGTAAAGACATTTAATTAATTAAATACTAGTTATTTAATTAATATTTGACTACGTATAAATAAATTCTCAATTTATTTATATAGTTCACCCTTTTTCTAAATTCTCCAAATCTAAAATCATATTCTTCTAATTTAATTAAATAAAAAAATTTCTAAAGTTTGTTTTATTTAATTAAGTTTCACTAATCCCAGATTAGGAATTCAAGCACATGTCTACAACTTTTTCATGCCACCTCACCAAGGCACATGAAATTAAATAATTCTAATTTTTAATTAGAATTATCTTCAAACACATGGTATTTTTCTCCCACACTTGATTCCTCCATCCATTTGGCATGTTGCCTTTGGTCAATAGATTCCTCCATCCATTTGGCATGTTGCCTTTGGTCAATAGATTCCTCCATCCATTTGGCATGTTTTCTTTGGTCAAGGGAACACCTTCTTGATTCTCTTCATCTCCACCATTCATCCCTCTTGTTTGAATTTGGACTGTTGATCTTTGCCACATCATAATATGCTTGGAAAATCCTATAAATACAACCCTTTGGCATTGCATTTTGCATCCCACATTTGAGTAGAGTTATCATGTAGAAATATCATTTGAGCTATTGGAGCATTTGGAGTCTTATAGTTAGAATAATTTTTTTCTTTGTAGTTGCATATAGAATCATGTTTAGTTTCATATTTAGCATTGTAGAATCACACTTTTCTTTATAGTTGCATTTTATACCATCCTTTGCTTTTTAGTTGCATTTTAGATTAGTATATTCATAGTTAGCATTTGAGAATATGCAGAATCATCCTAGCTTCATATCATAGCATTTACATTGTAAAATCTAACACCATTATCCATTCATCATAATATCCATTATCATTTTCATCATATAGTTTCATGTAGGAATTTAATTGTCTTACATGTTGAATATTATCTTGTTTCTCAAGTGTCATTTTAACAACCATAGTGCACATAAAAATTTGAGAGCCAAATGGTTTAATAAATCCTTGAGAATAGAGGACAATGAGACATTCTTAAAATATTTGTTAAACTACAAAATAGAGTAGTTTACTTGATTCAAATATTTGATATAATCTATTTCATTAAGGTTTGTGTTGATTTACTAACAATTGCCACATTTCACACACACATAAAATTGTGCCCACTATGGGGCTAGACCCCATTTCTAACAATTTTCTAGAAAATTTCATTTAAACAGGCTGGACATGACATTTTAGTGCAACCAAAAATTCTTTCGGCACATACGACTTCTATTTTGGCACATTTGACAAATCTTTTAGCATATTTGGGGTTTGTTTCGACACATCGATTAATCTTTTAGCACATACATCAACTATTCTAGCACATCAAGGGAGTATTTTAGCGCATTTGGTCTTTCATTTAGTGCATTCATTACATCTTTTAGCACATTCAGTAATTCTTTTAGCGCATACATGATTTCTTTTAGCACATTGAGTATCTATTTTAGTGCATTGAAATAATCTTTTAGCATGTTGAATGATTGTTTTAGTGCATTTGGTAAAATTTACAAAATTTTCAAAATTTGAGAACTAATTTGTGTTTTCTGCTTGCAAGTACTTTATACGAGCTAGTGAAAGAAAATCTTATGAAACTACTAA
>VDFB02193867.1:597365337-597421053 GCA_007258455.2 Sequoia sempervirens | reverse complement strand
CTATTATACCATTATGCTTTGATAGATCTTATGCTTTGATAGATCTTTTCCAAGCATCCATAACTTGTTCATAAGCAGGTCTGTTTTAGGGTTTTAGCTATAGCAACAAGGTAGTGAACTGTTTGATAAAATGCTTTGGTAGACATGTATGAAAAATGTGGTAGCATCGACAACTATCACCATTTGATATTTATGCAGTTGTAGTATGTTTTGTGCAATGTAATCAGCGATATGAATATAACCAACAAAAATCTATTTTCTATAATTCATGGATTGAACTCTGTATTTTATTTGCTCTCAATGTTTGTATGCTATGGAAATGCCATTACATTTTAAAAAAAAGTAGTTTCTTACTATTTTTCTTCAATTTTTTATGTTTTTTTGCAAATCTACCAAAAAACCCTAGTTTTTTCTACCAAAAAACAATATTTTGAAAAAAATCAATTAAAAATAAACAAATCTAATTGAAAATTTGATTAAAAATTAAAAATTTTACCTGATAGAGGTGGATTCCAAATCGGATATCGGATTTCGCTCTCCACTATGCGCCCCCCGCCGATGAGCCGAAAATAAAAATGAATGAGTTTTGGTCGCGGCTTTTTTTTATATATACAGTTGACCAAAATCGGATATCCGATTTGAATCGGATATCCGATTTGGATCGGATATCCGATTCCTTTTGCTTGTGTCGGAATGAGATTTAGCCTTTTGCTTGGGTCGGAATGAGATTTGTTTATACACTGAACAAAATCGGATATCCGATTCCTAAAACTAAGTTTTCCCTCTGCCTCGGTAGTCACCCCAGCTCCAAAAAGTCAACTCACCATTTTCGCGTTTTTGAGTCGTAGAAACACGTATTTTTTCCTCCATTGCCACTTTTTGGCATACCATGATCCCACATGCCCAACAATGAATATAGATCTTTCAAGGAGACATCATCTTCAAAGGAAAGTGAGTCTTGGATGCAATCCTTGGGTAAGAGGAGATGATGGATTTAGATACTTGTGAGACTTGGGATTTTGTTAGTTTTCCCAAAGGAAGAAAGTCCATTGCATGCAAGTGTATATATAAAAATAAATTTTGTACAAATGGTTGGTTAGATTAGTACAAGGTTAGACTAGTGGAAAAGGGCTCTTCTAAGATAGAGGGAGTTGATTTTGGTGAAATTATTTCTCTTATTGTTAAGTTGATTTTTATTTGATTCCTATTATCTACTAATGTTTCTTGTGATTTTGAAAAAAGAAACTTGATGTTAAAATTATTTTCTTGCATGGGGATCTCGAGGAGGATATTTCTATGTGACATCTTGATGGTTATGTTGTGAAAGGAAAATAACACTTGGTTTGAAGGTTAAAATGGTCACTATATGGTATAAAATAGTCACCCACAATGTGGTACTAGAAATTTTATTTTTTTACATTAGATTTTAGTTTTCTAGGTGTGATGAGGATCACTATATTTATACTAAGATTATTGATGATCAAATATTGTTTATTGTCACTATATATTGATGACAAGTTATTTATGGGTAATAAAAAGGTGATGATTACAAAGCTTAAGACTCAAATTTCTAACATACTTTAGATGAAGGACTTAAGGGCTACTAAATATATCCTTGGGATCAAGATCAATGGGGATTAAGTTCACTTGAATATTTGGTTAAGTTAAAGTAAGTATGTTGACACCATTTTATAAAAAGGTTTAAGATGCATGATTGGAAGGTAGTAAATATTCTATTTTCAATTGGTAAGAAGCTTAGTTTATACATGTGTCCTAGTTCTAATGATGAATTTCAAGATATTTTGAAAGTTCTTTATTCCAATTTGATGTTAGTTCAATATGCATGCAATTGTTTGCACTAGACCAGATATAGCGCAAGTATTGAGAGATTTAAGTAGGCTTATGTCTAACCATGGTAGAGAGAATTATATTTTTGATAAAAGGATGTGTAGATATTTAAGTGGGACTTCAAATTATTTTCTAGTATATCACTTGGTACTAATGATGTGTTTAAATCATTAGAAATATAGGGTTTTTTGATGTAGATTGGGTAGGTGACTTGCATAGTTGAAGGTCCATGCAAATGACTATGGTTTTACTCTATTTAGAGGTGTAGTGAGTTGGATGAGTAAAAGGTAGCCTAGTATTGATTTCTCTAGCACAAAATTAGAGTATATGGATACTACACATGCCTCTAAGGAGGCAATATGGTTAAAATATTCAATCAGGTATTGATTTTTTATTGCAATAATGTGAAGATAGGTTGTGATAGTTAGAGTGTTATATGTTTGGCTAAAAATACTATATATGATATTGATAGTAAGCATGCTGATGCATAGTATCACTTTGTGAGAGAAATGGTTGAGAATGTTAAGGTATTTATTAAAATATTTGACACTTTGGATAATGTTTCATCTTCTATTTTTTCTCTATGTATAGCAATCAAAATGATCCAAAACAAAAATAAAAATTCTTCAAACAAATTTATCATCCATTTTTCTTATTTCTTTTGAAGGTGAAGATAGCATAATAAATTTTATTTTCACATCTAACTAAAATTACAGTATAGCATGCAAATATGCCACAGTTAGTGTGAATAATAATATTTTACTCAAATGAATTAAGTGCTACTTTATTCCTAGTCTAAATAAGTATTATTTTATTTTATATGGAATTTTATTTTTTTAATTCTTGAAAAGAGGCCACCTATATTTCATTCCTTAAAAATAGTAAATAATTCACATCAAATTAATATTAAATATATTACATCTCATTATAATAGCAAAAATATAATAAAAAAGAATTATGAATTATTATTAATAGTAAATATAGTCTATAATTTTATTTAAATAATTATAGTTGGACATGTGGGCAGTGGCTTTTCTCTCCTATAATACTTTCTACTAATGTTTAATTAATGTTTAATTATTATATACTATTTTTATAGGATGTCCACTAAGCGAAGTGTGAGTTTTTTCTAGGTTGTTTTCACTTGTTATTTTAGGATTACATAATGGTTTTCCTTCTCACAAATTTCTATAAATTGGAGCCTTGAGATAGTAGTTTAATATTGAGTTGTAAGTGTATACAACTAAAATCAGTAAAGACATTTAATTAATTAAATACTAGTTATTTAATTAATATTTGACTACGTATAAATAAATTCTCAATTTATTTATATAGTTCACCCTTTTTCTAAATTCTCCAAATCTAAAATCATATTCTTCTAATTTAATTAAATAAAAAAATTTCTAAAGTTTGTTTTATTTAATTAAGTTTCACTAATCCCAGATTAGGAATTCAAGCACATGTCTACAACTTTTTCATGCCACCTCACCAAGGCACATGAAATTAAATAATTCTAATTTTTAATTAGAATTATCTTCAAACACATGGTATTTTTCTCCCACACTTGATTCCTCCATCCATTTGGCATGTTGCCTTTGGTCAATAGATTCCTCCATCCATTTGGCATGTTGCCTTTGGTCAATAGATTCCTCCATCCATTTGGCATGTTTTCTTTGGTCAAGGGAACACCTTCTTGATTCTCTTCATCTCCACCATTCATCCCTCTTGTTTGAATTTGGACTGTTGATCTTTGCCACATCATAATATGCTTGGAAAATCCTATAAATACAACCCTTTGGCATTGCATTTTGCATCCCACATTTGAGTAGAGTTATCATGTAGAAATATCATTTGAGCTATTGGAGCATTTGGAGTCTTATAGTTAGAATAATTTTTTTCTTTGTAGTTGCATATAGAATCATGTTTAGTTTCATATTTAGCATTGTAGAATCACACTTTTCTTTATAGTTGCATTTTATACCATCCTTTGCTTTTTAGTTGCATTTTAGATTAGTATATTCATAGTTAGCATTTGAGAATATGCAGAATCATCCTAGCTTCATATCATAGCATTTACATTGTAAAATCTAACACCATTATCCATTCATCATAATATCCATTATCATTTTCATCATATAGTTTCATGTAGGAATTTAATTGTCTTACATGTTGAATATTATCTTGTTTCTCAAGTGTCATTTTAACAACCATAGTGCACATAAAAATTTGAGAGCCAAATGGTTTAATAAATCCTTGAGAATAGAGGACAATGAGACATTCTTAAAATATTTGTTAAACTACAAAATAGAGTAGTTTACTTGATTCAAATATTTGATATAATCTATTTCATTAAGGTTTGTGTTGATTTACTAACAATTGCCACATTTCACACACACATAAAATTGTGCCCACTATGGGGCTAGACCCCATTTCTAACAATTTTCTAGAAAATTTCATTTAAACAGGCTGGACATGACATTTTAGTGCAACCAAAAATTCTTTCGGCACATACGACTTCTATTTTGGCACATTTGACAAATCTTTTAGCATATTTGGGGTTTGTTTCGACACATCGATTAATCTTTTAGCACATACATCAACTATTCTAGCACATCAAGGGAGTATTTTAGCGCATTTGGTCTTTCATTTAGTGCATTCATTACATCTTTTAGCACATTCAGTAATTCTTTTAGCGCATACATGATTTCTTTTAGCACATTGAGTATCTATTTTAGTGCATTGAAATAATCTTTTAGCATGTTGAATGATTGTTTTAGTGCATTTGGTAAAATTTACAAAATTTTCAAAATTTGAGAACTAATTTGTGTTTTCTGCTTGCAAGTACTTTATACGAGCTAGTGAAAGAAAATCTTATGAAACTACTAATGGTCTATGTAGGGGTTGGAGTTATTTTATGCTTTCTTTTGGTTAAGATAGGAATCTAGCTTAATTAAAAGGTTAAAGAACACCATGTATTCCATGCTTGATGAATGGTAGGCATATTCTCTCCCCTAAATTGGGTGACCAAAAAGCTAGACCCATTCATTTTTATATTTTTATCCATAGAGTGGCCAACCTTGTCGGAAAAAGTAATCACCCAAGGGAATGACCCAACTAGTAACACGCTAAAGCCAAACGAATTCCAACTGGGATATAAATGTGGGTACTTGGGGAAAGTTCAAGTATCCTGAGGATTATTTTGACAAGAAGGGAAGCAATGGTCACTTGCTGCATGGATGATCCCCCACGAAAAAAATTCCTATATTAAAACCCTTTGTTGTGGCAAGGTCAAAAGCCTTATTCTATTTACTAGCACATGAACGATCATTCTGAGTCTGTTCCACATTTTTGTGGCTTTTAGTAGAGATGAGAAGTATGCCATGGGAGATTCATGGGTATTGATGCTTGGTTGTGCCAAGAAGTGATTTTTGCGGAGAGAAGCCAGTGGGGTCAAGCATCTAATCATCTACTAAAAGTAGGTGCAGTTGGAGTAAAATCCAAGTGGGAATCCAGTAAATATTGTCCTACACAACCTTAAGTTGTACATGTTTGATGTGTTTTACCAAGCTGCTTTTAAAAAAAAATCAAACAAAACATCACACACTCAGAGTGAAAACCTTGATTCAAAAACATCTTTTGAAACAACCAATTCTCTGACTAAAAAATAGAAAAAATCAAACAAACTTGCAAGAAACTATGACATTTTCCCAGTTCATCCCATCCACTGCTTATTCTAGCGCATTTATACCTTTCTCTAGTGCATCCATCTATTGTTATAGCACATACACTATATTTTCCATTGCATCCAAGTAGTTTTTATAGTGCATCTATGCAATCTTCTAGCGCATTTATCCTCTGTTATAGAGCATACACTACATATTTTAGCACATAGACCTTCTGTTTTAGCACATGTAGGAAATATTATAGCACATCTATGCAATCTTCCAGTGCACACATTTACTATTTTAACGCATCTGGGCAGTCTTCTAGTGAATCCATCCTCTGTTATAGCGTATCCAATCATTCTTATAACACATCTTTCAAATCTTTTAGCGCATCCAGTAAACTCAAAACCAGAGAGTTAAATTCACCATATGTTTTTCTTTTTGAACTAGAAAATTAAACCATCATGGCTTAGACTGAAGAATACCCCCTTCACAGATTTCATCAACCTGAAATAGCTGAGGATCAATTGAATGCTTTAGCTCATCAAATGAAAAACCTTCAACAAAAAATCTGGGATATGCAAAGGGAAACAACCACAGAGAGATATTTGCTTCCAAACATTTGTTCTTATTCCTCTAATAGAAATCTAGACATGACACCTTCTCCATCAACAACTACATCATCCAAGTTCAATATTTTTGAATATTTGAAAAAATTAAATCAGAATCCCAAATCTTAGTCCTCAAATACAAATGATATTGAACAATCTTACCATGTCATGCATCTATCTTCATCTCCCATAAGTCAAAATAAGTCTCAGGATTCTTTCACTCAAGTTAACAATGCCATCCAACCACCTTCTTCTATCATATCTTCTATATCCAGTGATTCATGCCAATCTCTCAGTCCAAACCATGTTGTCATAGACTCCTCTGCACTTCAAGATCAAAACATTCTTTCCACTTCATCCAATGATACCAAAATTCTAAAAGTTCTTCCAATCTTCAACCAAGACTGAATCTCTCAAGAATTCTATAATGATCCCCTCCTTTCACTTTTCATCCATGATGACTCCCTTCCATCTCAAAAGAAAAGTATCCTTCTGAGTACTTCTTCCACCCTATCTAATGAATTCATACCATCTCATGATTCCATTGTATCCCAAGAGCATGATAATTCTTCCATCCTATCTAATGATGTCCTATCACTCGATGATCAAGATATGGTTTCTACAAAATCTCATGATTCCCTTCCTCATGAAGATCAAGATATGCTTCATCTGAGTATATCCCTTCATTTCATGAGGATGTTCATCCTTCTCAAGATCAAGATATGCATTTCACACCACTACATGATGAGTCCACACCTAATAAATAGCAAGCTACTCCATTTCTTACACCTTGTGATCCTTTTCCAAGTCAAGATCAAAACACCCTATCATCCCCATGTTAAGATCCTATCACACCTATACTAGCCATCCATGATCACCACACCTACAAATTGGGATCCTCCACCTTTATCCGATTTGGTTTACTTCTGACACCTATCCTTTCATCCATATCATATCCTCCCCAAAATGGACTTGAATCTTGTTTCACAAACAACACATATCCCATTGGTAAACAAATGTGTCAAACTATGAACTACAAATGAAAAGGATTAGGACTTCATGAATAAGGTATCCTGAAACCCCTTTTTGTCCAACAAAATCCATATTATCACAGCCTTGGTTATACACCTAAGTGTCCTAGTCCATCAAACCTACCATCTATCTTAGGTCCTCATCCTAATCCACCAAACCTTCCATCTATCCTAGGTCCTCATCCTAGTCCATCAAACCTTCCCTCTATCCTAGGTCCATATCCTATTCCTCAAGAGCAACAAAGAAACACATCCTTGATGTCCTTTTTAAATTCTACCTACAGTTACTCATCCATAATACCTCCATACCATTCATATCAATCCACCCCTCCCATTACTCTTGAAAGCAATTTGGGTGCCAACTATCAAAAGCTTCCATATCAACATCCATATGTGTCAAAGGATCAACATGTCTCCTTGAAGAGGCATGCAAAAATAAAAGAAAATTTGATCCAAAATCAAAGGAAAAATAAGAAAGGCCACAAAAGGCTCATCAAAGCAAAAAGGAAATTTTCAAAGACCACAAAGGTCCATAAATCAAAAGAAAATTTCAAAAGGCCACAAAGGCCCATCAAAGCGAAAAGAAAAATTTCCAAGGCCACAAAGGCCCATAAAGGAAAAAGAAAAATCTCAAAGTCCACAATGGTCCACAAAGCAAAAATCAAAGTCAAAATTCATGTGGATTCCAAAAAGTTTCATAGAATCAATAAAATCTAAAATGGCATCTAGATTTGTTAATCCAAAAGCTTCCTCCAATCTTCCATATAAAAACCTATCACCTTCCAAATCTATTTTTCCTCCATCACTTCACCACCCTTCAAGGTGTGTGCCAATGTTGACCTTGCAATCCTTTCCATCTATCCATTAGAAAGCCTTCCCACCTCCTATACATTACCCAACATTCATACCCCAATTTTCTCCTTTAATCCAAACCTATGGATAAGTCCTTAGTTCTTCCATCATACCTTTAATATGCCAACATTTATGAGTTTAATCCCCATTTTCATGGTTTATTAAAGGGATATTTTGTCGTGAAACTTGATGCTTAAGTCCTTCTTCCATCTTCATATCATGCCTATATTATATTCCACATTTCCACCTTTAATCTTAACAAGGTTAAGGATTTCCTTGAACATTGTATATCTTATCCTATACGTGCTTTATCCATATCTTTAGTATCATATCCTTCGCCATATCCATATTCCATCATTCTTTTGAAATATGTATCCTTTCTTCCTTTCCTTGGTCTTGATGAGCAATAGGGGAAATATACTTGGGCCTTGTGTCTGTATCTTATCTAGTTGATTTTGATCATCCCATTCATTATTATTATCCTTGCATTTTCTTCCATTCTATATCTGCTAGCTTATCAAAATCCATGTCCCATTTTATTCCTTTTTTCTTGACAAGATTAGGGGAAAGTTTGGTCATCTCATTCCATCTTAAATGTCCTTCAAAAATCAAAAAAAAAAATTCAAAATCTGAAAAAAGATCAAAACCAAAAATTAAAAAAAAGATCAAAAAATTAAAACAAAATACCAAAAAAAGAGAAAAATACATAAAAGTGAAAAAAAAATCATAAAATTTGAAAAAGTGCAATAAAAATAAGTAGTGAAAACCTGGCAACGGGCGCTATTTTTGATAGGTTAGTTTTTCCATCTATTTGAGTAGGTCGACCATTCACTTTTGCCATCCATTTTCCTATCATTGGAAAGCTCCATGTACATATCCTGACATTGTGGTCATGTCTCACCCTAGACTGGGGGAAAAATCCTGAACTCACTGGGGGCAAATAAACTTTGAGCTTGAACCAACAAACAAACAGTAGTAGTACAACACAACCCAAAACAATAATCATAGTGCAACTCAACATTGAACATTAATCACCATTAGTAACACATCAACCATCCAAATAAAAAATCCAAATCAATCAAACTAAAAACAAACCTAAAATGGATGATGTTCCTTCTGAATCATGGCTTTATCACTGTGGCATGAATGTTCAACTGTTGAACTTTGTTTTTTGTTATCATATCTCTGGAGCACCTTGATGATGTATCGCACTAGAGGAGCTAGGAAAGAGTATGATTTTTCTTTGTCTGTTGTATGTGAGTTGATCACTATTACTGTGCAAATTTTTGCGAGACGTGCTCTACAAAGTATCACTGATGACATTCTGAATTTGCATAGGAATACGGTTAACTCTTGTCTATTTACCTAGGTAATGCTTAGGTCATCTCAGTTTAATTATACCCAGATGCTTATGTGAACTTGCAATATCAAACATCATGAAAGTAGTACTCAGGTCATCATGGTCTAAATTATGCCATCGATGCTTGTACTCACTTTCAACATTTTAAAGGCTCAATGATGATAAAAAGCACGACAAATCGACTGTTACGAATGACAACATCTACATATTAGATTTGCATGGTTAAGTTAGATTGCATCCATGTTAGCTTGCTTCTGTATCTATAGGGTTTCCAAAGTTGTAACAAATTTAAAAATGATGTTATCTCTGACACTAATGGATTGAGTACACTTGACATTACCAAAAACACATCATTTTCATATGATTGCACATTAGTTGCATCATCATTTGTATACATTAGAAAACATTATCACATCATTCATCCATCCATGCATCACATCATAATATTTGCATTAGAAAACACAAAAATACATGCATCACATCTCATTTACATAATCAAACATCATTTCATATAGGTTGCATTAAAAAAGTGGTTCACTAAACTTAAATGAGGGAGTCTCTTCAAATTTCCAAGAAAGTTGGGAAATATTTCTGGTTTTGTCAAGCTTAACTTAATAAACAATCAACTGATGGAAACCTTCCCATAGCTCTTGGAAGTTGGATAGATTCAGTCATTTAAGCTTAAGACCCTAGAGGTTTCAAATTCTTGCAAACTCAGTTAAGCATAATCATTTGCATCACATAATCATAATTCATCTTACAAAACATCAGGGTATGTGCAGGATCATGATGGGCCAAAAAGTGGCGATATGATGGGTATTTGTAGGGCATGTGGCTGACAATGCTTTTTAAAACCAAAATTGATGAAATAAAAAGGGTTTTTAAAGGAGATTCTCAGCTTTCCACCAATATAAATTATGCTTTACTTTGAATTTAATAAATAATTATTAATAATTTTCTATTTGAATTACGAGTAAAGTCCTTATTGATAGGGTGATTGAAAAACATCTATAGCTTTCAAACAGTATGATATTTTTTGAATCCGATACATGTGTCACATTCTATGCTTCGCATACTATAGGATTAAAGAAAAAAAATTGAATTTCATGAAGTTTTGACCAAGTTAAGGTGGCTAGACATACAAGTTTTTTATATTTTTTAAAGTTTGTTATAAAAAAATCATAATTAATTATTTATTTGGAAAAAAATTACAAAAAATGTATGCATCACATAGGGACATGAGTCCTCTACTTATATCTAAAATCTTATAAAAAAATATTATCATTTTATTGTGGTTAGGGTGGTCAGACAGACACCTACTTCTTATTTTTCCCTGAAATTTAAGTACTACTACACTGAAATTTCAAATTTTCACCAAATATATTTTTATTTTTTTAAATAAACCTAGTAGTTTAGAAACTACATTCAATTTGCTATAAATTCTATTCTTACATATTTTTGAAATAATATAGATAACTTATTCAAATTTTTACGTCAAGTTGCCTAACTCTGATTTTTCTGAATTTTTTGCCACTTAAGGGCATGTTTTTTGCATGATGATCCTGCACATACCCATCATCCATATGTCATATAATTTTCATTACATCCATTCATAATCAGTATAAACATCACATAATCATCATTGCATACATAACATAAGCATCATAATATAATCATCATAAACACATAAGAACTAGGTACCATCACATTATTATACATCATTCATTCATCCATTACATTGTCTCTTTGCATGAGAAAAAGTACAAACACATCACATAAATTTCATCACATTGGCATAATAAAATCCATCGCATGTATCATATAGGCATCATTCATAAAACATCATAGAAAACACATCAATTGCATCATCATTTGCATCCATAATATATACTATCATCAGTTTCATATAGAATATCACATAACATAAATAATGGAAATTAAATGCATCCATCATAATCATCATGATCAACATCATAACATATAAATAAAATGTATCCATAACATATCATATCATCATCATATAGACACATCAATCAAAATCATCGACGCATATCATATATAACCTCAAAATCATAATGTTAGAGTGTACAAGGATATCCAAAAGGTATAAAGAGATACATCAATATCAAAAATGGCAATGTATCATAAAGTATGAAAATAAGAGGTACATCATCAATGTCTCATATACATCAGTGTATACATCATGTCCAAAATACATTAGAAAATCATAAACTAGAGCTAGGTTGTGCTCCCCCTAAATGATGTTGGCATATGACCTATATCCCCCCCACCTGATAGACGTGCACCAGGATCTCTGTGATCTCCAGGAAATGGCTGTGTGAAACCCATGCTAACGATACAAGATCGAGACCTGCCAGACCGAGATTGTGTAAATCTCTCCCACCGCTTTGGAGGAACTACCTCATGATATATCCCTCGGTAAAACTTAGCCTCCTAGGCAGTGTGGCATATCTCTCTGAAATAATATGAAGCCTCGGTAGCCACTAAAGCCTATTGTAGCCTCTTAGTGATGGCCTCAACCTACTCTATCCACCACCTAAAAGTGTCTCTCTCTACAACCAATGTGAAAGTTTTCCCCTACACCTATCCCTAGACTTGTACTTGTGCAAGCTGGGCTTGTATCTACTGCACCTGCTGCCTAGCAACATCCCTCTCGCCCGTCAGAGTCTATACCTATCCTTGTGCCTATGTAAGTAGAGCCTTTACCTACTCTAACTAACCCTACAACATTTGAACCTGCACCTATAAAGCAAAAATATATGTTTGTTGATGTTGTGATGACAGTCTAATCTCCACCCGCTACTGTGATGGGGCTACTAATGATTGCCTCTTACAAGGCACTCACATCTCTCCAACATTTGGATTTGGCCCTGGTCCACCCCCATCGCCTCCATCATCACCACCCTCACTATCATCTCCATCTCCCTCACTACCCTCACTGTTGTCTTCCTCCTCTCTCTACCATCTCCGTCAATGACCTATTACCACCTCCTCCTCTAGTAATGGTGTCGGTTCATCTGGAATGGTGATACATGGGAAGGGATGCATGAACATATATTGAGCATACTCCTCTGATATCGAAGCATCAGTAATATATGGAAGAACATCCCAAGGAATGACCTGTAAACCATAGAAATGTTGCATGACTACATCATAAGATAAACTAGGCCTCCACTCAGTCGAATATGTCTGTCATCAAGCATAATGTGCCACTCCCTAGGGCATCCCCTGCACTCTACCATAGTTCCTTAGTACCCTCAGTAGCAAGAATTGACCATGAAACTGTCTATCCTCTGCACTCTACAAGTGTACATATGGCCTCAGGGTGGCACACTGTCTATCCCCAACTGGCCATGAAACTGCTATATGCTCCTAGGCCCAGACCTAGAGCAATGTGATCCCCATTGATAAACTCACCCCTCAACAGTAGATGACCTGATGCAAATCATGGTACAAGTGCACGAGCATAGAACATCCCTATGCATATCTGGTGCCCTATACAATCATGCTCTCTAGGATCCTCCCCTAGCCAACTAACAGTCCCTTTGACCTACGATTAGGACAAAGGAACCCTCCAATGAAACCAGCTAACATAGAAGGAAAAGTGGTGTATCTATCAACCATGTACTGCCATGAAATCTCATACCCGCATATATGCTCATCCTCAAAAACTCTACACAATGCCTTGGTCCCACCATGCTCATGAGTATCATACAATACAAGCTCTCTAATCACGGGAATCCATAGAATCTCATACACATCCTTGGGAGTCACTATGATCTCATCAGTCAACAAATAAAAGGTGTTGTGCTCACTATGCCACCTCTCTACTAGCACTATCAACAATTACCTATTCACCCTAATTTAGGGAATATCAAGCAATGATGATAAACCACATCATGCAATGACGTCTCAACCGATCTAAGGTGTGAAATCAAATCCCACATCCTGGGAAATCACTCTCTAATCTGTAAGTTAGTCAAAGCCTCCTATCATCACAAAATATCACAAATCAGTTAATCAAATCAATCACATCAATTAGCTAATCAAATCAATCACATCAATTAGTCAATCAAGCAATCCAAATCAATCAACATATCAATCTAATGAGCTCTGGTGAGACTTTGATCAAATCTTGTGAGCATCCATCTATCATTCAACCTCACCTATCATGAGGTTTATCAGATCAATCAATTTTAACCTTGCCTATCATGAGGTTTATCAGATCAATCAATTTTAACCTCGCCCATCATGAGGTTTATCAAATCGATCAATGCACCTCGCCTATCATGAGGTTCATCAAATCAATCAATGCACCTCACCTATCACGAGGTTCACAAATCAACTCAACATCACCTATCATGAATTTTATCAGAACAATCAACCTATAATTGATCCTTGCCTATTATGAGGTCAATTATCATCATCCTATCATTACATCTCACCTATCATGAGATCAATGGACATCTAACCTATCAACATCATCAATCATCATCAACACAAAGGCTGACACGATTAAACATCATCGACATCAAGGAATCTAATCTGGTCTAAAATTTCACCAATGCGATAGAATTTTCTTTCTATGAGCTAAAAAACCTAATGCACCAGAAAAAGTCATCAATGCACTAGAACAGAGGTTCTATTCGTTGAAACACTAGATGCGCTAGAACAAGGCCCCAATGTGCCAAAGTCTCCTATGCACTACTTCGATCTCTCTATGTGCTAATCTAATTTCCCTAAGTACTATTTTGGTGCTTCTATGCACTAGTTCGGACAACCTATGCACTACATCATTCAATGTGCTAGTTCATCTATCCTGTGTGCTACATCGCTATCCCTATGCGCTAGATTATTCTATGTGCTAGAACAGACTATGTATGTGCTACTTCGGGATGTCTATGCTCTAAAAGAATTCAAAATCTGAATTTAAACAAGAAAAAGAAGGAAAAATCAAATGCATGAATTACGAGGAAAGTTTTCAGGGTACTCACCAGAGGTCCGTACGCTACTGGGCGACTATGCCACTTGACCCAATCAAACTAGTGCTTGTGATAGGGGATCACCATTCTACTCCAAATTTGCACAAGTCACTCACTCACAAGTTTTCAAATTGCCAAATGCTCAAATGAAGTTTCTAATCAACTTTTTAACCTTTCAAGATTAATTAACATTTTATGGGGATGTTTTATTTTTATTTTTTTTCAAAGTGGCCTTAATTAATCAGATCATCACCTACTGGCTTATATATCATTTTTTAGGAGATAAATCAATTCTGAAACATAAAATTTTGAGATCATCATCAAATCATCTTAAAATCATCAAAAATTTCAAAAAATCCAAAAAATCCAAAAAATTCCAAAATTCACTGATTTATCTCCCGAGGGGGCATATATCCATTAATACCTAAAAATCAGCGTCTTGGGCATCAATTTTTTTTCTCGGCATCAGTATCAAATTTTTCTTTGAAGCAACATATAAATACATTACTTCAAAGAGGGGCAAAATGTATACACCTAAAATCAATCAAGACATTTAATTAATTAAATACTAGTTATTTAATTAATATTTGACTATGTATAAATAAATTCTCAATTTATTTATATAGTTCACCCTTTTTCTAAATTCTCCAAATCTAAAATCATATTCTTCTAATTTAATTAAATAAACAAATTTTTAAAGTTTGTTTTATTTAATTAAGTTTCACTAATCCCAGATTAGGAATTCAAGCACATGTCTACAACTTTTTCATGCCACCTCACCAAGGTCACATGAAATTAAATAATTCTAATTTTTAATTAGAATTATCTTCAAACACTTGGTATTTTTCTCCCACACTTGATTCCTCCATCCATTTGGCATGTTGCCTTTGGTCAAGAGTTTCCTCCATCCATTTGGCATATTTTCTTTGGTCAAGGGAACACCACCTTGATTCTCTTCATCTCCATCGTTCATCCCTCTTGTTTGAATTTGGACTGTTGATCTTTGCCACATCATAAGATGCTTGGAAAAGCCTATAAATACAACCCTTTGGCATTGTATTTTGTATCCCACATTTGAGTAGTTATCATGTAGAAATATCATTTGAGCATTGGAACATTTGGAGTCCTATAGTTAGAATCATGTTTTTCTTTGTAGTTGCCTATAAAATCATGTTTAGTTTCATATTTAGCATTGTAGAATCACACTTTGCTTTATAGTTGCATTTTAGATTAGTATATTCATAGTTAGCATTTGAGCATATGCAGAATCATCCTAGCTTCATATCATAGCATTTATATTGTAAAACCTAACACCATTATCCATTCATCATAATATCCATTATCATTTTCATCATATAGTTTCATGTAGGAATTTAATTAGCTTGCATGTTGAATATTATCTCGTTTCTCAAGTGTCATTTTAACAACCATAGTGCACATAAAAAACTAAGAGCCAAATGGTTTAATAAATACTTGAGAATAGAGGACAATTAAACGTTCTTAAAAGATTTGTTTAACTGCAAAATAGAGTAGTTTATTTGATTAAAATCTTTGATATAATCCATTTCATTAAGGATTGTGTTGATTTACTAATAATTCCCTCATTTCAAACACATAGTAAGTATCCAAGTGCTCCTAAATTTCTCAAAGAACTAAAGTGAAGAGTATTGTTGTATACATCTCTTTGAAGATAAATAATATTGTTTCCCCCTTTCTCATGTGGGGTTTTTTCTTGAAATAATTTTTCCACATAAATTTAGTGTTATCTTTGGTATTGTTGATTTTATTCTTTTATGTTGAATGTTACCAATCACATTATCATATTGGGTGATGTTTGTTTTAGATTTGTAAACACTTTCTTAAGTTCTTAGAAGTTTAGTTTCACCATGTTTCTCAACATGGGCGATGGTGGAGGACTACTAGGATGGATGTGGCAAGAAAAACAAGTGGATGAGCATTGATAATTCCTACAAGCATTAGACCTATGTAGGTTAGTGCTATTTTTGCATAGGTCATACCCTACATAACCCAAAATAATATATTTAAAATTGAAAGAAAAAAATTCATAGTGTGTGGATGATGCAGAGTCAATCTAGGGTGCAACAACCAAGGAAGTCCACGTGGTATAATGGCATAGTCCTTCTATAGAGGTTTTATAAACATACAAAGTGTACAAAATTTTGTACAACTACCATTGGTAGCCTCTTCAAAACCTAGAAACTTTTTTATCACAAAATAAAAAATGTTATATATCAAAATTTATTTATTGGCCCTTTTGAGTGCAATGCTAGTGTCTTTTATTCTCTATGACAAACCATATGAAAAGAAACCTACCATGACTCTTACAAAATTAAGCTAGTTTGGAAAGAGATTTGCAAGGAGGCTTTGATACCATGTGTGAGGAGCTAAAATCTCTTGTAAAATAAAAATAAACACTTCCAAAAATCAAAATACTACAAAAAAAAACAAATTATCATATGCAACAACAATATATAAAATATACAAAAGTCTTACATATAAAGGCAATGATAAGGTGGTGAGAAGATATGAGTGAAACTCTTACTACTCTTCCAAAAGGGAAAGGTATATAAGACTCTACAAACAATTGTTGGAACACTTGGTGAGTCCATATACAGTGAGGAAAAATGTGAAATGTCTTCCAAATAAACTTAAGAATAGTATAAATAAGACCTTTCTAAATAGACCAAAAATTAACTAATTATATAATAACTCTTTTCACAGTAACAATATTTATATCAGATTATTAACATAACGTATGCTTTATTTCCTTACAGCATCCAAACAACCAATTAGAAATGGACATGATTTTAGTTCTCCCCTAACCTAAATGACTTCATTACAAAATCGTTTAAGCTACATCGCGGGTCCCCAAATCATTGAAATATATTGCATTTGAATGGCATTTCTCGATTGTAATTTAAAGACCTTGAGGCGCAGCCTTGGAATGAAATACTAGCAAAGTGCCGAATAGTAATATGACCAAAAGAAATCAATGGAGATCTCTCATTCTCGGCTAGTTTCCACTGAAAATTTTCGTCAATTTCTTAGTCATGAACTGGGGGGCATGATCCGTTCTACAACCACCTCAATCGCAATCGCCTTGACAACCGACTTCAACACAGCAAATCGCTGGGCGGAGTAGGTTGTTGAAAGGAATATAAGAGCTTCTTTAGACAATCACCGACACGCTTTTTCTTTCACCGATGGTCTACTTAATGCGGCAATAACTACCAACATCCTCATAAACAACTTTAGTTTATTATATTGTTCGATTGGAAATTTGAACACTTGTGGTAAGTCGGAAGAATTCTTAATAGAAGATGATGTGGTCTTTCTCCAGTGGTTAGGAAGGGTGAAGATTAGGACACTATTGTAATACTTGATTTCTTGTGCTGTCGTCAGTTTGAATTCTTTCTAATAATGCCTTACAACAAAGAAACTGTACCACCTCAACCACCCTATGGAAACATACTCTGAGTTGACATTTTAGATATTATTTTTATAGAAAATCTTCACCTTTGACACACTTACATTCAAATCGACAGTCGTCAAGACGGAGTAAAGTTTTGCGTTCCATGTCGAGATGGACACACTTACATGTAATATGAGTATTCAAAATTTTTTCAAAATATATGTTTGAGTTTTAAACTAACTGAAACGTTGAACAAAGAGTCCAATTTTAAATTGTTTGGTATAAGTTTCAGTTAGTTATGAAAACTCTGGCTATTGTAGGAGTGGTCTGAATTGAAGTTATAACCAATTTTCAAATTACAATCAATGTCAGTCTATTTTATATAATCAATCAATTGATAACATCAATCCAATTTCTAATAGGGTTGACTATTTTCAATGATCGAGTGGTTCCTACCAAAATACAAGATCAACTCAAAAAATTCTCAAAATACAATTGCTCCCACAAACAATGCCACATTTAAAAAATGATGTAGCTCTTGCCAAAAATGTCACACTAAAACAAGCCAACCAACCAATCAATCTAATATATTCTCTAGGTGAGCTACAATCTTTAGTTGCAAGGTGGTTCTTTTCAAAATGCTACATCAGCCTAACTAAATCTAGTCACTCTCTATTGCCTTTCCCTATTAGCCTAGCCTAGATCCTCCTTTTCTCTGGTCATTGTTGTTTTGAGCTTCTAATCAACCATGTTACTAATCTTTCATTTTCTAATAGAGTTTTGTATGGGTTGTATGGTTTCTTTGTAGGTACTCTTACGTTGCCAAAAGTACTCTAAACATTCATGTTGGTGATACTTCTACAAAGGTATTTCCTACATATTATATAGTACTCATTATTTCTAAATAATACAATTTGTCTTTCTTTTAGCATGTGTAATTTTTTTCTTAGGAGGGCTTCCCTATGATTAAATTTATTTGTGCATAGCTCTTCTCATTAGCTAGCACATAAAGTGTTTTGTACACCTATGATTTCTTTTATTTTCGTATTAGGCCTAATGACCTCTAAATATAGATGTTTGAGAAAATTGTTTTTTGTACATATCTTGGATTGAGTGGGAGCTTATGCAAAATAAGATCTTTATGTAAGAAAAATAGAAATAACATTATCGATAGGGATGCATGATTGTAGGAGTGGTTTGAATTAAAGTTATAACTAAGTTCCAAATTGTGGCCAATCTAGGTCCATTCTACCTAATTAATCAACTGATAATATTAGTTCAATTTCTAATTGGGTTGGCTACTATATTTTGCAATGAGGTGGTTCCTACCAATATTCCATGTCAACTCAAACAATTTCCCAAATACAATGGCTCCAATAGATAATGTCACATTTCTAAAATGGAGATAGCTCTTACCAAGAAGATCACAACAAGTAAAACCAAGCAACAAATTAATCTAATATTATCTATAGGGAAACTACTTTATTTAGCTACAAGGTGGCTCTTTTCAAAACACTACATCAACCTGTAGTAATGGAAAAAGTATCCCTTTTCCTTACTTGATTTGGAAATAATTGAAATTGAATTAACCTAATAGTGCCTAGGTTTAATGTTGTAATGTGTTGTACACATTCACATTACTCTAGGCCCCCTTTTCAAATGAAATGTACCTCATTTATGGTGTTGTAAAGTGTTGTAATACACTTTCACACTTATCTAGGGTCTCATTAATTAATTGTGGTTAACTAGAGTTAATTATCCCCTTTAATTCAAATTTAAGCCTTATTTATAACACCTTCTGAAGGATCTATCCTGACACCCATCAAATTGTAAAACATTTAATTTGGAAAATTTGAGGTCCTAGAAAATGGTGTTAGGACGCATTCACCTTTAATGGTGAATGGGTCCTCCCTCTATAGAATCCCTCTTTCTTTACATATTTGACATGGGCTTTGATGTTCTTTCACCCTCTCAGAGCAAGGTCTTGGAAACTTGTGCTAGAACCCATTCACCCTAGGTAGCGAATCGGTCCTACCTTAATAAGGAACCCTTTTTTGAATTTGATTTTGGCAAGATTTTTAATAATTTTTATTTCCAAATTTGGTGTCAACTTAAATTATTTAAATTTCGGGGTTAATCTCTGGATTTAGTATAAATATGGGGTTAATTCACATAGCTTCATCCTAGATCTTCATGAGCACTCAAGAGTATATTCACAAGAGCATTCCAAAGGTGTTCAAGGGTAGATTAGTGAAGTTTATTGCAGCAATTGGAGATCATTTCATCATGTCAAAGGTGTAGTGCATTCATGCATGTTGTTTAGCTAAGATAGTTGATGTGGCATTGAAGATCTACTTGCAAAAATTATTTCCTTTGAGATCAAGATCTACATTCTTCACGGCCACCTCATGTTAGTTTGTAGATTTATACTCCAAGACAACTTCCAAGGTATCAACATTTCATTATTTCATGTTCATGCTTCAATTTCATTATCTCATCATTTGGTTTAATTTCCTAAAAGAGGTTTGACTTAGGCAAACCCCTGTTCACTAACAATCAATAATTTTTTCTCCTCTTGAATGTGTGTTTGTAGGTTTACAGGTTGAAGGTCAATTGGAGAACAAGATTTGAAGTAAAGTTGTCAAAGTTGTCGTCCATAGTGCAAGAACACAAAAATAAGGCTACATAATTTTTTCTAGACTTTCAGGGGCTGAAAACTTGGGAGTTGAGAGTGTAGACATTGAAGTACACAACCCAAAAGTCAATATCTTGAAATCCTAAAAGGACCCATTAGCCGCTATAGGTGAATGAGTCCTCAGTAGGGCTTGAAGCAGTGAAAATTTGGGATTTGGGAGTGTAGACTGAGAGGAATAAAACCTAAAATTTACTTTATGTAACACTAACATGGACCCATTCTCCACTAAAGGTGAATGAGTCCTTTGTGGCCTAAAAGCATAAAGTTTTCTACAAGGTACACATTATTTCAAGCTCTCAAAACTTCCCACATTGTTGCTATAATAGTTAGGATTAGTTTTTTATTGTTATTTGCATGTTTTGGCCCTCATAATTGAATGAAACACACACCTAATGAAAATTAGGTTCATCATTGATACCCTATTGATCATGAACCTATTTTTCTACATTTCTCAACCAAACCAAATTTATTCATTGTCTATTACCTTTTCCTATTCCCATAGATTAGGTCCTCTTTCTTTTTCATTTCCATTCAAAGCTTCCAATCAACCATGTTACTAAGGTTTTCATTTTATAATAGAGTTTTACATGGATTGAATAGTTGCTTCATATGTATCATTATGTTGCCAAAATTGCTCTAGACATACATGTTGGTAATACTCCTATAGATGCATCTCCTAGATATTATATTATAATAATTATTGATAACTAATATTATTGGTTTTTCTTACATAATATACATTTTTTCTCTTGTGATGGTTTTACAATATAAATCTTGTGTTAAATGATTTTTACTATATTCTATATTTTTTAATAACTGCAAATATTAATTTTATTTGGACATACCTCTCATTAATTAGTGTAGGAAGTGTTTTTCACACCTATTTTCCCTTTAATTTTGGTGTTAGACCTAATGACTTCACAATTTAGGTGTTAGGGAAAACATATTTTGGTACTAATCTTGGATTGAGTGAGAACTTGTGCAAACAAAGATCTTAATGTCAAAAGAATGTAAATAACATTAATGATGAAGATGGAGAAATTATCAAGTAGGAAATTTAATCATTAGAATCTCATCATAGAGGATATACTTGTAGATAAAGATCTATGAGGTACAATATTTGAATCCAAATGTAATGCAATGTCATAAGAATATTAGAATAAATTGAACAAACAATTAATGTTTCTTATTACACTTTGTTTGGCAGACTTCTTTTTGTTAAATGTACATGAAGAAGCCACCATAATATCTTGCTAAACCCCTACTAAATAATTCTTTTCTAACAAAAAATTGTTTACTCTCAAGATGGAGGATAGTGGTCCAATTATCAAACACCTAAACATATATTCAATATGTTATTATTAGAAATTAAGATCTTAGGATACAAATCAATATAAAAAATATTAAATAACTAAAAGAGAATCATACAAGGATAGATTTTACACATTACCCAAGATATACATAGGGAAAACCCTTTTGGGTAAGAAAATTCATAAAGCATCATTTTATTAAAACAATTACAAAAAATCATCTATTAAAAAATAGACTAAGCCTTGGGACACTCCTCAACATAATTTCACATGGCCAATAATATCTCATGTTAATAGTGATATAATTTAGTATAGATATCCAAATTCATAGACTCTCAAATTAAAGAGAACCTCCTTAAATATAGGATAAAGGGTGACAAAATACTTGAAGGGGTATTAGCTACACCTATTCAATAACCACCATTGATAAATAAATAATAATATATGTGTAGACATCCAAATTTGGACACTTAATTTATCCAAATTTATCACTTTTCATCTAAGCATCCTCTTAGCCTAGTTAATTAAATAATATTACTATTATTTAATTAATATCCTTAATTCTGCCAAATCCCTAAGGTATTTAATTAATAATTAAATACCTTACCCTCCTTAATCCTCTTTTCATCAAATAAATTAAATAAATATTAAATTTATTTAATTCCTCACATGTCATTTTCATCTAATCCTAATCCATCTCCTAATTTCTTCATTAAGGATGTGCACATGCCTAATCCTTGATTAGGATGTGTCACATCCTCCAACTTTGCAAGTTGGCTTTTAATCCTAATAGCCCATATTTATCTTCTAATTATTGATTAATTAAACCTAATCATTCTCCAAGGAATTTTTAATTCCTTTTTATTTGTCCTTCCTCCCCTTTATATGTGATATTTTTTTTTTCACATTCCATCCTTCCACACTTCTAGAACCTTTTGTTCACCTTCACATGTGACCAAAGTCCCACCTTTTGGAGCCCACCTTTTACCCTCTAGATTCTTCCAATCATTGTGAATTTAAAATTCACTTTTATTCACCCAAGATTCTTCCCATCTCCCAATGTACTTGCAAGGTACTTGTACTTCCTCCACCTCATGTACCCTCTTGACAACTCATCTCCACCTCATATCCTCTTGTCCATTTCACCCTCCACATGTCAAGATGTGAGGGCTTGTGGGTTCTCAACCCACCATAGCCCTTCATCTTGGCCTTGTTGGAGCAATCTTGACCCTTGAATTCTCTAGAGAATTCAAATTCTCCTATAAATACCCCCTCCTCAAGGGCATTTACAAACACTTCATTTTTGAGCACCCACATGCTGCCCATTTTCCTTCTCAAACACTTTTTGATCTTCATAACCTTATGCTGCCATTTTGCCTTCACAACACTTTGCACTCTCACAACTACATGCTGTCCAAATCATTTTAGATCATTCAACCATCTTTTGTCCATCATTTTGCATGTTGAAGCTTGCATTTTAATCACTCAATCTATCATCTAAGGAGCACACAACCCATCCAAGCAAGGGCCAATCAAAGAAGTTTCAACAACAAGGGAGGTAAAAGTGTTTGTGTTTCATTTTATTTGCATTCCTTTTCGTTGTAACTCTCTTTTGGCTAATCTTGAGGTGTCCTTGGTGTTTTGTCTTTCATGTTTCTTAGTTAGATTCACACATTTAGAGTAGCATAAAATATCAAGGTATACAGTAAAAATATAAAAATGAAGTGTTGTAAATGAAAATTTGAAATTAAGAAATGCATGAAATAAACCAATTTAAGCTAGATCTAATGAAATGCATTTAACAAAAACTCAACAAACTGAAATAGATAACTAATGACAACAAACAAAAGTGAAAAACAAGGCTTTCAATGTTGTAAGAGTATTTTTAGGCCTGATCTAGGACTAATTTTCATAGAGAGGCATACATGAGTCTCAATCAAGGTTTTGTAGGGGTTCAAATGTCTAAAATGCATTGTAGGGGTTCAAATGTCTAAAATGCACAACACAAAAATCCTAGAAAGTAGGCACAAGAACCTATACTAGGATTAAATCACCCAGAGGGACGTATGAGTCCCAAATTAGGGTTTTTACACTATTTTTAGCAAATCCTATCTGAATGTTATGGTTTTTGTTTAAGATGATGTCTAGGATAAGTGTAAATGTAGATGTCAGATGAAATTTAATGATCTAAGATGCAAAAATGCAACCTATATGCACTTTCACTAATGCAAAACCCTAATGCAAAGTTAATGAAAGCTAGATCTAGGAATGTGATGCACTCCAAACTATAAAAGGGGTGTTCACGTCGATTTCACCAAAATGTAACAATAGAAATAGGGTTCCCCACCTTTTAGGAGATGAAGCACAAGGAGATAGGGTTCTTATTTCACTCTTGTTACTATAAAAATAGAAATAGGGTGACCCACCTTTGAGGAATGGAGCACAAGGGTGGGGTTCCTATTTCACACTTGTTACACTCAAGTAAAACTTAGAGATGTCAATTTGAATGTAGCAAGGGGGAATGAGATCTTGCAATAAGGTATCCTAGGGTGTGATTAAGAACTAAAGGAGTTTCACCACCAAGA
Source organism: Sequoia sempervirens (assembly GCA_007258455.2). Taxonomy (NCBI): domain Eukaryota; kingdom Viridiplantae; phylum Streptophyta; class Pinopsida; order Cupressales; family Cupressaceae; genus Sequoia; species Sequoia sempervirens. Next base: position 597,396,660 of record VDFB02193867.1, on the reverse strand, counting down.
TAGGGCTTGGAAAGACAAGAGATGAATGAATCATGCAAAGTACCATGCAAAACCTAACTAGATGACCTAGGAAATGAAATTGAAATGCAAAATATCAAACTGGAAATGAACAAAGGTGCACCTAGAAGAGCGATGAGGTCAAAACAAGCTCCAAAACCTTGAAATATTGTTATTTAATTCCCATTGAGACTCGTACACCAATCTGGGTGAGGCGAGTGCAAAAGATGGGGGGCCAAATTGTGGCCAAAATTTAAAAAATGTTTGATAGGCTATAACACAAGTGTGTTATAATGTGCCCACATTATGGCTTGGTGTGACTGAGCCTAAGGCTCGACCACATTGATCCTATAATGTGCTTGTATTATAACATGAGCAGGTTATAAGTTATTAAAACAAAACAAAAAAAGAAAATCAAATTCATTTTTATGTTGACTATTTTTTCTAATTCCCATAGCCAAAAACTCTTATTGTGTGATCACATTTTGGGAGGAGATAATCTTGCATTTTTTTGGTCAATTTATTTCTATTTCATTGCCAAGATGTTGCCACATCGACGGGGAGGTCTAATAAGTAAGGATTGCTTGTTTTTTGTTGTGAATTTGTTTTGAATTGTTAGTTTTTGGTTATTTTTTATATTCATTTGTTGAATTTGTAGGAAGTGATAATGATCTTGAAAACCCTCTTGAAAATCCTCAATAAACAGAGCAACAAGAACATGGAAAAAACCCTCAAGTTCAACAACCACAACAACAATCTCCTCCATCAATTCCTCAACATCGAGTAATTAAAAACAATAAGAAACAGATTGAGGAGTTAATCACGAGGTTGAACGATCTAGTAAGTTCAACCATGGAAAAAAGAACACTTGACAATTTACTTAAAAAAATCTTAAAACATGTAGATGAAATCAATAAACAATTAAGTGGTTGGGCAGATAGGATGCGGATGGAATTTTTTTTTTATGCAAATAAATTATCATATAAATAAGTAAAAGATGAAAAAATTACATAACATCAATTATGCTCATTATTCACTGACCCACACACAAACCAAAATCTTGATCTCAATGTGAAGAGGTTTCCTATCCATTGGTGCCACCACCAAGGGATCATGAACTATTTTTGAGATAGGTGGTACATGGTTTTTGACTACCCACCGTGCAACAATTGTGAAGTTGAGACTCTATTGTGAGTTCATCCTAAACAAAATCCCCAATTATTTTGATATGAGGGACTTCTAGGGGAGAGGTGGGGGTCGGCACAAGATAGACCCGATGCATGAGAGGATCCTAAGTGGAAAGTGAGATGAGCTCTCACTAGCCTAGATCATGAGCATGTCATTATCCCTTCCATCATGAAGGAGAGTGTCGAGGTAGCCACCTCATAGTCTATCAGCTCTTTGACCCAGACTACCATCCAACATGCTAGTCCTATAGTACAACACCATTGAGGGGAGTCTTTGAGTGGTAGGCTTCCACCCCATTCATGTAAGATTTGCATGGTGACTTGTACATATGACCCCATTGACATTGAGGAGGCCGTTATGTAGGATACATCTGCAGCTATGGAGATGACAATGGTAGATGACATTTTGAATGAGGATTATGGCATCGATACTCAGTTAAATGTTAGCATGTTCATTGAATTTAATTTATTATTTATTTCATTTTTGAAATGCAAGATTAATTAATTTAGTTTTATGATTGTATTAAAATTGCAGGGTCACAATGTTGATACTGGATACATCGGCCCTACACCTATTGACTACTCCACTACTGCTATTGTTGAGGTATGTAAGTAGTAAAAAATTATAAATTTATTACATGTGAATAACATTATTATATGAATGGTATTCTAATATCTAATTTTGGATGTTGAATAGGCTAATATTAGAGGTTTCATGGGAACACCTCCCAATGCCAATGGAGTTAGAAAAACATGCACGCAGGTAATAGCATAAAGAGTTTAACTAATGAATTGTACTTAATAGATTTGTGTATTTTATATTCATATCATTGATTACATTGCATTGCACATCTTTCAAACTCAAAGAATTACTTCACATTCCATAACTAATAACTAGATGTTGATAGATGAAAAAAAATCCAACTACAATATAGTTGTTTAGAAAGTCAACATAAGCAGTAATGCAATTACTTCACATAGCATAAGTAAAAACTAGGAGCAACTGCCAATTGCATTTGTTTGTCATGACATTCCATGAGACCACTTTTTACTTAGGAATATTTTCAAAAATTTCACTGTCTTGTCTATGCTATGGATGCTTGGAAGAAATATATGAAAGAATAATAGTAAGCAATAGCATAGACAAGGCAATAAATTTTTTGAAAAAATTCCTCAAAGAAATGTAGTCTCATGGTGATGTCCCAAGGCAATGAGTTGTTTGAAAAAATGCCTCAAAGAAATGTAGTCTCATGGCGATGTCCATCACCATGAGACCCAATTTCTTTGAGGAATTTTTTCAAACAAATCACCACCTTTTCTATGCTACCACATTTTCCATACATGTCTACCAAAGCATTTTATCAAACAATTCACTTTCTTGCTGCTATGGATAAAACCCTGAAAAGGTGCTTTCCAACAAACTATGAATTCTTGGAAAAAAATATATCAAAGAATAATAGTAGGAAATAGCATAGAAAAGGCAATGAGTAGTTTGAAAAATTAAAAGAAATAATGGTCTCATGGTGATTCCATCACCATGCGACCACATTTCCTATAGGAATTTTTTCAAATAGCTCACCACCTTTTCTATGCTACCACATTTTCCATACATGTCTACCAAAGCATTTTATCAAACAATTCATTTCCTTGCTTCTATGGTTAAAAGCCTAAAAAGTTGCTTTCCAACAAACTATGGATGCTTGGAAAAAATCTATCAAAGCATAATAGTAAGCAATAGCATAGAAAAGGCAATGAGTAGTTTGAAAAAATGCCTGAAAGAAATGTGGTCTGATGGTGATGGAATGCCATTTCATCACCATCAGACCACATTTCCTTGAGGAATTTTTTCAAACATCTCACCACCTTTTGTATGATACCGCATTTTCCATACACGTCTACCAAAGCATTTAATCAATTTACTCACTTCCTTGCTACGATGACTAAAATCCTAAATTGCTTTCCAACAAACTTTCAGATGCTTGGAAAAAATCTATCAAAGCATAATAGTAAGCAATAACATAGAAAAGGCAGTGAAAAATTTCCTCGATGAAATGTGGTCTCGTGGTGATGGAATGCCATTCCATCACCATGATACCACATTTCTTTAAGGTATTTTTTCAAATAGTTCACCACCTTTTCTATGCTACCACATTTTCCACACATGTCTACCAAAGCATTTTATCAAACTACTTGAACTTGTTGTTGTGGCTAAAAGCCTAAAAAAGGTGCTTTCCAACAAACTATGGATGCTTGGAAAAAATATATTAAAGCATAATAGTAAGAAATAGCATAGAAAAGTTAGTGAGTAGTTTGAAAAAATGCCTAAAAGAAATGTAGTCTCATGGCAATGGAATGCCATTCCATCACCATGAGACCACATTTCTTTGAGGTATTTTTTCAAACATATCATCGCCTTTTCTATGCTACCACATTTTTCTTGTATTTCTACCAAATAATTTTATCAAACTACTCACTTCCTTGCTTCTATGGATAAAATCCTAAAATAGGTGTTCTAAAAAACTATGGATGTTTGGAAAAAATCTATCAAAGCATAGTAGTAAGCAACATCATAGTCAAGGAAGTGAGTAGATTGAAAAAATGCTTTGAAGAAATGTGGCCTCATGGTGATGGAATGCCATTCCATCACCATGACACCACATTTCTTCAAGGAATTTTTTCAAACAACTCATTTCCTGAAGAATAGAAACCAACCCTTTAGCCAAAATTCCCCTCCAAATTATTTTCAAGGTCCTCATCCTCATCCTCAATTTAATAATTCATGGAACCTTCCACCTTTTATTCCACTTGTTCATATCTTGACCCCTCCCTCTTCATGTCATGTTTTCTCTCCATCTCATAACTAAGACCATACTAAACCATCCACCCCATCCTAGCATAATACCATAGAGAAGGCAATTAATTGTCTGAAAAAATGCCTCAAATAAATGTAGTCTCATGGTGATGGAATGCCATGACACATTTGTTTATAATGGCATTCCATTACCATTGGACCACATTTCTTCAAGGCTTCTTTTTAAACATTTTGCTGCCTTCTCTATGCTACCATAGTTATCGTACATGCCTATCAAAGCATTTTACCAAACGGTTCACCGCCTTGCTACTATGGATAAAAGCCTAAAAATAGGTTCTTTCAAACAAGCTATGGATAGGGAAAATAGTAAGCATGATAGTCAGAAATATATAGTTTAATAAGTACTCAAAATTTTGTTTAATATCTCATACATTATAAGTCATGACGTGCATCACTATTGTAGTTTCTGTGATTGAATAATTTTTTGTTTTAGTTTTAGATGTTTAAAGTGGATATACCTCCACATGTTCATAGGGAAATGGAGGCTGGTGTTTCTTCTGCTATAGAATCCTCGATGCCTCTCACAGAGGTATGAGGAAGATTACTAAATTTTAATTTGCATTCATTGTTATAGTTGTTAGTTAGTGAAAAATCAAACCATTAATGATTCTTAGTTTATTTTCTCTTTGAATGGTTTCTACGGGGCTTCAACATGCAACAACATGGGCATGAGAATATTTACCTCAAGGAGAGAGATTGTCTACTGGAGATAAGTGATTATTTTGTTAAATATATCATTATTTATAATGTAATTTCTATATATTAATGTCTTTACTTGTTATTGTAACAAATATAGCTTTACCATGAACTAAACCCTAGGAGGAGCACAAAAGCAATACTCAACCTAAGAACAAACGAGTGATAGACTTATCTCCATCCAGTTGACAAGCAAAGGGAAATAATTTATTTCAAGAGCATGGAGAGCAATGACTTTTGATTCCAAAGCCCTTTTTTGTATGCATATATGGAATTTTTGTACATATTTTGTATTGGATATATATATATATATATATATATATATATATATATATGACTATAGGAATCAAGTAACACGAGCCCCTATAAACTGCATTGTGTTTGGTAAAATTTTTAACATGATTGGCGGCATTGGTGCGACAGGCCCTCTAGTACCATGGGGGTGGGGAGACTAGACCTCATGACCAACCTCCTGCAACAGGAAATATTTAGCCAACTGAGCTAGGGCCCCCACCCCTATATTGGATATATTTGACATTGTATGCCTATATGGCATTCTCGTAAGCCTATAATGCTATTTTGTATATATTTTATACTTAAATTGACATATATTGATGTATGCCTACATGGCTATTTGGTTAATACAAATATTTCTTATCGATGGTGTCCATATTTGCATTATAAATTAATAGTTCAATAGAAATGAATTATGTGTATTCAACTGTATTCTTTAAAAATTACGTGTATACTTTGTGACTTATGTGTATTCCAATGTATACTTTGCGACTTACATGTTTTCATGTGTATACCTTGTATTCATGCATATACTTTATATTAATTTATGTACACTATGTATTCTTGTGTATACTTCAAGGCTTACGTGTATTTGAGTACTTGTGCTTATTCACATGTATGCTTGACTTATTCACGTGTATACTTATTAATTTGTTAGCTCTAGCATTGATCATTATTGTCCATGGTTTTTCTTGAATATTTATTAATTGATGCTAAACAACTTTATTAGTTGATGCTAAACAATTTCAATATTTCTAGGAATACTAGTAGAGTTACAAATTACAAAATTGCACAAATTGAAAAGAAAAGATTAACTATAAATAAATGCATCGATTATTAACTTGATAATTGATTAAGAATGAGTATAGTATATATATCAAGGGATGAGCCTTATACAATGGAAATTTCCAACTAGAAAATAGGAAAAGCATTCCCAATCCTTTGAAAGTAGTGATCCACCTAAAATTACAACGGGAGATAAGGAAAATGAACCCTCATAGGCATAATTGAATAAAGAATTGTTCACCCTTCACAGCTTGGTGAAACCATTCCCAAACTTAGAAGCTCTTAGAGATAAAGAAGAATTATGATCTATATAATATAGAATTAGTACCCACTTTGATGACTACAAAATTTTCAACCATGGGCTTATCATGCTTTTTCAAATTTGGTAAGAAGGCTTATTTAAGATCCTTAAGCAATGTATTTCCTAATGCTCCCTTGTTCTTACATATCTCAATTCAATTTAATTCAAAGAGTTCCATAAAATGCTTTATCTAAAAGCAAAAAATGTGTTTTCAATTGGTATTCCATGAGATGTTTCATAAAAAGATTCTAGTATATTTAATCTTTTGATTGGAAAAACTCAATTAAGTAAAGGATACACAATCTTCACAACACTTCAAAATATAATATTCATAGTAGATGAAGAGTAGTTAACTTCTTGACACATTATCATACAAAAATTTATCTTGAATAGTCTTTAAACATTTTCACAACATAATCCTCATAGTACAAAATGAATTGTTATGTTCTTGATCCATCACCATATAAACACATTAAAAGATGTATACGTCAACTTTTTGCAATATTATTTCCTGTATAGGAAATGGACTTGGGAGAAAGCTTTATAATTCATAATACAAATAAGAAATGGACTTGGGTGAAATCTTTATTTATCACACCAAATAATAAATGTACATGAGAGGATCACTTGTTTCTCTTAGACTCCAATTTTCAATCATAGAAAATCATTTCAAATGAAAATGACAAAATGCTTCACAAGAAAAGTTGTTAATTGAGGAAATATTCCAAGTTCCACCATTGTACGCATTTACAATTGGTTATATATTGTTGTGGAAAACTTAGACTTCTCAAATGTCATGTGAATGTTTCTCTTTTCAATTATTTTGCATGCCATTGTAAGGGATTGAGCCAGTTGAACGTAGCTCAAAGTGATTCAGTGTGTTTGGGTGTGAAATAGGGCCATGCCTAGCATAAACGTATCTACTGAGAAGTGTTGGAATAGTCCGTTTGGTCACACAAGTTGTAGAATGAAAGTTGCACCACTTTGCAACTTTACACTAATTGCATTTGACACTTTTTCCATCACATGAAAACTGGACACCACGGGAAAATGAATTTGAGATAAAAAAATAAAAATGAGAGAGGTTATTGTAGATGATCCCAACGTGATCCCATAGGCTCAGATAGAGAGTTTGTAAGCATCATGATTTTTAAGTAATATCCCATCAAATATTGTAGCCATTTTTCATTTTGGACCCTTAAGGGATTGAGTCGGTTGAACGTAGCTTGAATTGATTCAACATCATTGGGTGAACAAGAGGACCATGCCTAGCATAAACGTACCCATCTAGATGCATTAGAATAGTCTGTTTGGTCACATGAGTTGCAGAATGAAATTTCCACCACTTTGCAACTTTACATTGCTTGCATTTGACACTTTTTCCATCAAGTGAAAATTGGACACCACAAGAAAAGGACTCCAAGATAACAAAAACCAAGAGAGGTTATTGTAGAGGGGCCCAACACAATCTCATATGCTTAGACGAAGACTTCCTAAACACCATAGTTTTTGAGTAATTTCTCGTCAAAGATTGCAACCATTTTGCACTTTGGACCCTTAAGGGATCAAGTTGGTTGAACGTAGCTCAGAGTGATTCGGCATGTTTGGGTGAGAAAGAGGACAATACCTAGTGTAAACGTACCAATCTAGATGCGTTGGAATAGTGTGTTTGGTCACATGAGGAACACTACTTGCATTTGACACTTTTCCATCAAGTGAAAATTGGACACCATGGGAAAATGACTATGAAATAACAAAAAATGAGAGAGGTTAATGTAGAGGGGCCCAATATGATCTTGTAGGCTCATATGTAGATTTCGTAAGCATAATCGTTTCTAAATAAGAGCCTATCAAAGATTGCAACCATTTTGTAATTTGGACCCTAAAAGGATCGAGTTGGTTGAACATAGCTTGGAGTGATTTGGCGTGTTTGGGTGTGAAAGATGACCATTCCTAGCATAAAAATACCCATCCAAACACATTGGAATAGTCCATTTGGCCACACGAGTTGTAGAACAAAAGTTACACCACTTTGCAACTTTACACTACTTGTATTTAACACTTTTCCCATCAAGTGAAAACTAGACACGACGGGAAAATGACTCTGAGATAAAAAAAAATTGAGAGAGGTTATTGTAGAGGGGCGCAATGCGATCTTGTAGGATCAAATAGAGAATTCATAAGCACCACGGTTTCTGAGTAATAGCCTGTCAAAGATTGCATCCATTTTGCACTTTGGACCCTTGAGGGATAAAGTCAGTTGAACGTAGCTTAGAATGGTTCAGTGTGTTCGGAAACAATAGAGTACCATTCCTAGCATAAACATACCCATCCAGATGTGTTAGAATGGTATGTTTGGTCGCATCAGTTGCAGAATGAAAGTTGAACCACCTTGCAACTTTACACTGCTTGCATTTGAAACTTTTTTCATCAAGTGAAAATTGGACACCATGGGAAAACAACTCTGAGATATGAAAAAATGGGAGAGGTTATTATAGAGGGACCCAACATGATCTTGTAAGCTCAGAAAAAAATAAATTAATCATCACAATTTTCAAGTAATAGCCCGTCAAAGATAACAACTGTTTTACACTTTGGGCCCTTAAGGGATCAAGCTAGTTGAATGTAGCTCAAAGTGATTCAACATGTTTGGGTGCAAAAGAGGACCATTCCTAGCATAAACATACCCATATGAACACATTGGAACAATCCATTTGGTTACATGAGTTGTAGAAAGTAAGTTGCAACACTTTGCAACTTTACACTGCTTGTAATTGACATTTTTTCCATCAAGTGAAAATTGGACACCACGGGAAAATGACTCTGATATAACAAAAATTGAGAGAGGTTATTGTATAGATTCCCTATGTGATCCCAATTCCTCAGACATAATTCCTGTAACTAATATGGTCTCTAGGTAATAGGCCATCAAAGATTGCTACCTTTTTGTAATTTGATGGTTAAGGGATTACAATGCATGAATTACAAATGTTTGAGGGCAGCAATAAATTTCAAAATTTGAGTAAATATCATTACAAATGTTTACGTGAATAGATGGTATGCTATATTGATATTGATATATAATCATTAGGTTAATTTGTTTTAATAAATGAGGTTTTTATAATAAGTTAGTCAATTGGGGTTAGTTATAATAGGGAGAGAATAAAAGAAGAAAAAGAATGATTGGTAACCATCAATGGTTATTACACTCACTATATTAATAATATGATGTTTACAATAAATTGAGATTTAATTTTCAGTCCTAATTCTTATGTTTGTGCTACAATTGTCTGATATGCTTCATACATCATTCTAAAATGCAAGTGCTTGTACTTGTAGGCACAATGCTTTCTCAAAACTATCAAGTGGTAATACAAAATCATGAGAGAAAATAAAACTATATGAATTCCAACACCCCACTTAAATAAAATATTGAATCATTGTGCCCCATTTTCATGCACACAAACACAACTTATAAGATTCTCTCATAATAACCAAAAATATGATTCAAGGATGCCTTAGGTACTCTGTTCTCATAGATCTTTTACAATGTCTACATCATAGGTGCTCATGATGAGGTTAACTTCAAATGAATAACTTGAAATTCCCTCACTAAGCTTCACACACACTTTTATAATGGCTTAAAATAGAAATTAAGATTTATCTAGATCATCAAAATAAGGTTGTTGCATTGTGTTTTTGGCTGAGATTCTCTTGGATGGCTCATAAATCAGCATTTTTTGCAAGGAGACACCAATCAATTTTTAGTAGTTTGCTTACAAATAGGAAAAGTAAAAGAAGAAAAAGAAAGAGCAGCCAAAATGGAAATGAAATTAAAATATATGGAAGGCACCTACAAACAACAAATCCACACCATTTGGTTCCAAGTCAGGAACAACAAGGCTTGAATCTTGATGCTTCCATTGAGGATAGGCGTCCCAATATCTCAACTTAGTCACTCCTACCCATAAATCTTCATTGTGAGTTCCAAGATACCTATTTCACACAACAACCTCTCATGAATAGAATAAATTGAAATTTGAGATGCTCTTATAATGTCTACATCGTAGTTTCTCATGATGAGGTTAACTTCAAATGAATAACATGAAATTCCCTTGCTAAGCTTCACACACACTTTTATAATGGCTTAAAATTAGAATTGAGATTTGTCAAGATCATCAAAATACGGATGTTCCATTTCTTTTTTGGCTTAGATTCTCTTGGATGGATCATAAATCAACATTTTCTACAAGGAGACACCAATCAATTTTTCGTAGTTTACTTACAAATAGAAAAAGAAAAAGAAGAAAAAGAAAGAGCATCCAAAATAGAAATGAAATGAAAATAGATGGAAGGCACTTACAAACAAAAAATATACAACATTTGATTCCAATTTGAGAACAACAAGACTTAAATCTTGATGCTTCCATTGAGGATAGGCATGCTAGTTTCTCAACTTAGTCACTCTTGGCCATACATCTTCATTGGGAGTTCCAAGATACCTATTGCACAAAACAACCTCTCATGAATATAACATGAATAGAACATAAACAAAATATTACTTTCCAACCTTTATAGACCTAAATACAAGCACATTAGTGCATTCACGTTATGGTATGTTGATCATAAAAATACTAGATCCAAATTTCACTTTTCTTCTCTACCTTTGTCACTACAAAATTGTGACCTACAAGCACATTAATGTAGGCTCACATTCTTGGAGACTATATTTATACCATCAATGACATAATCATTAATAATTGATAGCATTGATAATTATACAAGGAATACTTAGATGCTCCAAGAATCCCAATGTATGGAATACATTTTTTAGAGAAGGTTGTAAATCCTATACCATTTATACTATATATTAAATATTGGAGTTGGATTAATATTAACATTATTAACAAAATTTTCAAACCATATTCTTTGTCATTAATTCACCAATTCATTTCCAAAATACTACAACAATAACAACAACATCAAAGAGGTAAGTATTTTCAATTATTTTGTGTAAATTTGTATTAAATAGATAGATTCAAATAATTTCTTGAGTGGAATTTGTTAATTTTTTAGGAGTTGAGAATGCACCACCAAATTATAAAAACCTTGATTTACCTCCTAATTAAAATCCTCTTGAAGAACAATCACAACAAACCCCTCATTCAATACCTTGACATCCTCCAGGAACACAAGAAAACATAATGGGTCAAACAAAAAATAATAGAAAGGAACTTGAGGGAATAATTGCAAGGTTCACAGGTCTAGTAGCAACAAACTCCCATAGGTCCATCATCACCAAATAATTATAATTTAGTATGTCTCACATTGTTGCAGCTTGATAAGATTGATTGTCATTGATGTCAAAAGTGTTCTTAATATTATATATGTTTTGGAGATTGTTAGTGTGCAGAGATATCCAATGGTGCAAGTCAACATTGTAGCACTATGGAGGGATAGTAGTGAGCTTGTTGTCTTAGTATGATGCAAAGGTGGGTACACATGTTTGATGTGATTTCAAGATGCCTATAATGATATTTTATCTATTTGGTGTACCACACTTAGTGACAAGTTGTAGAAGTTTTTCCTAAGGCTTTCATAGTATATACTCTATGGCAGAGACAATATTTTGGTTTGCATCCTTCAAAAAAGAAATATTTAGTCTTGTGGTTCAAAATTTAAGCTCATGGAGATGTGAAGGTGTTATATACAAATTTTCATATCAATATACCTTTTGTAGTAAAGATAAAAGTGAAAGAGTTCCAGTCTCTACTATGGTAGAGAAAAGTGGTTTAAAAGGCTTGTTGGAATGCTTCCCATTCCTCCATATGTGAATTTTTGTTCAAACAGGTTTTGAGGACATACTTAATGGTGTTTAATGTATGCTAAATTGAAGTTTCAAGTGATTTGGTGCTCCACAAGTTCAGTCTTTTAAGTAACAGATTGATACAATTAGTTTTGGATGCTTAATATTCATCAGAATGATGGTAGAAAATTGTAAATTTTAGTTGTATGAGTTTTTGTGGATACTCCAAATGTCTCATAAAGTCCAAGGTATGAACCACATGAATATATTTCTTGTTTCTAGTACCACACAAATGTTTCAAACCATTTTGTGAAGTTATGTTTTTGTTGAGGCTGACTAAGGTATGTTGATGGTGTATGCCACTAATTCAAGATTGGGTAGAGTTTATGGAGTTTTTAAGATTTTTTACAAGTCATGTTGACTCATTTGGGAGAATTTTAAATAATGGTTTCTCTTTTGTATACCACCAATGGATATGAAGGGTGACATACTACAAGTTTCATATTTTCTTGTTTATGGCTAACTTAATTTGTATTTTGCAAGTGTGTGGATGATTGAAATACGAAGATGTATAAGTGTACAGCCAAAGTGTGATAAGATCCACCTTATATCTAATGTGCAAAATTGATGACTATTAGTGGGTTGAAGCCATAAAGTCAATCATATTTCAGTTGTTTTCAATCAAGGAGTTGTAGCTTCCTTGGGTTGTAGCCCTAAACCAAAGTTGTAACTGTTTATCATTTGTGAGGTTGGATTTGGATAGTGGATCCAAGAAATATTCCTCCCCATGGTTTTTCCCCTATGGGGTTTTCCATATAAATATGGTGTCAACTATGTTCTTGTGTGGATTATTATCTTCTTTTTTGTTTTAATTAAGTAGGTGAATGCTTAATTAGTATAAATTTGATTCAACAATTATTAATTGGGATTGAAGTTTGAAGTATACTGACTCACCCCCTCTTAGTATTCCAATGTGTTCAACACATAGTGTTAGTGAGTGGGAAAATAAGCAGTTGGTCCAACAAGAGGGAAGACTTAAAATAATTTTATGGCAAAAAACTATCATATGAGCAAGTAAAACAAAAAAATGAAATATGACTTGTGTTCCCTATTCACCAACCCACGAACTAATGCACCCTTATATGCCACTTGAAGGAGGTTCCCTATCCATTGGTGCCAACACAAAGGGATAAGAAATAATTTTTAAGATGGGTGTCGGATGGTTTTTCACCATCCTCCATGCAATAACAATGAGTTACCAAAACAATTTTTGAGGAAAATATATTATGAGTTTGTACTCAATTAGCTCCCTAATTATTTTGATATGTGAGATTTCTAGGGTAGAGGTGGATACTTCAAACAAGATAGAGTGTGGGAACAACATGCCCAAAACCAAGAATCGAGACTCCTAGCTAGACCAAAGTTTGATCACATCACTATCCATTCCATTGTGAAGGAGGGAGTTGAGATGGAGACTTTAGAATCCATCAGCTTGTTGACTCAAACCCTTATACAACATAGTAGGCCTCTAGAACAAGGTGAGGTGAGTGAATCTTTTAGACCTTGATGTCCACCTCATTTATGTCAAAAATATGGGTATCTTTGTGTATATGGGTATGAGGATGCATCTATAGAAGATCTTATGGTCATGAAAAATGATTTGTTGAATGAAACATATGGCATTAATAGTCAAGTAAATTTCAACAAGTTCAAATTCAATTTATTAAATTTCATTTTTAAATGTAATATTAACTAAATTACTAGATTGATTATAATAAAATTTTAGGGTTAGAGTGTTCACCCTACATTTTTTGACCCTCCACCTACTGATTACATGTCAATGTTGAGTTCATGGGTATGTAACTAGTAAAATAATAATAAATATAGTACATGTGAATATTTTAACATTATATGTAATCATATAATTGGCATTGGATGTTTAATAGGTTAATGTTGGGCCTTTGACATCAAAACCTACTAGTCAAGGTCATCATCCATTTTTCACTAAGGTAAGCTTGTATATTTTAATCATTAAGGGTTTACAAAATAATGTTAGGTATATATTGTTAATTTAATAGTTTGCATCTTCTCTTAATTTTCCTTTATGCCTAGAGGATCTTTGTTGCTTACTACCCTCACTTGTTTCATCTCACTTACAATTTCCTATTCTAGTGCAGGAGCACACGGGCGGATAGGAAATCAACACCAACCTAAAAAATTGTTTGATTTGTTTTCAATTTTGGTTTATTTTTGTTTGGTTTTCTCTCTAGATTCCTAAACCTCTTAAATTATTCTTCACTGACACTTGAAGAGATGTATCATGAAATATAATTGTTAAATCTTAGTATTAGCAACCATCAAATGTTGTTGTATGTGAAGTATGAAATCATAAAATGAGTACATGTATGCAGAGTTTTTGTCAAATGTTCTACCTTGTTCACATATGTAATATGGAGACTTGGACCAGCACTTGAACCATTTTATTTTTGAAGTTCATTTCTTTCAAATTTTTCACCTTCGTAGCGAAGAGTCTTAAAACATTGAATTAATGTTTAATGTTCCTTATCATGAAGAGGGAATTGAGAAAACTCAAGGTAAGCTACAAGCTTTGGAGAGATCAATAGACATTTGAAAGGTCGATCTTCAAAGAAATGATGTGCCATGTAAAAGTAAAATGCATCTTCAAGTCTCTAGAGTAGCCAAGAAGAGAATGGAAAGGGTGCATGAGTCTTCAGAGGCTTATACAAAATTAAAGTTTATTTCAAGAAGAAAGGAAATATTAAGGGATGAAGCTAGTGGGAGGTCATGGGTGTAAAGGAGGTATTTTTTTATTTAAATCAAAACAAAGTAAAATAAAAATGGTGCGAGACATGAACAAGATTCATGTAGGAGAGATTAAAAATGCAAAGAAGTGGAAGGGACAACAGGGGAATGGGTCTATGGAACATAATAAATACTTTGATATGCATTGAGAGAGAAGGTAGGAGGTACACTAGGGGAAACAAATGTATGAGGTGTAACCTTAACATACAAGTTGCAAAAGTAATGGGTGAATGGAAACATTAAAAGGGGAGACTGATATGCCAAGAAGAAATCAGTCAAAGAAGCCTGACACATAACTTTGAGTGCAGTAACCAAGGAAAATGCATTGGATTTAGAGAAGCTTAGCCAAAAGAGAATTTTGAATTGGCTTTAATGTGCAAAAAAGAAGGGAAATACACTTTTGAATTGAGAATAAGTCATGAGGAAAGACCGTAGAAAGCATCAACTGGAATAAAAGGTACAATGGCATGTGAGAAGTGTGCAGGGTCCTGCAAAGTCAAGAGAAGATTATGGATGGCATTGAAACAAAGACAAGAGAGAGCATTATAGGGTAATCATATAAATGAGTGTTTTTTATATGAAAATTTTTTTGTAAAGAGAGAGAGAGAGAGGGGTCATTTGAAGACCAAGTATGATTTCAAAGTGTGTGATATATTTAATATATAGAATCCATTATATTTGCTGCAATATTATTTTGAGTTGGGGAACAACATTGCCCATATAATGTATATTTTATTTTTGTAAGATTGGAGTGGTGTTTTGACAGAGAGGAGTACCCTCCTACATCAATTGGTATTAGAGTGGGTAGTCCTGAGAGTGGAGAGGATCCACCAAGACTTGTGAGAGTTGTGTGAGAAAATCGCCGATGGGGAGGCATTCCACACTTAGTGGAAAGTGTGTGAAGCAGTTGTGAAGAAGCTCGTGAGAGCTGTTGCAGGTCTGTGAGGAATCTTGGCAGCGAGAGAAGGATCTTGAAGCTACAATGGAATGTGTTTGAAGAGTGAGTGATTTCAGTAGGAAAAATGGGTTGGGTTATGAAGAGACCTGTGCAGATACTATTTTGGGAGCAATATTGAGATAAAGTAGAGGATGAGATGATTGAAAATATGGGACAGATAGTTTGTGAAGTAAGAAAAAATGAGGTGAGGCTCGAGGAATTGTGTGAAGAATTGAAGAAGATGGTTCAAGGAAAAGTAGAAAAGAGGGTTGGAAAGAGTGAGAGGAAAATGGTGAAGAGTAGTAAGAAGAAGAAGGTTCTCTTCAAATAGTATATCGAGAAGAAGAATAAGGATAGCAGCCCAAGATGAAAAGAAAAAGATGTAGCCCCTACTAATGAAGAATTTTTAGTAGAGAAATACAATGAGGAAGGCATGAAGAGAGAAAAATAAAAGACAGAGGTGAGTTGTGAAGAGGTCACAATGATAGAATACGATGAGACTGAAGCAGAATTGAATGTTAAGCTTGTTGATGCAATGAACAAAGAAGATCAAGAAGTTGTAGTTGACAAGGAGGTGAAGATGTTGCAATGAAGTTTGAAAATGCAGTTGTGAAGGAGAATGAGGTAAATGAAATTTATTATGTTACTTTGGTTTTAGATCAAAAGATAGAAGAATAGATGGATAGAAAACTAGAATGTGTAGTAGATGTTTCAGATGGTGTGTGGTTGTGTGTAGAGTTGTTTGAAGATGTTGCAAGTTTTTTTTGGTGGAGGTAGATGGTTAGAGGTGGGTTTGAACCCATAGAGAAAGAGAGGAGTGTAGGAAGCATTTGGCAGAGGAGGTAGGGCTTTGGTGGACATGAGTCCACAAGGGAAAAGAAGAAGAGGGTGTAGTGTTGTTGGAGGATGGTGGTGCATGTTTCGATATGATGCTGGAAAAGGAAAAACAAAAATTGAATTTTTAGCTCTTGGAAAGTGAAGGAGTTTGCTACAAGTTGATGGAAACCTGAAAGAGTAGTACAACTACTCAACTCCACCACTATGAGCCTGTGCTCACAATCTTTCTACCCGGTGTGTCTGGTGTAGAAGCACACATGAAGACAAGCAATCGACACCAACCAAAAACATTGTTTGATTTGTTTTCAATTTTGATTTATTTTGGTTTGGCTTTCTCTCTATGCCTAAACCTCTTAAATTATTCTTCACTGACACTCGAAGAGATGTCTCATGAAATATAATGGTTAAATATTAATATGAGTAGCCATTGAATGTTGTATGTGAAGTATGAAATCATATACTAAGTACATGTATGCAGAGTTTTTGTCAAATGTTCTACCTTGGTCACATATGTAATATGGAGACTTGGACCATCACTTGAACCATTTAATTAAGGACATTTAATTTTTGAAGTTCATTTCTTTCAAAATTTTCACCTTCGAAGGACATAAAAGAGTCTTAAAATCTTGAATTAATGTTTAATGTTCCTTATCATGAAGAGGGAATTGAGAAAAATCAAGGTAACTTGTGAGCTTTGGAGAGATCTATAGACATTTGAAAGGTCGATGAACTCAAAGAAATGATGGGACATGTAAAAGTAAAACACATCTTCAAGTCACTAAAGCAACCATGAAGAGAATGGAAAGGGCGTATGAGTCTTCAAAGGCTTTAAACCAAATTAAATTTTGTTTCAAGAACAAAGGAAAGATCAAGGGGCGAAGCTAGTGGGAGGTCATAGGTGTAAAGGAGGTATTTGTTTTGATTTAAATGAAAAGAATGTAAAAGAAAAATGGCATGATATATGAACAAGCTTCATGTAGGAGAGATTAAAAATACAAAGAAGTGAAAGGGATAGCAAGGGCACAGGTCTATAGAACATAATAAAGACTTTGATATGCATTGAGAGAGAAGGTAGGGGGCACATCAGGGGAAATAAATGTATTAGGTGTAACCTTAACATACAAGGAGCAACAGTAATGGGTGAATTGCAACATTAAAAGGGGAGGTCCTGATAATTTCAAGAAGAAATTTATTAAAGAAGCTTGACACATAAGTTTGAGTGCAACAATTGAGGAAAGTGCATTGCATTTAGAGAAGCTTAGACAAAAGAGAGGCTTGAATTGGCTATAATGTGCAATAGAGAAGGGAAATGCACTTGTGAGTAGAGAGTCAATCATGAGGAAAGACCATAGAAAGCATCGAGTGGAATACAAGGTATAGTGGTATGTGAGAAGTGCACAAAGTCCTGTGAAGTCAATAGAAGATCATGGATGGCATTGAAACAAAGAGAAGAGAGAACATTATAGGGTAAGCATATAAATAAGTGAGTGTTTTTGATATGAAAAGCTTGTGTAAAGAGAGAGAGAGAGAGAGGTCATTTGAAGACCATGTATAATTTAAAAGTGTGTGATAGATTTAATAAATAGAATCCATTATATTTGTTGCAATATTTTTTTGAGTTGGGGCAGAGCATTTCCCATATTATGTATATTTAATTTTTGTAAGATTGGAGTGGTGTTTCGCCAAAGAGGAGTACCCTCCTGCATCAATTAGTATTAGAGTGGGTATTCATGAGAGTGGAGAGGATCCACTAGGACCTATGAGTGTTGTGTGAGTAGATCGTTGATGAGAAGGTAGTTCACACTTAGTGAAAATTATGTGAATCGGTTTTGAAGAAGCTCATGAGAGTTGTTGTAGGTGTGTGAGGAATCTTGGCAGCAAGAAAAGGAGCTTGAAGCCGTGATGGAATATGTTTGTAGAGTGAGTGATTGCAGCAGGGAAAATGGGTTGGGTTGTGAAGAGATCTGTGTGGATATTGTTTTGGGAGTAGTATTGAGATAAAGTGGAGGATGAGATAATTGAAAAGATGGGACAAATAGTTTGTGAAGAAGTAAGAAAGAATGAGGTAAGGCTCAAGAAATTGTGTGAAGCATTAAAGAAGATGGTTTGAGGAAAAGAAAAAAAGAGTGTTGGAAAGGGTCAGAGGAAAATGGTGAAGAGCAGTGAGAAGAAGAAGGTTCTCTTGAAAGAGGATAGAGAGAATAAGAATAAGGATAGCAGCTCGAGATGGAAAGAAGAAGATGTAGCCCCCACCGATGAAGAATTTGTAGTAGAGAAATTCCATGAGGAAGGCATAAAAGAAAAGAAAAGAAAGATGTGATTAGTGAAGAGGTCGTAGCGATAGAAGATGGAGAGATTGAAGTGGAATGGAATGCAAAGCTCGTTGATGTAGTGAAGAAAGAAGAGCAAGAAGTTGTAGTTGACAAGGAGGTGGGAGATGTGACAGTGAAGTTTGAAGTTGCAATTGCAAGGCAAATGAGGTAAATAAAATTTATGATGTTACTTTGGTTTTAGATGAAAATTTAGAAGAAGAGATGGATAGAAAACAAGAACGCGTATAGATTTTGCAGATGGTGTGTGGTTCTATGTAGAGTTGGTTGAAGATGTTGTAGGTTGTTTTTGGTGGAGGTGGACGGTTAGAGGTGGGTTTGAACTGAAGGAGAAAGAGAGGAGTGTAGGAAGAATTTGGTGGAGGAGGTCAAGATTTGGTGGACATGATTCCATGGGGTAAAATAAGAAGAGGGTGCAGTGTTGTTGGAGGATGGTGGTGCATGTTTCAGCACAATGCTGGAAAAGGAAAAAGAAAATTTAAATTTTCAGCACTTGGAAAGTGAATGAGTTCACTGTAGGTTGATGCAATCCTGAAAGAGTAGTAAAACTACTCAACTCCACCATTCTAAGCCTATACTCACAATATTTCTACCTGATGTGTCTGGTGCAGGAGCATGCGGGTGGACAGGCAATCGACACCAACCAAAAACATTGTTTGATTTTTTTCAATTTTGGTTTATTTTGCTTTGGTTTTCTCTCTATGCCTAAACCTCTTAAATTCTTCTTCACTGACACTTGAAGATATGTCTCATGAAATATAATGGTTAAATCTTAGTATGATTAGCCATCAAATATTGTTGTATGCGAAGTATGAAAGCATATACTGAGTAAGTGTATGCATATTTTTTGTCAAATGTTTTACCTTGGTCACATATGTAATATGGAGACTTGGACCAATACTTGAACCATTTAATTAAAGACATTTAATTTTTGAAGTTCATTTATTTCAAAATTTTCACCTTCAAAGGACAACGAAGATTCTTAAAATCTTGAATTAATGTTTATTGTTCCTTATCAAGAAGAGGGAATTGAGAAAACTCAATGTAAGATGCAAGCTTTGGAGATATCGATAGACATTTGAAAGGTTGTTGTTCAAAGAATTGATGGTCCGTGTAGAAGTAAAACACATCTTCAAGTCTCTAGAGCATCCAAGAAGAGAATGGAAAGGGCACATGAGTCTTCAGAGGCTTTAAACCAAATTAAATTTTGTTTCAAGAACAAAGGAAAGATCAAGGGACGAAGCTAGTGGGAGGTCACAAGTGTAAAGGAGGTATTTGTTTCAATTTAAATGAAAAGAAATTAAAAGAAAAATGGCACGATATATGAATAGGCTTCATGTAGGAGAGATTAAAAATGCAAAGTGGAAGGGACAACAAGGGAAAGGGTCTATGGAACATAATAAAGAATTTGATATGAATTGAGAGAGAGGGTGGGAGGTGCATCAGGGGATGTATGAGGCATATCCTTAACATACAAGGTGCAACAGTAATGGGTGAAGTGTAACATTAAAGGGGAAGACCAATATGCCAAGAAGAACTTAGTCAAAGAAGCTTGACACATAAGTTTGAGTGCATCAACTGAGGAAATTGCATTGCATTTAGAGAAGCTTAGCCAAAAGAGAGGCTTGATTTGGCTATAATGTGCAATAGAGAAGGGAAATGCAAGTTTGTGAGCTAATAATTGGTCATGAGGAAAGATGATAGAAAGCATCGAGTGGAATACAAGGTACAGTGGCATGTGAGAAGTGCACAAAGTCCTATGAAGTCAAGATAAGATCGTGGATGGTATTGAAACAAAGACATGAGAGAACATTATAGGGTAAGTATGTATAAATAAGTGAGTGTTGTTGATATGAAAAATGTTGTGTAAAGAGAGAGAGAGGTCATTTGAAGACTATGTATGATTTCTATGTGTGTGATAGATTTAATAAATAGAATCCATTATATTTTCTGCAATATTATTTTGAGTTGGGGAAGAGCATTTCCCATATAATATATATATTTGATTTTTGTAAGATTGGAGTGATGTTTCAGCAGAGAGGAGTACCCTTCTGCATCATACTCACTCTCTATTGTTGTATAAACCTACAAAAAAATTGTTGTATTTACTTGTAACATCTCTTATGCAACTCCCTAGTTATTCCCTTTCACTATGTCCATTGATATAATCTATTCACTATGTTATTGTTACTTCCACTAGTACCATCTCTAAAACTATTCTAGCTCCACATGTAGCTTCAAGAATTTATCCATACTTTATTAAATATACTTGTAACCTCTTCAATGTGTCATTATCAATATGCTCCTTTGTTACATTCAAGTTTACCACTGTAGTTACAACTATTTTTTTCTCCTTGGGAATTCTCTCATACATTTAGTAGCCTTTTCATCAAGTATATATCTTCCTTGGTTTTTACCAACAACCTTCAATATCTTCTCTATTAATACCTCTTCCACATACTCCTCCATAGATTCACTACTCCACTCTTTCTTGTGGAGAATCTCTTCAACCTTCAGTGAACACACCTACTCCTCCATGCCTTATTCTTAGTGCACCATAGCTTATGTTCTTTGTCTCAATCCTATTGATTTCTCAAACTCTGCATGGTTTGCACACTCATTTGTATTTTATATCTCTCATAACTTCTCCCTTTAATTATCCTTCTCTAAAATATCCACACACTAAATACTCATGAATCCTCTATATTGTGTTTTACATTGCATTTTTCTTGTTGCTTATCACTCCAACTCGGTGGCCTTTTTCTCTATCATCAATTCTATCTTGTATTTTCATATTCTCTTCTCTCTCTTGCAAAATTCTTCTCTTTCGCACCTTCCTTCTCCTTTACATAAACATATTTTTTCTATCTACAACTTCAAAAATTCCTTACACACCTTTTATATCAAACCTTCATTTCTTTACACATAGAAATTTCTTCTCAGATGTCACCCAATTATCTGAATGTTCAAACTCACAAGACATATCCTTTCTTGTTGTTCCAAAATTACTGCATTAAATTCTCTACATAATAAAATGTCCCTCAAATATGGTATTGTCCTTCTCCTACATGGTTGATCCTCCATTAATGTTGTTAGAGGTATAAATAGCCTTTGTATAAATTCTTAACTTGTCTCATTTTTCAGATGGTGCCATTAGTTGATACGAGCCTCTTGCTATTTGTACCAAAATGGAGCATGGTTTTGATGTAGCAATATTATATTTCATGCCTTTGATAGAGGTATGAACTGGATTAATAAATTTTATGTTATATTTTTTGTTTTATCTATCTACTAGTGAAAATTTGAATGATATTCATATGCAATTTACTTTGTATATTGATGCTTTCCATAGGTCTTTGCCACACCATATCATAAAAAATTCCCTTGTTATGAACGAAGAGAGGAAAAATATGATTCAAAGTGATTATTCTATTATATGCCACTCTATAATTTGATTTTTATATATTAATGTGTATATTTTTTATTGTATTAAGTCATGGTCCAAGCAAGTTTGGAGAGGATTTCGAGTGATCGGATTCAAAATAAACCATCATCACATACATCTCCATCCACTCAAAATTTAAAGGTGACTCACAATCTCTTTCCTTCCTCTAGAGGGAAGTGACTCCATTAGGGACCTTTTTTGTATGCCTATATGGTATTTGGACATATATTTTGTAGTAAAAATATGTGACATTATATGACTATATGCCTTTCTTGTACATATATTTTACTTTGATCAACATATAACCATGTATGCCTATATGTTTTTTGGTTAATTTAAATTTGTTTTACTAATACTCTCCATATTTTCTGTAAATGATTAATTGAATAATTGAGTAAATACACAAGTAAAATGGATATCTTTCAGTTGGAGTAATTGAATAAATTCCCTATTATTTTATTATTTGATATGTTTCAATGAGTTTTAATATAGTTTAGCTCTTAGTCACTTTCTTCATAGTCTAGAGAAAATAAAATTAGAAATGGAATCAAGAAGTGGGGATGTCTTATAAGTATGATATATATGTAACTGATGCAAGCATTGCAATTAATCATTGATTTTTATTTGTCCTATTTGGACACCTATAAATTTATATCTAGGTTTTCCTTTTGATTTTTCCTATTTGGGCACCCATAAATTTGATAGTTTTAAGACTTTACCACTGCCCTAATCCACATAACAATTCATTGTCACATTGGGATAGTCATAACAGTGTAGCCTAGAATGATTAGGATAGCTAGGGTGTGAAACAAGGCCTCACCTAGTGTTCACCCACCCAACCCAACATGTTTGTACAAGTTTTTTAGCCCCACAAGATGAATAATGTAAAATATGCCTTCCTACAACTAACATGTTTTGCAACTTCTGAAACATTGTCACCATGGTCAAACATATTGGGTATTTAAAATGTTAAGAGAGGTTATTGGGGAGGGATCTTATGTGTACTTATGGGTTCAACTAGAAAATTTCTAGGTGCCAAAAAATTTTAGAAACAACTTGTCATACTTTAGTAGTTTTTCACATATAATGCTCTTAAGAGATTATGTTGAAATAGTGTAGCCCAAAATGATAAGGACAATTGGGGTAAAAAAATGACCTTTCCTAGTATTCACTTTCCTATCAAGAAATACTAACAATGTTTGTGTTAGATGAATTTTTCCCAAGAGAAGATAAATCTATGAATAACCCTTTAGAATTAAAAGGGAGATATAAAATAAAGAATATTATGATCCTTTGGTTAAAAGAGAGATTAATAAAAAATATGTATCAACACTCTTTAAAAAAGGAAGAATAATTATTTATTTAAATAATTATTAAAAGGTAACCTTTTGTGAAAGGGTGTGATGGTTTGGAAACCACCTCTTAAAAGAATATATAAATCGTTCATGTGAGACATGGAAAAAACATTCAAGGATGGAGAATATTCAAGGAGAGAAGAGAAAAAGAAAAGAGGAACTAAAAGGGTGTAAAGGAGTGAAGGTTAGGGTCATAGGTGTTTGGATTTGGTGTTGTACACCATTGCATAAATTGATTTATCATAATATTGTAATTAAATAATTATTTAGTTGTGACGCACCTTGGTGGTGTGGATAATCGCACTAGGTAATTATTTGGGGACCACTTGATGTTGTATTACATAACATTGTATTATTATTTAATGTGTGGGAGACATATGATATAACAATTTAATATTGGGGAATTATTAAATAAAGTGATGTCATAGGAAATAGGATGGTGATGTCGAGTTGTGCTAGTCGAGCTAGGGCGTATGTGCCCTAGCTCGCTCTTCATGAGTTCTTGTTGGTGTGTCATGGGGGGTTTTTTCTTGCATTCTGGGTGGTGCGTGGTTGTGTTTGTATTCTTTTGTTACTAGTTTCCTTGGCACGCGAAGGTGGGTGTTGAGTGGGGTTTGGTGCAAAACCATTCTCTGTGGGTTGTTTGATTTCCTACTTGGGGGTATAGTGGTTCTTTTTGAAGCTAAAACTTGTGCATTCTAGAGGGTGTGGGTGAAGTTGGAGGGGTATTGTGGCAACCCTCGTGTGAGTGTTCTCCTCTGATCTCTCAACTCAGGGGCTTGCATGCCTGCGTTGGGTCTTGTTTTGAGTCATGTTGTGAGGGGAGTCATCTAGGATTAGCCCCAAGATGGATTTCCGATTAGCTTTTGGATCAAAACCCCCAGCATAGGGTGTGAAGGTTTTTGATAATAATTTGTTTACGCCGGTTCAAGAGATAAATGGTTATGGATCATCT
Organism: Sequoia sempervirens; assembly: GCA_007258455.2. Taxonomy (NCBI): domain Eukaryota; kingdom Viridiplantae; phylum Streptophyta; class Pinopsida; order Cupressales; family Cupressaceae; genus Sequoia; species Sequoia sempervirens. The sequence continues at coordinate 597,372,039 of VDFB02193867.1, read as the reverse complement.
GGAGGACCTAGAATTACGAAAATTAATGGATGTTTGGAAAGATGTAAGGAGAGACCGAAATTGGTTATTCTGATGGAGTTGCTGGTGGATGATATTGAATATTATTCGAAACACTCCTTTTATTGAAATTTTATGGGTTTAAGGGTCTCGTTGCAATTTTTGGAATCTTGGGCTCAGAGGACTTGGCTGTCGAAAGGAGAAATGGAGATTAAGATCTTAGCTAATAATTACTTTATGGTTTCATTTGACTGCATGGTTGATCGGAATAGGATTTTTGAGGTGGGGCCCTATTTCTATAACCAAGTGGGTTTGTTTATGAAGTCGTGGCATGTGAGTTTCAATCTGACTAAGGAGCTCTTGAATAGGGTTTTAGTGTGGGTCCAGCTGCCATGGTTTCTAGTCGAATGTTGGTGAGAGGATGTCCTACATTTGGTGGCCTCAATTATTGGTAAACCAGTTGGGTCTTCACAACAGACGCAGTTTAAAAAGGTAATGACTTTTGCCTGTATCTGTGTAGAAATTGATTTAAGCATGCCTTTGCTAGATTCTGTGGAAGTGAGTGCAGGATCATATACATGGGTGCAACAGATAGACTATGAAACTCTACCTTTTCGGTGTTGATTTTGTCATGAGTATGGACACTTGCAGCATAGGTACCCTAGGGCTAAGTTAGTAGGGACCTAATCTGGCCAAACTCAACACAATCCACCTAGGGTTGATAAGGGGAAGGGGCCTATTCCAAGTGATGGTATTGAGGAGGATGGATATATTCCTGTTAAATCTCGCAATAGAAATTGGGGGCAGAAGAGGACTCTAGGGGAGAGGTAGGATGATGTTTCTTTTAACAGGTTTGAGGTGTTGGATGATCTCGGCCAACAGGAAGTGAATCTGAGTTTGTTGAACTTGGATCAAGGAGCTTTGGGTTCAGGAAAGAATGGGCCTCTTGCAGAGGTTATATAGGTTGTACAGGACACGAGTGTTGGGTAGATGGACACGGATCAACAGTTAATTGTTTTGGCTAGACCATATCCTATGATTGGGGCTTTGACGAATGAGGGAGAGGGTTCTCCTTTCCCTTTAAAGATTGGTGTGGAGGTTGGAAAGAGCTCCATTTCCTCTTCTCACTTGGGTATTCAACAAAAAGATCCAAAGAAAGGGGTTGGTGAGAAGAACCCCAAGCTGGGTAGGAAAAAGGATTTGGAAAAGTTTAAGTCAACTGGGGAGACTCTGGTGGAGTCAAGGGTAGTTAAGACCCTAGATTCTCACTTCTTGTGTACCCAGAAATGATTGTTTTATCTTGGAATGTAAGGGGATTGAATAGTGGCCCTCGACAAAAATTTGTTCGTGATTTGGTTAGGAATCAATCTCCAGATGTTCTTTTGCTTCAGGAAACTAAGCTTTCTATGGAGAGTATGGTTAATATGGTACCTAAGTTGTGGAAGTATGTTGATTGTTAGTGTGTTGGAGCTCATGGTGCATCTGGGGGGGTGGCTTACTTATGGAATCCACAAAGGATTTTCCCTCTCTGGTGGATGTCTTCTAGGTCTGCTATTTCGTTGGTGGCCTCATGCTTTGTGACAGGAGAATTTATTCTCCTCTCCAATGTGTATGCGCCTGTTGAGTATCAGGGTAAGCAGCTTCTATGGTCCCATCTTCAATATGTTCGTAGCCTGGCTCCTTTCCACCCATGGATTTTGGCTAGGGATTGCAATGCTATAGTGGAGTTGTCTAAAAAAAGGGGTGGAATTGTTCGATTGGAGCCTTCTACACTGCTTCTCGGGGATAGCATTTTTGATCTAAATCTTATTGATGTGCAACCTAGTAATGGTTGTTTTACTTGGAATAATAGGAGAACTAGTGAGGACTGTGTCGTTGAGAAGCTGGATCGGTTCTTGGTCTCCTGTTATTGGGTTGGTGACTTGTGGTCTACCTCCTTTGAAATTCTGGATTGGAGGGGTTTGGACCACTAGCCTATCAAGCTTAGCATCATCTATGCTCGAACGCCTCGATCTGCTTCCTTCAAATTCCAGCTTATGTGGTTATAGGATTCTACTCTTTTTGACCAAGTGGGTGTTTGGTGGAGGATAGGTAGACCTGCTTTTGGTACTGCAATGTATACCTTTGCTAAGCTTCTTCAATTTGTCAAGTATCAGCTTAAAAGGTGGAATCGTCAGTGTTTTGGAAATATTTTTCATGATAAGGCCACTGCCCAAGAAGAGTTGAATAATGTTACAAGATTGATTTGGGATAATGGGGTTACAGAGGATCTTTTGAAAGAAGAGGCTAGAACTTTGAAGGTGGTAGAGGAATGTGAGTTACGTGAGGAGATATATTGGAAGCAAAAGGCTCAGATTGACTGGTTGCAGGAAGGGGACAAAAATATTGCTTTTTTTTTTAATTCTGTGAAGGCCAGGAGGCATGGTAACTCTATCTCTGTGTTAGTTAACGACAAAGGGGATCGTTTTGTCTCATTCCAGGAAATCGTGACTGAGGCATCACAATATTTTGCTGCTCTTTTTAAAGAGGATTCTCAAGAGGGTTCAGCCGAGGAGGAACATGTTCTTTCTTATGTCCCTCAATTGGTCTCCAAGGAGGAAAATGAGTATCTAATGAGGGAGATTTCTCTAGAGGAGCTGGAGGAGATTGTGTTTCAGATTAAGAGGGGAAAAGCTCTTGGCCCTGATGGTTTCCCAATAGAGTTCTTTCAAGAGTTCTAGGAAATCATAAAGTTGGACCTTCTAGCGGTTGTTCAGGAATCCCAGAGGAATAAGTAGATGTTGTGTGCTCTTAATTCCACTTTCATTGCTCTCATTCCCAAGTGTGAAGGTGTGGATAGGTTAACTCAGTTTAGGCCTATCTCCCTTTGCAATGTGGCATATAAGATTATTTTGAAGTTAATGACTGAGAGATTGAAGAAGTGGCTTAAAGTGTTGATCTTGGAGGAACAAAGTGGGTTTGTTGCGGGTCAAAAAATTTTGGACAAGGTTGTTATTGCTACTGAGACCATCCACTCCATGGCCAGTTCCCAAGAGAGGACTATGTTTATTAAGTTGGATATGGCTAAGGCTTATGATAGGGTTAGATGGTCCTTCCTTCAGATGATCCTTGGTACTTTTGGATTTTGTGCAGAATGGTCCCAATGGGGTATGAGTTGTATTACATTAGTATCCTTCTCGGTACTAATAAATGGAGATCACTCTGAACTTTTTGGGGCATCTCGGAGTCTTCGCCAAGGGGACCCTCTATCCCCATACCTATTTCTTCTTTTTACTAAAGGTCTTGGGCGATTGTTGAAAAGAAATGTTGGGTTAGGAAACATTCAGGGTTGGCATTGGGGTGGAGACTTTCCTCCACAGTCTCATTTACAATTTGTTGATGATACTTCCTTGATGGGGATGGCTACTATCAGGGAAGCTACTTTTTTGAGATAGTTTTTGGATGTTTACTTGGTGGCTTCGAGGCAATTGATTAATGAATATAAGTCTTCCATCTTCTTCTTCAATATGCCTGCCCCCATTCAAAGAAGAATTGCTAACATTTTGAGGTTTCAGATACGGGTTCTCCCTTTTACGTATTTAGGCATTCCAATTTCTATTGGTCATCTTCCCAAGGGTTCTTGGCAGAATATCATTGATAAGTTCTGGGTGAAATTCAATCATTCGACACATAGATGGTTGTCTTTTGCTGGGTGGGTTCAGCTTCTTAAATCAGTTGTGCAAGCACTCCCTACTTATAGGTGTATGCTTCAGGTGGCTCCAGTTGGGTTTCTTAAGGAGTTGGACTCTCTTGAGAGACAGTTTTTATGGGTTGGATGCTTGTCATCCTCCAAGTGGAGCCTGGTCAAGTGGGATGATGTGTGCAGTCCAAAGTAGTATGGAGGTTTGGGACTTCGACAATCTACTTTTTTTGGAGTGGTTTTGGTTGCTAAGATTTTTTGGCATTCGTGTGTGGTGCAGGATCAGTTATGGGCCAGGATATTATCTCATAAGTATTTCCCTGGCACCCCTCGGCATGATCTCCTTAGGTACCCTCTTGAGGGGAAAGGCTCAGAGATTGGAGTACTCTTCAGAAGGCTGCGAAGCTCATTAAGGAAGGCTTATTTTGGATATACCGACAGGGTTCAAAAGCTCCTTTTTGGTCTGATTCTTGGGATGGTTTCCCTCTGCTTATCTCTCAATTTCCTTACCTCTTTCCATTGAGCCAAATATTTCTTGCAGCTAGTTGGTCTAGGGTGAGTGACTTCAAGTCATTTTCTTTTTATGGGCAGATGGAGAAGGCTTGTTGGAAGGATCCCACCTAGTGGCCGGATGTGGGTGAGGAGGAAGGCAAGGTTGAGATTAACGCGATTCTTTGTAGTAGGCATTGTAGTTCTCTACAGGAAGAGGATATTATTGCTTGGGCTCACAATCCCAAGGGGATTTACTCTGTTGCTTGTGGCTATCAGGTGTTATTGGATCAGAAGTTGGCTAGGGTAGAGGTTTAGTGGTGGAAGAGGGTGTGGAGTAAGCTATCATGGCCTAAATGTAATTGTTTTGTTTGGACTTTAGCGTGGAATAGGTGCTTGACCTAGGATAACATTCGTAAACATGGTTTCTAGGGGCCTTTAGTTTGTGTTCTCTGTGGGAAGGCGGAAGAGGATTCCTCACACTTGTTCTTCTTTTTTCCCTTTCTTGTACAACTTTGTCATTGGTGGTGGGAGGTTTTGAAGAAACCTTGTGTTCATGCTTCCTCTTTGGTGGAGTTTTGGGATAGTATGGGAAGACCCCCCTCATTGGTCTCCTTTTTGCAGGATGTCTAGTATGCTAGACCTACTTTTCTTCTTTGGTAGACTTGGTTGGAGCAGAATCATAGAATATTCCAAGGTGTTAAATAGGTGGGTCAGCAAGTGTGGATGCATATATTAGGTATGATTCAAGAGTCGGTTGTGGCTAGGAGTGAAGTATTTTTCCCCCTGGGAAAAGAGGATGTTGAGGTGGTGGATAGATTGGGATTTCAGGGGAGACATTCTTCTTCTGGGGGTTCCAGGAGATGCAAAAATGGGGCCGAGAGAGTGCAACGACTGGGTAGATGGCTTCCTCCTCCAGTTGGAGTCTTGAAGATCAATTCTGATGGATCTTCTAGAGGTAATCTTGGGCCTACTTGGATTGGTGGGGTTGGTAGGGATTCAAGGGGTTTAGTGATATTTATTTTCTCTATTCATGAGGGGGAGAAGACTATCAATCTCATGGAGGGCTTGGCGATTCTTTATGTTGTGGAGCGGGCCCTTGCTTTGGGATGGCATAAGGTTATTTGTGAAGCTGATTCACAGATATTGATTAATCTATTGAATGAGAGAAAGGTGTTTGATATTAATTGGTAGTTAGCTTCAGTTGTTCAGTGTATTCTTCAAGTTTTCTCTAGGATGGAGGCAGTTTCTTTTGTTCATATCCAGAGGGAGTGGAATCGGGTTGCTGACTGCTTGGCTAAATGGGCTTATGAGCATGATACTAGCTGGAAGATTGAGGATTGGATGCAGGTCTCCCCTGAGTTACGTTAGGACTTGGATAGAGTTCTTGAAGAGGATAGAAGGATACTGGAAGATAGTTGATTTTGTTTCTATTCTTGCTTTGGTGCTTATTTGGTTTTCTTGGGCTTGTTCCCTTGGTTTTTGTTGTAATGCTTTCTTTTCATTTTCAATAAAGTTTTTAACCCTTTTTAAAAAATAAAATAAAGTGATGTCGTAGTATCCAATATTAAATGAAGGGTTAGTGGTTTTGTATTCACATGGTTTCACCTTACCACTAGTTGTATTTTGTGTGAGCTTGTGTCTATAAAATAAAACACATATGTAGTGGTTTAGGTTGGGGGCTGAGTGGTTTGGCTATCATTTTATTCTTCTTGAGGAGTGCATTTGTGAATCATGGCATGGGATGTGTGGCTTCATTCTTGGACACATGAGAGTGCATTGGAGGACTTTATGCTTCAGAGGTGTTCATTATAATTCATGTATTTTCTTATTGTTGATTAATATGATGGAGTATGGATGATTTTGGAGGCTGGGTTTTTCCCTCTTGAGGGTTTTCCTAAGGTATATCTTGTGTCACCTTTGATGGGTATGTTTTCTATTATCTTGCATGTGGCTTTTGAGCACTTATTTGCATTGTTATCTCTTTTAGGTTATGTGGAAATTGTCATAAAATGGCTAAAATTTTCCTAACAATAAGTGGGAATTTAAACATTGGGAAAAGGGGTGCACAATGTGTGTCCAACTTGGGGTACATCATACACCTGAAAGTGTCCTAGCGAGGGTTGAGTTTATGCTATGAAGGCAGGTCGATTCTATGCAAGAACCGGTTCCACCAACAGTGTTTGTTCTAGGAAACAACTTAGACCTATAACCATTCCTCTAAGTGTCAGATAGTATCCTTTCTAGGACTTTAAGATAAGTATTAAGAACCACTAATTCAATAATATTGGAAATATTATCTAGATGATTTTGATTTTCATATGATTAATCTATGGTGTGGTGTTATTCAATTTATTATGTTAATTATTTGATTGTCACATGTTTGTAGTTTACATAAATTATTCATATTTATTTTGATAACATTGCATATTATAAATCATATTAATTCTAATATTTTTTATATTAAATCCACTGCTAATACTTAATAATCATAAGAGAAAGGGTTCCATCACATTTGGTATCAAAGCCTAATGATC
>VDFB02193867.1:597255316-597365237 GCA_007258455.2 Sequoia sempervirens | reverse complement strand
AATTTTTGAAAATTGCCAAATTTGGAAAAATCTGCTTGTCAACACCTTACATCCCTTAAAGCCCCGGAGCTCGGTGTAGAATCCATTCAATCATATCCTTCAATAATTTTGGTCTCCAATCCAATCCTAATCTGAGCTTTAATCTTATCCCCATCTGAGCTTAGCCAAACCCCTAATCTGGGCTTTCATCCATCTGCAACAAAGTCTTAAGGTCCCTCCCTCCATCTTCTTCAATTTTGTCCCTTTTCATCCATTCTAATCAATCTATTCCCCCATCCTCTCCCCTCATCCCATCGCCTAATCCCTTGTCATTGGTATCTCGCTATAGGCTTTACCCCATGCAATCCAATGTCATCCATCTTATCATCATCACTTCTGCTTCTTTTGCACATCTTTTCTATATCATCGTTCATCATTTCACCATTCATCTATATGGCATGTCATTTGCCCACTTCATCTTTGATGATTTGGATAACTATCCCATCCCTGAGCTTTATATAGTCACTATCGTCCAACATCATCTATCTTATCACTTCATCATTCATCTATCTTGTCCCATCGTGTCGGTCCAATCATTTTATCCCCTTATCTAGGGTCATCTCATCCTCTTTCATCCATCATTTGTTGTCGGTCTTTAGTCGACCCTACGTGCCCCTACGCTTTCACGTAGGCAAGGTCGATCATTTGATCCGCCCTCAGTTCCATCGTCGTTCTTCATTGTCTGCTTTGCTCTTCTATCATCTACCATCAGTCTTTCTCCTTTTGTCCATCCTATCTTTACCATCCATCAAGGTCTCCATCTTGGTCAGTTGTCCACCTTTCACTGAACTACGAGGGCTCTGCGCTTTCACGTAGGCAAGGCTAATCTTTGATCGGCCCCCGAGCCCCTAGGTCTTTAGGTTTTGTCAGTCCCATGTCTTGTCTCCCTTGTGTCGTGTCATCAAGCTATGCCCTTATCTAGCCAGTTCTTACAAACGAGATCCACTTGTATCATGAAATCCAATCAATTTTTGAACATCCTGCGTCATAACGATCTTTTAGTTTCATATCCATCATCTTTGGTCTCAACAGGATGCATCCTTCCTAACAGACCTCATCAATCCCATCCATCTCCTTGATCCTATGGCAATGGACGTTTGAAATTGATTGTGATCTTTTGATGCTTTTGGCTTTTGTTTATCCTTTGAGCTCCCTATCATCACTTGTCAAGACCACCATAATCCATCATATTATGGTGTGTTTTGATTGGTCAACATAGGGACATATCTTGATCTTTTTATGTCTATTTATGTCTTCTTGGTTGTCCCACGTAGTACCCACCAAGATCCCTGAGGTCTTGTGTTATGCTGGGGCATCCTTTTGTGCTTGTGGTTATCTCAATACCTGGCCCGACCAAGATCTTTCTGACCTTGGGGTGTTGGGATAGCCTTCTTGTCTGTTATGTTTATTTGATGCATTAGACACAATTGCGCCTTGGTTCTTCATACCCTGGTGTCTTGTGTTTGATGCTATAGCAAAAACCAGTGCTCCAAAGATGATAAATTGCATTTAGAATTGCATCTCATTCTCCATTCTATCGTCTTGCATGTATCCCCCCATCCATCCATCATTCATCCTTCATCCTTATCTCTATCCAGTCTCCATCCATTCCACTTAGCCCGAATCATCTAATCATATCTTTGGTCTACTTCTCAGTCTTGTTACCAGCCTTGACCCATCATCATCATCATCATCCACTAGTGTCATTCACTATCCTTTTGGTGTTGTTTTGGGATGTATCCTTCCCTCATCAACAACACTTTCATCATCATCATCGGGAGGTATTCTTCCCTATCCTTTAGTGGTGTTTTGGGATGTATCCTTCCCTCATCAATACCACTCAGTGGGATGTATCCTTCCCTATCCTCATGTTGTCTTGGGATCTTTAATTCCCTCATTGACAACCCTCCATCCATCATCAACCCATTTTGACTTGTACCTTGACTGGGGCAACATCACCTTTTGTCCTCAAATCCATTTGTGCTTCACCCATTTCCATATCACTTACTCTCTTCCTCATCTCCCCTTGCATCACATCATCTATTTCGAGAGCCCACCCGTGTTCTCTTGAACCCGCATGTCCTCTCGAGGGGGCATCATTCATCCCTAACTCTTCACACCCCCATCATCTTCCTTCCTAGTCACTTCTTTGAATGACTGGGGCATCTTTTCCAATCTAACCATCTTCTTCTAGGTTCTATGTTTTAATATTCTTTGAAATGATGTTATTTCGTAACACCATCTCAAAGAGGGGAAAAATGTAGACATCCAAATTTGGACACTTAATTTATCCAAATTTATCACTTTTCATCTAAACATCCTCTTAGCCCTAGTTAATTAAGTAATATTACTATTATTTAATTAATATCTTTAATTCTTAAATCCCTAAGGTATTTAATTAATAATTAAATACCTTACCTCCTAATCTCTTTTCATCAAATAAATTAAATAAATATTAAATTTATTTAATTCCTCACATGTCATTTTCATCTAATCTAATCCATCTCCCTAATTTTCTTCATTAAGGATGTGCACATGCCTAATCCTTGATTAGGATGTGTCACATCCTCCAACTTTTGCAAGTTGGCTTTTAATCCTAATTAGCCCTATTTATCTTCTAATTATTGATTAATTAAGCCTAATCATTCTCCAAGGAATTTTTAATTCCTTTTTATTTGTCCTAGATTCCCCTCCTTTATATGTGAATTTTTAATTCACATTCCATCCTTCCAAGGCTTCTAGAACCTTGGACTTGTCACAATCACCACATGTGACCAACCTTGGACTTGTCACAATCTTCACATGTGACCAAGTCCCACCTTTTTGGAGCCCACCTTTTACCCTCTAGATTCTTCCAATCATTGTGAATTTAAAATTCACTTTTATTCACCCAAGATTCTTCCCATCTCCCAATGTACTTGCAAGGTACTTGTACTTCCTCCACCTCATGTACCCTCTTGACAACTCATCTCCACCTCATATCCTCTTGTCCATTTCACCCTCCACATGTCAAGATGTGAGGGCTTGTGGGTTCTCAACCCACCATAGCCCTTCATCTTGGCCTTGTTGGAGCAATCTTGACCCTTGAATTCTCTAGAGAATTCAAATTCTCCTATAAATACCCCCTCCTCAAGGGCATTTACACAACACTTCATTTTTGAGCACCCACATGCTGCCCATTTTCCTTCTCAAACACTTTTTGATTTTCATAACCTTATGCTGCCATTTTGCCTTCACAACACTTTGCACTCTCACAACTACATGCTGTCCAAGTCATTTTAGATCATTCAACCATCTTTTGTCCATCATTTTGCATGTTGAAGCTTGCATTTTAATCACTCAATCTATCATCTAAGGAGCACACAACCCATCCAAGCAAGGGCCAATCAAAGAAGTTTCAACAACAAGGGAGGTAAAAGTGTTTTGTGTTTCATTTTATTTGCATTCCTTTTCGTTGTAACTCTCTTTTGGCTAATCTTGAGGTGTCCTTGGTGTTTTGTCTTTCATGTTTCTTAGTTAGATTCACACATTTAGAGTAGCATAAAATATCAAGGTATACAATATGCAATGATGAAAAAAGGGTATGCCTTTTCCTTGCTTAATTTGGGAATAATTAATGATAAATTGGACTTGATATCACCTTGATCTAGTGTTGTGATGTGTTTTACACATCCACATTAGGTTTTGGGCCCTTCTAAGCTAAATAAACCTAACTTTTCCTTAATGTAATGTTGTAAAGGGTATTTATTTACACCTTCACATTAAATTTAGGAAGCTTATAAACTAAGGTGGACCTAATCTAGTGTTGTAATGTGTTTTAGACATTCACATGGGATTTAGGGCCCTTCTAAGCTAAATAGACCCAATTTGGCCTTAATTTAATGTTGTAAAATGTATTTACTTACACTTTCACATTGAATTTTAGGCCATCTTGCATTTATGACCTCAATACCATCATTAATAGGCCCCTATGACCCTATATTATGCATCCCAAGGCATATTTCAATAAAAAAACTTGACAATATCAACATATAGACTTAATTTACACATTCCCTAACACTTTAGCTAGAAAAATAGCCCCTGTGGGACCCATTTTCCACTTTGGGTGAATGAGTCCCATTTGACTTATTTTCAAGGTTTGAGTTAGAAAAATTGGGTTTTAAGTTTAAATTTCTTCTATGTCGGCTTAGGGATCTAATAAATAGTCATTTGAGTGCATTTCCTATATAAACAAGCTTTCAAATCATTATTTCATTATGCATTCATGATATCAAGTCAAGCAAGCAAGAGTTAAGCATTTCAAGGTCATTTCTAAGGCATTCAAGGGAAAAATTCTTCATCAATTGTTGCAGCAATTCAAGATCCATCATCATGTCAAGAATATCAAGCATCAAGCATGTTATTGAGCTATTTTTGTGATGTAGCATTGAAGATCCAAGATCAAGTATTGTTCTACACCTATTTTTAAGATCAAGATCAACATCCTTCATGGCCATTTCATGTTGAGTTACAAATTTATAAGACATCATTCAAGGTATCATTGTTCATGTTTCATATTCTATATTTCATGCTTCATGTCCTTGTTTCATTGTTTCATCATTTGGTTTAATTACCTACAAGGGGTTTGACCAAGGAAAACCCCTATTCTTTAACAATCAACACTTTTTCTCTCTTTCTTTGTGTGATTGCAGATCTAGATGCTTTGAAGACTTGAAAGATCACTGAAGATTAAGTTACAAGCTTGTTGGAATTGTCTCCCCATTTGCAAGGTCATAATCTTCACTTAAAAGGTCATCTACAACCTTGAAATTAGAGTTTTGGATCCGAAAACTTAAAGAAGAAGATTGAGTAGACTGAGAAGTGCAGATCAAAACTTTGAAGTTCTAGAAAATCCAAACTGGACTCATTCGCCACTTGAGTCCCACTATAGGTGTTCTTCAGAAATTCTTGCAGATTTAGATACCCTTTTTGTTTGAAACTTGCTCTTATGCAAAAATATAGAATTGGGTCTGATTTGCCCAGAATGGTGAATGAGTCCCACTAGGTCAAAAAGTCAAAATTTCCAACATTTCAAGACTCCTTCCTATCATCTCTAGATTCCCAGGTGCACACATTCTATTATGTAGCTTTCTATTTTATTTTTCTTTCCTTTCCAGGTCATTTAAATCAGGCTTGCATCATATTAGGGTTTTACGTTTCATCTTGTATTTCATTGTCTTTTCCAAGTTTAAACTTGGTGGTGAACCCCTCATTCAACCTTTATTAATCTCTAAACATACCCTAGGATACCCTATTGTTAGATCTCTCCCTTCATTCTTCATTGGATTGAGATCTCTAAGTTGTCCTTGAGTGTAGCAAGTGTGAAATAAGAACCCTATCCTTGTGCTCTATTCTCCAAGGTGGGGTGTACTATTTCCTTGACTACAATATAATAGTATTAGACTATAATTTTTTTAAATAAGATATGCTTAATAAAGTATATAATATATATTTTTTTAACCTTATATTATAGCAAAATATAAATGTTATAAGGGTACGACCCCTAATAACATTATGTTCTAATAACTATGACCTAGTTACACTATATCAGAGTGATGATGGAGAAGGATGATATAATGAAACTTATATGTTATTTGTTAGATTCATGGGATCACTTGGTGATGCTAACAATAAGAAACACCTCCATACTCATATTAGATAAGGTAGTTGCACAATCACTTTTTGTGTAATGTATAAGAGAACTTTTGAATTAGCCAAAGAAGCCTTAGTTGTTTATAGAATATTGAAAGAGAAATTAAGGAATAAGGAAAGAAATAAAGAAAGACAAATCTCTAGATCCAAATACCTTACTAAGATAATAGCTAAAATTTAGAAATGTGGTAAGAATGGACATTTAAGAAAAAATGGAAGGATAGTTAAAAAATAAATATGATTTAGATGAGTACAAAATTCCTTAGGATGAAATTGATGCCTTTGTTGCAACCTTGGAAACACATTTATTAGAAGGTGTGTGGTTGTTAGAATCTAGAGCTTCCTTCGATATGATAGCATGTCAAGGTTGAATTTCAAAGCAAAAAGAATATAATTGTGGGAATGTGTAACTTAGAGGTGAATCTCAGCTAAATATTATTAGTAGTGGAAGATTGTTTATCCAATTCCTTGGTGGACATTTTAAAGGGATAAATGGTGTACTACATATCACCAGTTTGGAACATAACATACTTTTCAATAGAAAGATTAAATATTTGAGCATGTAGATTTTTTTAATTCATTGAGGGAGTTAGATGATACAAGGAGATATGTTTCTTTGTAAGGGTGTTTAAGTGAGAAATCTATTTTAGCTAGACATATACACAAATTAGAAAAATATTTTTCATATTCTTACAATGAAGAGATTATAGAATCTCTAAAAGAAAAGAGGATTTTTAAATTTACTTTAAATGTTCATGCTCTCATAATACCTAAAGCTTCTCTTACTTGAGTGAAAAGGCGCTTATAGAAAAAATAATTCTACAACACAAGAGAATGAGCCACATATGTGAGAAGGGTCTTAAGACCTCAAAAAACTAAAAATATTGGAGAGGTGAATTGATTGTTCTCTTGAGTTTGATTTCTATGAACATGATCACATATAGGGTAAATAAAAATGTGTTATTTTACTCTAATTCTTACAAATATTTTAGGGTGAACTAGAATTGATTCATTTTGATGTATTTTAATAGATGAATATTTTATAAGGAAATGATAATACTTCCTTGGAAGTAAATATGAAGTCTACAATTATTTTAGATATTTTAAGGCTCCTATAGAAAATTAAACTAGTAAGAATATTAATGTTTTGTGAACTAGTATTGGTGGTGATTTTTGTTTATTAAATTTCAATAGATTTTTAGGAGAATGGGTTAAAGAAACATAAAACAACTCTATATGCCTATCAATGGAATAAATTTGTAGAGATGTTGAATAGGAAATTAATGGAGAGGTCTATGTGTATGTTTTATGGAGATGATTTGGAATGAAAATTATAAGCAAAGGTGGTTTCCTTGAAATTTTACCTAATTAATAGGTCTCCTACATAAGTTATTTTAGATAATATTTCAATGAAGGATTTCATGGGGAAAATGATCCCTTGTAATATTTTTTATATTTTTTGTTGCAAAGAATATATTCATATACCTATGGAGAAGTGATAAAATTTGGAGATCAAGGTAATTAAGTGTATATTCGTTATACATAGTTTTGGTGTGAAAATATATGAGCTATGTGATACATTAGTCAAAGGAATTCTATACACAATAAGTATTATTTTCAAATATGTTAAGCCTTCTCCTATAGTTGGTTAGCTAGAAGAAGGTTAATGAAGGACCTAACTAAAATATATCTTATAAATCTCTAGAGAAGACGTAGAATCTCCACTTCAACTCTCGATAAGATTCATTTAGCGTAAACATGAACTTGAAATATATACTCATTTTGATTAGATGTGTATTCCAATTTAATTAAAACTATGAATGAGTCTAGAACTATGGAGGAAATATGTATGGACTACTATAGGTCGTTTAGAGTGGCTATGGATTAGGAGATGGCTATATTCAAGAAAAATGAAAGATAAAACCTAGAACATTTTCCTAATGGATGAAAACTCATTGGTTGTAAAGAGGTATTCAAAAATAATATTAGTTTAGATGTTAGTTTTGAGAAGTATAAGGTAAGGTTGGTTGTGATAGGCTATTCTTGGCTTGTAGGGATATATATTGGTGAGATCTTTTTTCTAGTTGCTATATTGAAATCTATTCAATTCATTTTATTTGTGGTAGCAACTTTTGATTCATAGATATAGTAGATGGGTGTGACGATATAATTCCTACATGGTTACAGGTATGTGCAAGATCATGATGGGCCAAAAAGTGGCAATATGATGGGTATTTGTAGGGTATGTGGCTGATGACTCTATTTTTACCCAAAATTGATGAAATGAAAAGGGTTTTTAAAGGATATTCTCAGCTTTCCACCAATATAAATTATGCTTTACTTTGAATTTAATAAATAATTATTATTCATTTTCTATTTGAATTATGACTAAAGTGTTGATTGATAGGCTGATTGAAAAACATCTGTAGGGTGAAGCCATAATAGTGGTTTACAATTTGATGGAGGAAGGAAAATTGAAAAAAAATGATCCCATGGCAAAAAAATTGGTTTTAGGGGTTCGCATGAACCTACAAGTTCAACTGAACCATAAAGGGGTTCGACTGAACCCATTAATTATTGGGCCCACATTTCTTGCCCAAAAAAAAAGGAAAAATGCATATTAATGGGGGTTTGAATGAACCCTTGTTTGCTAGAACTCCTAGGGGTTCATTAAAACCCCTGGGGGTTCACTAGAACCCCCTGGTTCTAGCAAACCCCCCTTTTCCCTAATTTTTTAATTTGTTCACACAAAAAACCTAAATTTTTACGCTTTCAAGCTCCGGTTGAGGATGAAAATGGGGGAATATTTAGAAACCAAACTTGGAATCAAGTAGCCTTCAGAACGATCTATCCAATGAATATAATTTTAATATGTTTTGGTTTTATTATGTATTTGTTTTTTTAGTTTTATTAAACATAGGTTTTTCATTGAAAATGAAGGTCTTTGTTCTGCACATGTGGAAAAATAGCAGATTATCAAAAAAAAATTGAAAAATATGAGTGCACCAGATATTGAAGTCCTTGATCCAGCGAAAAAAAAAATAAATCAAATTTCGATATATACAAAAAAAGTTATGCATTATACGGTCGCGCTATGTCTAAATTGTCATTTGATTGACTTCGAAACTTGATTAAAGAAAAATATTCAATAAAAAAAATCTAACCAAGTGGAAGCACTAGATATCAAAGTCACAAATGTAAATTCGAAAGAATTGGAATTTTATCCTTCATGGAAAAAAAGTTATGCGTTATACGGTGTGCGTCACTTTTTAAAAATGCTATTTTTTGAAAAATACCAGTTTTTGTGGGAGATGGAAAAATAAGTGCAATCTAATTTTAAAAAAATTGAAAAAAATATTTTTAGAATCTATAGACAAAATGTGATGAGACTCTTTTGCATCATCTTCAAATTCCTCATGGTTTAGCCGCTATAGGTGCCTGAATGTGAAGATTTAGTTAAAAATTAAAAATTCAGTGTCCAGTTTGGCCAAAACTTGTAAACCACTATTGTGGGATCACCCTATAGCTTTAAAATGGTATCACTATTTTTGAATCCAAAATACGCATCACATTTTATGCTTTGTATACTATAGGATTAAAAAAAGAAAAAATTGAATTTCATGAATTTTTGAGCAAGTTAAGGTGGTTAGACATACTAGTTTTTATATTTTTTAAAAGTTGTAATAAAAAATTCATAATTAATATTTACTTAGAAAAAAATTACAAAAAAATATGCATGACATCTGAACATGAGTCATCTACTTATGTCTAAAATCTTATAAAAAAAATATTATCATTTAATTGTGGTTAGGGTGGTTAGACAAACACCTACTTCTTATTTTTTCCTTGAAATTTAAGTACTACTGTATTGAAATTTGAAATTTTCATGAAATAGATTTTAAAAAATAAAAATAAACCTAGTAGTTTAGAAACTAAATTCAATTTCCTATAGATTCTATTCTTATGTATTTTTGAAATAATATAGATAACTTATTAAAAATTTTATGTCAAGTTGCCTAACTTTGATTTTTTTGATTTTTTTGCCACTTAAAGACCTATTTTTTCCATGATGATCTTGCACATAACCTTACTTAGAGGAAGATATATACACAAAATAGCTAGAGAACTACATGGAAATATATAAATAAACATTGGTTTGTAGATTATATAATTCTTTTTATGGTCTTAACTAGTATCCTACAATATGGTACCATAAGTTTGATTCTTTTGTTTTGGGCTCAGGATTTCCATAGTCTAAATTTTATCATAATATTTATTATAAGATGGAAAATAACTAATTCGCTAGTATCACATTATATATTCATGATATGTTATTTTTTAGTAATAAGACATATTTGATTTATGATTTCAAGTCTTAAAATTTAGTATAGTTTGAGATGAAAGAATTGGTTCCTACCAAGTATATCTTGGGTATAAATAAATTATAAGAGATAAAAATAATAGAAATATTTGGTTGGGGTATATTAATTATGTGAACTTAATGTTGGAGAGATAAAAAATGACATATTTCAAGCTATTTTTTTCCACTTTTAGTTAGGAGTATGTTATGTGTAGAGAATTTTTTGATTTCACCTACTAAGATGGAGGACATGACTCATGTGCATTACTCTATTTTCTTCAAGATATTGATGTATTTTATGGTTTGTACTAGAAAAAATATCATCCAAGTAGTGGGGCTCTTGAGCTACTTCATAATATATCTTGGATAAGTGCATTTTTGATGTAGTGAAAAGGGTCTTGAAATGTTTTTGATGTACCTTTATGTATTGTATTTATTATTATAGTTAATATACTTAGTATAGTGTAGAAAATTGTACTCCTTGGAGATAGTATGATTTCACACTTAGTTTGGACCTATTTTAGTACCCTTGCATTCATGACCCTTTAAATCATCATTAATAGGGCTCTAAGACACTTTATTTTGGATCCCAAGGCTTATTTTGACTGAAATCCCAACAAATTCAATAAATACATTTAATTTTCTAACACCCCAAAAAAATTTCACCCCAAAAAGCTAGGGTGCGACTCATATGCCACCTTGGGCATATGAGCCCCCTAGGTGGGACCCATATGCCACCTTGGGCGTATGAGTCCCGTTTGGCCCTTTTTTAGGGTTTGAGTGAGAAAACTCAAGTTTTCAATTCATTTTTTATGAATGTTGGCATTTGGGATCTAATAAATGATAAATTAGACGTGATTCATATAAAACAAAGGTTTCAAATCATTATTTCATCTACTACCTAGTAATTCAAGAGCTAAGCAATCCTAGAGTTTTCAAGCAAGAAGAGAGGTTTTCAAGCATTCAAGAGCAAGGAGAAAATACAGATGAAGTCTTGGAGCAACATTATAGTGTTTTTGCAAGTCTTCAAGCTCACTTTCAATTCAAGATCTAGCATTGTCAAGGACTGATGATGGTTGCCTATGGAGAATCATGATAGATTCTAGGTTAGGGAGATGCAAGTAGTCATCGAAACATGCCTAATGATTTGTTTCCTAAGCGATTCCATCCTCCATTATCATTCTAATTTCTACCTAAAGGAAGGTTCTTGCATTATTGAGGCTTATTAGGGTGATTAGAGATCTCCCAAAGTGAGTCATCATCTTTATGTTTCATTCATGCATCCTATTCTACCATATTAGAGTAGGGTTTCATTGCACTTTAGATCTCTTAATCTTAGATGCAGTTAAGATTAGGACTCTAACACACATTTCCTTTCAAGATCTATTCTTTCTATCAAGTTTTAATTACCAAACTAGGGGTTTGACTAAGTCAAACCCACCATAAACAAACCAACATAATATTTTATCTTGTAGGTTTTTAGCAGTTTCAGATCGCGAAGTGAAGTTTGGAAAACAAAGGAAGTGAAAAGATAGGAGAACATATTCAAATCTAGAATTTATAAAAAAAGTAGAACGAGACTAAATCAACACTTGTAGCATATGAGTCTTTATATAGTACTTTTTCTAGATTTCAGAGGAATCAAACTTGTTACTGTGAAATTCTAGTTTCTACCCAAAAACCCTAAACTAGGACTAAATCACCCCTACTAATGTATGAATCCCAATGTGCATTAAAAGTTAGAATTTCTAGATTTCATACCTTGCTTCAAGCATCTTCAATTTTCTGGGTGCACCTATGTTCATTCACAGTTTATTATTTTGATTTGAAGTTCTACATTCTAGTTTACAGAGCTAGATTTGCATATCATTTACATTTATTTCTTTCTAATCCTTTGCTTAGTGGTGAACCCCTTTTTTCTTTAATCACACCCAAGGAAACCATCTAACCCTAAACCATTCCTCAATCAAGTCAATTGGTTGAAAGATCTTGGTTTCCTTTAATGAACTAAAGTGAAATAGGAGGTCCTTGTCCCCTAGTTCCATCTCCTAAAAGGTGGAACCCTATTTCCTTATGTTCACTTAGGAATTGAATTTCAATCTAGATAGTCATGCAGATTATGACTAGATAAGAGATTCTAATAACAAGAGATTCACCAATGGTTATGTTTTCAACTTGTGTAGTGCACTATTGTTGGATGAGTAAGTAGCAGGTTGTCACTTTGTTCAATATAGAGGTAGAGTACATGAAAAATAATAATTCCCATATGAAGGTTATATTCAAAAATAAATTATTATACTTTAGATCAAGTTCTAGCGTGTCCTTTATACTAGGAATGAGCTCTAAAGAAGAACTAAGCTCTAGAGATGGATTAACCTTTGGAGAGGAAACGAGCTTTATCATATACTCTATTTTATTTTGGTAGTAGGCTGATTAATATTAGATGATATTTAGATTATCTTATATATAGAAAAGAACTTGATATTTCATGTGAGGATAAAGAATATTGTTGTCTAGTGAAATTTTATTTGAGAGATTGTAGAGGATAAGAGGATGATGTTTGAGAACATTAACAATTCACAAAATGTTCAACATATATTAACAAAAATAGTGACACAAAGAAGATATAGTTGCACCATGATTATATTGGCCTCTCAACTCCTAGTAGGTAGATGATAGTATTGGTGTTTCCCATTTTCTCTTGTAAGGTGTGCAGAAAGTGAGAGAATGTTTGAAAAATATATAAATATTGCATTCCTAATATTTATGTTTAGTAATTAATTATACTTATTTATTTTATCCTAACATGAGGAATAGAGCATTCTAGTTTTAGGTCCCACTCTTTTCCATGTTTCATCAATCCTAAAAATTATGTGTAAGAGGTTGTAATAATATATAAATTTTATTATGAAATTATAAGGTGAAAGTTATTTATGATTGACTCTCATGACATGTAAAAGAATGATTATTGGGGGTTACATTGGAATCTTGACCAAAATTATGATATTTATATGATTAATATGATGCATGTCATACAACATCTTGAATGGAGGAAGGGGAAAAAATTGGGTGGCTAGGTTAGTTGTCAAATATGGAATGTTATGACAATATAACAAGGTGTAAGAAATATGTTAAATATTACATGAAGAACAATACCAAGAATGAGGGATTAGAATTTATGGCGGTTTAGAAATTTTTTTATGGTATTATTTTTCTATTTTCCATTATTTAACTATAAATACTAAATTTATTTGGACATACCACTCCTCATTCATTAGTGAAAAAAGATTTTTTTGACCTGGATGCTTCATTTCCATTATTTTAAACTCCTTGCAAATGATGTAGAACATGGAATATTTCTTTTTGTTGGCCCTTTATATGGATTCTTGGGCTTCAAGTTGGTCACAACCTTGAATATTTTTTATTCATCCCATACTTCATGTCAATCTATCTTTTCATAATTAATTGATTTCATATCTAAAATTTTGAATATGACATTATGCTATTAATAGTTTCTTGTATATGATCTTTCAAGTATTGGATGTGGATGGTTAGATATGTATCTCTACTAAGAACATGGATAGAACATAAGGAATCACTAATCCATATATTATTTTTTAATATGTTTCATTATTTCAACTATAATTTATTTAATACTTGTGCATGGATGCTTTGTGAGGTTGGCATGCCCACCAAAGTAGGGAATAAAAATAAAGGATAAATTTAATAATCTAGAATTTTATCCTCTTGTTTTAATCTCACTTTATCCTTTCATAAATGCATAAGTGTGACTCTTAATTTTATATAATTTATGTATAAGATCGCAATGCTAGAATATATCATCTTTGAGCTTGTATTGGTCTCTAGTGGCTTGAACTATCTTACACTTCAAACATTCATACATCCTAGACTTGACCAAGGGTGCAGGCTCATTTGATGGATAAAACTATAGTTATGAACTTGTTCTCCTAATTAATAACTCTCTCCCACCTTTCCTAATTAATCATTTTTTTAATTTTATGACCATGTCTAATGATTTTCTTGTAAATATTTAATTAAGAACCTATTGTGTTGTACTTTAATACCAACCCTCTTAACATTTGTATGAATAAAATTATCAAGGAAATCAAGAGATATCATCTAGGAGTTAAGCTAGAGTATATTGGGAAGAATTAGAAAAGAGCATAATTTTCACTTTTATATCAAAAATACTGTGATATACATTTGATTATTTTTCTTCTCGTTTCTTTGATTGTTGTGAAACCAATAAAGGATTTATGTCTTTGTCAAATAAACTTTATATTGACCTTGGAGTAGATCATAGGTGAAAATTTATCCAATAGATAGAAATGTATGATCAAGAAACAACATTTGAGAGAAAATTTAGGCAACTATTAAAAGTGTTAAAAAGAGCATCATCTACACTTTCACATCATTCTATATTAGGCACTTTTATATTTTTTCTTTTATGTTTTTGATTTTTGTGAAATTAGTAAAAGGTTTCTCTTGGTATCATTTTTTTTTAATATTTCCTTATGCATTTAAACAAATCCAAAAATTACTTCTCAACATCTTATCTTAAAAATTGAAACAAAGTAAAAACTAACATAAATAACAAATACTTTACTAGAAAATAAAATTATATACATACAAAATCTATTACACATAAACAAAAATTTAAATAGCATCCTAACTCTCCTATATATTTACCATCTTAGCTTATATTAATATAATCTTAAGCAATATTCACTATTTATATCAATATGTTAACATAATTTAATTGTTCAACATATTTTATTTCCCTACGATAATATTCAAATAACAGATTAGAAATAGACATAACTTTAGTTCTCCCTTAGTAGTTTAACCTTTACCAAATATATTGAAATATCAATATATTAATATAATTTAATTGTTTAGAATATTTTAGTTCCCTTCAATAATATTTAATTTCCCTAGAGTAATATCCAAATAACTATTAGAAGTAGACATAGCTTTAGTTCTCTCCTAACCTAGAAGACAATTTAAGTTCCATTGAGTATATTTTTTTTGATGAATATGAAGCTATCTATATTATTAATAAAGATAAAGTTACATATTCACAAAAAAAGGGCGGGTGGTAAGAAGGCACACCCCAAGAGTCACATGGGCAGAGCCCAGAAAATCAAAAACCAGAGTCACTTGGGCCTAGCCCAGAAAACCATAAACATTACAAACATGCAAAATAAAAAGACAATCAAACGGTCAGAACAGTGTCAACAAAGTCAAGAGGGTCTCTGTCATCCATCTTTTTCCCCCATACATCAGTGGGGTCTGAAGTGACGTCAAGAAGAGAATCCCAACCATTATATTGAAATATATTATAGAAAAAATAATATAAATATATATAATTCTACGATTACTACTTCCAACCTTGAACGGTCGAAGCTTGTTAAAGTCGACGTTGAATAAACAACTGTTTTTGACCCTCAAATTTAGCCCCTGGGAAATTGTATACTCGTCTGCATGCATTATCATTTCATTATCCTTCCAATTCCACTTATGATCTCTGCCTCAGACTTCGCCAAAATGAAATTCGTCAAATACTCGTGGGCCGGAGCCTCTCATAAACAGGGTCAAAATCAATTTAGTTTTGCATGCCCACGACCATTGAATGGCAGTTTTTCGGTTGCTTTGAAATACAAACTGAAAAACATTTTGTGGTATGAAACTAAAGAAGCCCTCGCGGTTGGATTTGAAAAAAGAAAAGCATGTTTACTGTCGGTCGTTAACGTGCTACCTTGGAATTATATCCTAGTGGTATGAAATGAATGAAAATCTCTCTTTCTCGATTTGTTTGCATTGAAAAAATTCGTTATTTCTTGGTCTTGAATTGGGGGCTGACAACCTGCTTCAACTCACCAAATCAGTGGGGCAGAGTAGGTCGTTCAAACGAAAATTAGGGTTTGTTTAGACAAATAACTACGATACAATCGCCGACAAGCTCTTGGGATGGTCTGCTGAAGGCGGCAAAAACTACCAACGTCCTCATAAACAATTGTAGTTTATTATATTGTTCGATTGACAATTTGAACATTTGTGGTGAGTCGGAGGAATTGTGAAGAGAAGATGTTGAGGCCTTTCTCCACTGGTTAGGAAGGCTGCTGTGACGGAACTTACTCATTCTTTGTGCTGCCGACAGTTTGAATTCTTTCTAAAGCGTCACGAATTTCCAAGGCAAAGGAACTGCTTATATTGAATTTTAAAACGCCGACCACCTCAACTACCCCGCGAGAACATACTCTGAGTTGAAATTTTCACCATTTCGGAGCACATTCCATTTTTATAGGAAATCTTCACCTTTGACGAGCTGTTTCTGTATATGAGATCTTACATTTAATATGAGAATTCAATTTGTGTTTAGAAATATAGGATGACTTTTAAACTGATTGAAATGTTCCATAAAAGAGTTCAATCTCAATTTTTTACAATAACTGTCACTTAGTTCTGAAATCTCTGGTTTCTCTTCGGTATTATATAAAGACTTTAATGTGAAACTGTTTAGGATAGTCTGAAACCTCTCGGTTCTCTTCGTAACTGTAGGAGTGGTCTGAATTCAAGCTACCAATTTTTTTTTAATTTTTTAATATGAAAAAGCATAAACTTTTCTTTATTTTCTTTTTAATTTAATTGAATTTAGATTAGAGAAACTTATAAATTCTTCATTCAATTAAATTAAATTTAGATTTAGAGAAATTTATCGATTCTTCAACATTTAATTTGTTTTCCTTTTGATGAATACTTATTACTATTAAACTTTTATGTTAAATTAAAGATAAATAGTACAATATTCAAAAAAAAGTTGGGTGGTAGACAACACATCCAAAGAGTCTAACAAAAGGATCAACATAAACGAATCAAGCTTAAAAAAAATATTAAGCAACCAGGGCTATGCCAAGTAGAGGAGAAGGGTCCTAATCATCAAGACTCCCCAAACATCATTGGAGGTGGCATCCTTAATTGTCTCCCAATGAGTGAGAGTGGCAACATCTTCTTCATTCTCCTCAAGAGGCAACTAAGTACAAACTAAAGAAATGGCAAGCGATATAAAAGGGAATTTGCTAGTGTTTAGCTAGCTAAAATGTTCCTTTGGAGTGGCAGATTGGGAGGTTGAGACCATCCTCGATAAGCAACAGTGTTCTTGGTATTTTGACGAAAAAGACCATGGGAATGAAAAGTATGATCTCCATGACTTTCATGATCTTGCTTGGCTAAGTGGTCGTGTCCACACCAATGCCCTGAAGAGGAGGTAGAGTTGGGAGTAACCCATGCAATAGTGCAAGGGGCATTACCTTAATAGTCCAATAGCTCTTGGAGATGGGAAAATTCAATTGTAACCTTGCTAGCTTTGACATGAATTTGCATAAGGACATTAGATAAAATAATCAATTTATTGTTTAAACAAAATTCTTATGAACAACACAATAAGAAAAAAAAGAACCATTCACGTCTTTCTAAATATTGAAGAGAATTTCAATCATGGAAGCATACCTGAGTATACTTTTGTAGGAGACAAGGCTTCTCTCCAAGAAAAATCATGTTACAAGAAAAAGGGGCGAGTTTGAAGAATTCATGAATCTAGTTCCAAATTCCTAAGCTTGGGTGTAAAATCAAAAGAGATGTTTAGAGGATTCAAGTTGATGATAGAAAGGACAATTAGGACTAGGAATTCCTATGTGAGTAAGACAAGTCCCCAAAGGAAGGCGTTGGTACAAAAAACACCATACAAAGTGGGTCAACTTGGGCTCCAACACCACAAACTAGATGCCCATAAATATTTTTGCAAAGTCCCTTAAGAGGAATGTAGTTTCCAATGAACATTGAGCTAATCCACCATATGTAAGTGTTGAAACAACCAAGGATAACCTTTACAATGCTTCTAGTTTTGAAAAAAAGTGTTTGGTTACCACCTCAAGTCCTTCCACCAAGGCTTGAGACATCACCAAATGGAGTATTTTGAAGGGATAAACCATTATTAAAATAATTTCCAACCCAGTGAAACCAAGGCTTAATGGTTTCCTAGGCCTTCCAAATACTTTTGATAGAAAAATTTCCTTGAAGGAAAACAAGTTCCCTCATGGTGAGAAGGGTTCCTAAGTCTAAGTATTTGTAGGCTAGATGAGCTTGAGGCATTCTAGTACTGATGTAGTGAGGATCAAGAATAAATTTGGATTTAATGAAACTTATTTTGTCTAGCTAGATAATTATGAGAAACATTGAATGATGCTTGAGAGCTAGTGCTTTTTCTATGATATTATATGGTTCTAATTCAATAGAGTGATGGGTTTCCAATTATTTATATCCTTTAGATCACACACACACACACACATTTCTCTTTTCTTATAATGTATAATAGATTCATGTCTTAATTTATTATAATCAATTATTATCTCACTATTCCTCATGTTTCTCATTTACATCCTTTTATTCACCTTTCTCTTTTATGCATGAGTATGTAATTTGTGAATCCTTTATTTTTTATTTTTATTAAACAAACAATTTGATTTACTCTTTTTTAACTTTTGAAGGGTTTCTTTGTGTAGCATGCCTTGCCCCTTCTCTCTTTCCACCCTCTCTCCTCTTCTTAAGATGAATTGGGTCTGCAACTAACCATTTTACATCTCCATGAGCTCTCTATCATGATGATGGATTGCAAAGTGTGAGCGAAAATGTTGATGAAGAACATGAAAAAAATCAAATCTAGAAGAAATATTTAAATTCAATATGGATTATGGAAATATTATATAATTAAATTTTTGATAATATTGTCATGGAATTGTGGTTAATAAGAGACATGTTAAGGAAAAAAATATTGTTTAAAACCTTGGGAATGGAAGTATGTCATTCAATATAGACCAACATTTGAAAGTGGTTAGATAAGTTAATATCTACTAATTTACCAACAATAAAGCAATAACCCAAAACATAAAGAATGGTTGAGAAAAAATAATGGCTTCATAGAGCCTTAAGACCCTATCAAGTCCAAATTGCATGTTGTCTCCTATGTATGAGGGTGTCTAGTAGTGGAAGCAACTAGTGCTAGGGTCAAATAGAGATAATTTATTACACTTTGAAATGAAAGCCTCTCTTTCACCAACTATCTAGTGCATTGGAAAAACTCCACATTTATCATGCACAATCTCAATCATGTTGAAGTCCTTTTGCCAGACCCAAGTGGTGGCATGCATTGAATTGTTGATCCAACACGAAATAAAATATCTTTCAATAGCATCATTAAAAGGATAAACATTAATCACCCTGAACAAAAGCGAAATAGGATAGGGTTCCACCTTTTGGGAGATGGAACTTGGACCTATTTCACAATTTAGTTCATTCTAAAACCAAGATTTCTCAATCAAGTGGCTCGATTGAGGGATGGTTATTGGATTCCTATTGTAATTGGATGGGAGTTCACCAAGAAATGAAGCTTCAAAGGAGGAATGCAAACACTTATGCACAAACCCTAGAAACTTGAAAGCATGAAATTAGATTGATAAATAAAATGAAACAAAAAATTACCTTGATGAATGGAGATGTCAAGAGAAGATCTACAAACTCTGAAAAAATGTTGTTAGGGTTGTAGAAAGACTACTATGTCAATTTCGATGTATGAGTCTTGTTCTAAGGTTTTCAAGGACAAATTTGGAGTTCTCTGAAAGTTGATTAGGATCTATTGATTGGTGATAAAATATTGCCTTGGGACAAATATTCTAGGTTGGGCGTATAAGTCTTCCTACAATTATTTTGAGGATCTTTCTGAATCTTTTGAAACCATATCCAACACGTCTAAATGTTGTTGAAAGGCTATATAAAGGACTAAATTTCCATGTTGGGTGTATGAGTCTAGTTCACATAAATCTACAAAACACACATCAAAAGACAAAAGTTTTTTTTTTGTTAAAGGATGGAGGTTTCCCTTGGTTAAACCCTGTTTTGGTAATTAAAACTTGAAATGAAATGAAATAGAATGATGAATGATGAATGAGAAAATACAATGTTGCAACTCACCAAATCCTTAAAATGAAGGTTGCAAACTTGTGTGAAATGGATAGCATGAATGTGGATCTTGACTCTTGATTGAATGCTTGAAAATTTGTCTTGAATGCTTGCTTGAATCATGAAACCTACATCACAAATGTTAGCTCACAAATACACATGATTCACGAATAATTTAACATGATGCTTGAATCTTGAATGTAGCTCCAAATGCTTGATCATTTTCTCTTGAATGCTCTTGTAAACTCTTGAATGAATGCTTGAAGGCTCTTAGATTGCTTGCTAGGATATTAGGATGAAACATAGTGAAATGACCTTGTATTTATACTTTTTTATGCCTAATTTCTCAAAATTACAACACTACAAGCCAACATTCAGAAATTGAATCTAAGGATAATAAAATCCTACCAAGAATTTGAATTAAAATAGGTCCTAGGTTAAAGCAGGACTCATACACTCAATGGGGCGTATGAGTCCTAGAAGTGTTATGTTCAATGTGACATTTGAAATCAAGACTCGAGACCTTGGGAGGAGCCATACGCCTGGTGTATGGGTCCCAGATCCCTAAATTTTGAACACATAGCCAAAACATTAAATTATGATTTTTTATTGATTACATGTTAGGATTATCCTCAGAAAAATTCATTTAAGTAGGCTTTTCAATGCAAAATAGGACCAATTAACACATAAATAAGCCAAATTTTAATAGGGATGACAAAAAAAAATGTGAAAATGTAAGGGGATACATTTTTCTACACTACATTTAGCCCCCACTTTAGTTAGAGGATGACCTTGCATCAAACTCACACTAAAGTGGACAAATTTACATCAAGAGGGGTCCAAGTGTACCAATGCTAGTGAGATAGGATAATAATGATCAAGAGGGTTGTGCAAGCCCCAAGGATCAAGATCTTATGGTAGACCAACATAGGCACAAATGAACACACGTGTGAAGGATGTATGGAGCAACAACAAGATACAAGCATACACTATCAAAGGCATAAAGAAGAAAGAAAAGGGAAAAAAAGGATGGATCAAGCCTTGACAGTCTTTCCAACATGATGTGGACTAGGTCTAAGCTATTTTTACAAAAGTGGAAGACAATGTACACTATGCAAACAAGGCACACACTCACATGGGCTAGTGGAATCTGATATCCACTAGGTAAGCCTTCATAAAGGTGAAACACACACACATGGTTAGTATTTTCCCACACACACAACAAGTGGCTATGGGAAATTCATGCCTATGGTTGAATCCCATACATACTAACCATACCAAAGCTATACATCCTGATAACTTTGATAAGGCATCACACAACATGAACAATAGGATTCATGAGGCAAGTAAAACTTCGTATGCTAACACTAATGAACAAACAGGATGGCTCCACAAGAAAGTAAAGTGTGTTATATAACCTGTAGCCGTATAAATTTTTGTGTAACTAAAAAATAGTGTAAGCTACATTCAAAAGGTTTTTTCATGGTTCATGTAAGGTCTCAACCTAGGTAACATCATGGCTAATGTATCCAGGAGAGGAAAAATCAATGAATAGAATATACACAACTTAGGAAATGCACTATGCTTAGCATTTCCACTAAGAGGAATATAATATGCTAAGATAAATCATGCTCTTGAAGGACATCACGCCTAATTTCATTAGAAAGAGAAAGTTGCATTGCATGAAGTAAGAAATACCACACGATGAAACATAAGTTGTAATTGAAATGTAAAAGAATAATGCTAATGTATGCCCTCACTTTAAAGAAATTGATAAACACCATGCTGTGAATAATTACTTTAAAGTAGAAAATGATAAATACTAAAAGGATGTGAGAGCTTATTTGGAAATCCCTATGCCGAATGAAACTACATCATGAATAAATGGTTTCCCCCAAAATGTAATGCTAAACATAGAAAGAAAAGTATGTCACACACGAGCCAACTTAAGGCATGTCATCCACATCCCAAGCTTGCTCCTATATATCTATATATATATGGAAGGTGGTCAACTAGCCAAAAGAGACAACAACAAGTTCCATACGAGGACAAGGCTACCTAACCCCTTTCCCCCACTTACTGCAAGACAAGGATGAGCCGAGATGGGTGATGATATGCTGCTCCTTGCAAAAAGAAAATAATTTGCAATAAATATTAAACATGCAATAGTGAGTGTGCTATGATCCTACCACTATTACATGGAAAGGAGAAGCTACTAATGTTATTGATTATAATGAGTAAACAATGTATCAACTTGATGCATATCTAATGAGATATTGCCACATGCAGTATCTATTAATTAGTTTAGGATGTGCCAAAGTTAGATTTGTCTTGGAGGTTCATGTTTTTGTAAGAGTGTTGATATTAAGTGAAGTTATTTTTTATGCTTGTGTTTCTTTTGAAGGACAATAACCAATACCATTACTCATTCCTTGTGTTTTAGGCTCTATAGGGACAAAAATACCTTTTTCTCTAGCACCACATCCTTTTCCATTATATCCAATTTGTTTCATAAGTTCATAACCTATTCCTTAAAGTGTTTTCATTTCTTTCAAATTCGGTGGTTTCTCACAATCAACCTCATCAAATTTTTTTGTCTAATTTGCTTCTCCTTCTAAAGTGGTTGAGGTGGATTCTTTCAAAGGTTCTTCTGAATTTTGTGTTGAAATTATCATTGGTTCTTTTATTTTTGTCAGATCTTTTGTTATGCTCTTCTATTCACCCATGAATGCGGGTGTGAAGTCTAAGGAACCCCAATCATCTTCCAATAACTTTGTGACTTCCTCAATGTGATTTTTTTTGTATTTCTCTTGCACGGGTTCCACTTGTATAGTTCGTGTCAATGTTTTCAAAGTATTTTCCTTATTTTTCTCAATGTTCAAACAAATTTCTGGTTCAAGGTAAGTTTTGATTGTATACACTTTTTTGTTGTAGGTGTGTACTTCATTTTATGATAAATGGTAGAAGGCACCCCATTCATCACATGAATCCATGGTCTACATAAAAGAAGATTATATGAAATATCATGAGGAATAACATGAATTGGGGTTTGTAATGTGGCCTTTCCAACTATAATAGACAAAGTGATTGCACCAAGCGGTTGTTCTCCTACATTGTCAAATCCTTGAATCAATAAGGAATCAAGTTAAATTCTTGATTTATCCACACCAAGCTTATCCAAAAGGGTTATACTACTCACATTAAGGGATGAGCCATGCTCAACAAGGGTTGATGTTATCCCTTTCCTATTGAAAATAGCTATTATCATGAAAGCTTCATTTTGTTTTTGCACTTCTAGTGAAGGTAACTCATATTGATGGGATGTAATGTCTAAGTTGAACAGAGTTATAGCTTGAATTTGGGCTGCCACATCATTTGATTGTACATTAATTAGGGCAGTAGGAACTTGTTGTAAGGAACTTCGAATCATGTTATGATAATGAGGGGAGGCTTGAATAAGGCCCCATAATGATATCTTAGTAGGAGTGTTCTTAAGTTCAACAAGATCATACTCCTATCAATTATGTAAAGGAAAACGAGAGGCACTAGGCAAGATATGTTGAGGTAATGGGAGGGATATTGGAGTTGTTTGTCTTGCTTGCGAATTGTTCCTAGTGTTATAAGTATGAGAAATAGTATTGTAACTTGGTTTCTATGAAACATTATCATTATCAAGTTTCCTTTTAGGTGGTTCTAAGATAATAATGGGTTTATTTTTAACTTGTGGTTATTGTGAGGGTTGGTAGATGGTAAGAAGTGGCTTAGGAGACCACTTCAAGGGATATCCAATGTGCATAACCTTAAAAGGCTTGTCCATATTTTCGTGATCTCTTAGTGAAGGGGAGTCTAATGTCACTTCATCATCTTCATCTAAGGAGGCCACATTACTATTTTCAATGTTCTCATTTTCTTGCACCATGATATCTAGCCTAGTAGGTGAAAGGATCAAATCATTGGTAAGCATGACAATGATAGTTGTTCCTCACTTAATGCCTCCCCTATTGGTGATGAGGTTAATCTACAAAATATCTCCAAATGGTAGGATCATTAGGAAAGGGAGAAATGATATTTTCATGACTCTCAATAAGTGTATCTTCTAACACCAATCTATCTTCTTTACAACTAGGAAAGATATTAGGAGAAGAAAAAATGTGATTATCATGGTTATCTACAATTACATCCTCATGTCCTATAATGTATTCCCAAGTAGGAGAGGTAGGATTGTCATAGCTCTCAATCATTTGATATCTTAACACCAACATATCCTCCTCACAAATGTGTTTTTCATGATCTTTAATGATTGTATCCTCTTTCACTAAATCATTCTCACAAGTAGGGGAGGTGTTGGGAGATGAATGGAGATTAGGTAGAGTAATGTTAAGGAATGTTTCAATGATATCATCTTCTTGTGTCATAATATTTTCCCAAGGGGGAGAAGGAGAGGGGAAAACAAGAATTTCATGATTCTCAATTATTATATCTTCTTTCACTGAGATACCATCATCACCCATAGGAGAGGTATCAGGAGAAAAATTATGGTTTTCATGATTATCTATGTTTGTATCCTCTTGTATCATATCATCCTCACAAATGGGAGAGATATTAGGGTTCGAGTGAGGTATAGGAAAGGTGATATTAAGGATTGTGTCAATGGTTTGATTCTCTTGCTCTAATATTTTCTCATATCTAGGAAAGATAGTGGAATGATGTCTA
Source organism: Sequoia sempervirens (assembly GCA_007258455.2). Taxonomy (NCBI): domain Eukaryota; kingdom Viridiplantae; phylum Streptophyta; class Pinopsida; order Cupressales; family Cupressaceae; genus Sequoia; species Sequoia sempervirens. The sequence continues at coordinate 597,340,399 of VDFB02193867.1, read as the reverse complement.
ACATGTTACTTAATGACCTCACTTTTGTACTATAAATTGAACTCATAAGAGGGGATATTGTACTTATGCAATCCATTCTTGATCATATCAAATACACATCTCTTAAAAGGAAACATGCTAGCATAAAAAAAGAAATCTGTTCAACTTATGCAATACTTCAAAAAATTAAACAAATGTTGTGCATTTCGAAAGATTTTCAGAACTAAAAAGAGTTTTGGAATGATTTTTAAACTGACTACACTAAATTGATGATTTGACCTAGATACTTAAACAAAAATTCCTGAAACTTTCCATACTAATACAATAGGTTATCAACCAACCTAGGAAGTGTAGAAAATAACTAGAAAGCTCACAAAGTTTATTTTGGTAGACCTCCAAGGACTCATTCACCTAGATGGGCATATCAGTGCCACTTTTTCGCAAAGTGTCCCACTTTTTCATATAGTGTCCCACTTTTTTGCAGTGTCTCACCAAAATGTAGATTCAAACCTAATTAGGGAAGTTAATACACCCAGGTGGGTGTATGAGTCCAAATTAGGGTTTTTGATAGGTTCAAACAATGAAAAATAGAAAGAAAATAGTACTAAAAAATATGCAACAAAGACCTATATAGGGACTAATATGCCAACGTGTGTGTATCATTCCTTGAAATTAGGGTTTTTAAGGTTGGATCAACAAATTTTGAGTTGATTTCAATGTGTCTAGGTTATATGTTAAATTTACTATTTGCAATTATATATTTTCAATGAAATTGAATGATGCAACATGCAAAAATGCAACCTATATGCACTTTTCACTAATGCAATATATAGAAGTCCTAAATGTAATTCAACTAATCCAAATCTAATGCAAATTTAATGCAACCTAGATCTAGGAATACAATGTTCTCCAAATAAAAAATTCAAGAGTCCAAAGGTCAGGTTCACCAAAATGAACAAAAGGGAAATAAGATAGGGTTCCACCTTTTGGGAGATGGAACTTGGACCTATTTCACAATTTAGTTCATTATGAAACCAAGATCCATCAACCAAGTGGATCAATTGAGGGATGGATATTGGATTCCTATTGTAATTGGATGGGGCTTCACCATTAAATGAAGCTTCGAAGGAGGAATGCAAACACTTATGCACAAACCCTGGAAACTTGAAAGCATGAAATTGGATTGACAAAGAAAATGAAATATAAAAGTACCTAGATAAATGGAGATGCTAAGACAAGATCTAAAAACTCTTAAATTTTTTTGTCAAGGTTGCACCAAGACTAATACGCTAGGTTGGATGTATAAGTCATGTTCTAGGGTTTTCAAGGTAGAATCTAGAATTCTTTCAAAGCTGATCAATATCTGTTGACTAGTGATAATATATTTCCTTGGGACTAATATGCCAAGTTGGGCATATGAGTCTTGCTATAGGTTTCTTGAGGACCTTTCTGAATCTTTTGAACTTAGATCTAACATAGCTGAATTTTGTCAAAAGGCTATATTAGGGACTAAATTGCTAGGTTGGGAATCTGAGTCCAGTTCACATAAATCTACAAAACACACATCACAAGAGAGGAAATTTTTTTTTGTTAGAGCATGGGGTTTTCCTTGGTCAAACTCTATTTTGGTAATTAAACCTTGAAATGAAATGAAATAACATAAAGGAATTATGAATGAACAAATGCAATGTTGCAACTCACCAAACCCTAGAAATGAAGGTTGCAAACTTGTGTGAAATGGCTAGCATGAATGTGGATCTTGAATCTTGATTGAATGCTTGAAATTTTTTCTTGAATGCTTGCTTGAATCATGAAACCTACATCACAAATGTTAGCTCACAAACACACATGATGCTTGAAGACTTTGACATGATGCTTGAATCTTGAATTTAGATCCAAATGATTGATCATTTGCTCTTGAATTCTCTTGTAAACTCTTGCATGAATGCTTGAAGGCTCTTAGATTGCTTTCTAGGATCTTAGGATGAAACATAGTGAAATGACCTTGTATTTATACTTGTTTTTGCCTAATTTCTCAAAATTACAACACTACAAGCTGACATTGAAAAATTGAATCTAAGGATATAAAATCCTACCAAGAATTTGATTTAAAATATGTTCTAGGTTAAGGTGGGACTCATACGCCCAATGGGGTGTATGAGTCCCAAAGGCTTAAACATGAGACACATAATTGAAGAAGTGTTATGTTTAATGTGACATTTGAAATCAGGGCCCAAGACCTAGGGAGGATCCATATGCCCAGATGGGCGTATGGGTCCCAAATCCCTAAATATGGAACACATAGCCAAAAATATTAAATTATGATTTTCCATTTATTAAATTTTGGGATTATCCTTAGAAAAATGCATTTAACTAGTCTTATGGATGCAAAATAAGACTAATTAAGGCATAAATAAGCTAAATTTTAACAGGAAGGACCCAAACACGTGTGAAAATGTAAAGGGATACATTTTTATACACTACACACCTGAAAGCAATGATTTTTAACATTGAAATGATCCTAGAATACCTAGTTAGTGGGGTCACATCCATTATCAACCATGATTTGAGTCCACGTGAGAGATAATATGATAGCTCCACCATATCTAGCCTTATGGTTAGTGTAAATAAAAAATTTGGACATGGCCTAATGATTTGAGATGTTTTAGAAAGAAGAAAAACAAAAATCTATTATCTCTTGAAGGAAAGGAGTGCCTAAATCCTAAAACGGAGAATGAACATAATAAATAAATTATTTTAGGGGAGGTTAATAAGACCCCTCACAATTCTCAAGATACATTTCCTTATATTGTCTAGCTCATCAAGGATGGAATAACTATTTTAAAGCATTATGTCAAGTATCACAAAGATCATGTAAAGTTGGATGTGAAGTTGCATTGGTTACCCTTTTTGTGAAAAATTCACCATCTTTCAAATTTCAAGATGGCCTTTGGGATTTCCACTGATGCACAAGATCGGGAAGTATGTCAAACACTATGAAAATATAGTTGTAGAGAAACCAATCTTACTTGAGCTATGGAAGCTATCACCATGCCTATGTTGCTAGGTTTTGAAAAAAATAGAGTTGAAACTCCATATCCTATACATTTATTGTTGGAAAAAGTTTGCATTGATGTCAAATTATTAGTTAGATTTGTCATTATTGTTAGGGTATACAAAGGGAGGTTGTCTAAAGTTTTCTCTATACATTTGTGTTTCAAGAATTTAGTAATAGGATGAAGTATCATTTGGAGTAAGATTATAATATTATCTTATATCCTTTCTTGTTGGTGGAAGTGATCTATAAGTGAGATTCAAAATGATCAAAAAAAGTTGTATGTTTACATTAATAGGTTCGTATGAGTCACATTTCTTCTTAGTTATGTGTTATACCCTATGGTTTGCATGGAGAGTACATCAATACATTTTCTTATCATAATTTAGATATTTTAGAGTTGGCATGTAGTGGAACATATGTTTTGAAGTGACATAAGGGTCACTTTCCAAGATTATCAACTGGGTCTCTATTCTAGGTTGATGCAGCAGAGGTATGTAGTGTGTTCTCTCTAAAGGTAGCGTGTTTATGACCCTTGGGAGTAGATAGGCCATCATTGAGAAACACAATGCATGTTTCTTCTTGTGGTGTAGCATGTGGGCTATTGGACCTTACCTATTACATAATTGATTAAGGGTTGTAATTGAGGAAAAAGTACTCCCTAACATGGCCTTGATTTAGTGTTGTAAGGTGTCTAACATATTCGCATTAGGTCTTGGGCCCTTGTGAACTAAATCAGCTCATTGGTACCTTATTTAGAGTGTTTTAAGGTGTTGCAACACACTTTTCACACTAATCTATGGTTTTATTAAATGATTGGGCTTCTTTATACTTTAACTAGCCTTATTTTACATCCACAAGCCCCATTTAATGTATCTTTTTTAGGATAAACTGACACGAACCAAGATCTAATCATAATTCAAGTGTTTTTGGATTGTCTGGCCTAGATTTAGTGATATGGGACTCATACACCACCTTGGGCATATGAGAGAACGTAACAAAGATTCTTTCAAAAAAATTCCATGAAATCCAAAGTTTGAAAACATGACTAAAAAACCCTTAGAAAATGATAAAATAAATGAATGTGAGTGAATCATTAGAAAAATAGGGAGGCTCACCTCATGAAGCATTCAAGGTTGGGGGTTTTGTCAGAAAACCCATACAAGCAGCCAAAACGAAAAATATCCTATATCCTTTCAAAAACAAAATAAAAATTTGAAGATAATGTAATGAACACAATTTGATGTTAAATCAGTTTCATCAAAATTCTGAAATATGCTTGGAAAAATGGTGATAGACCACTTTTTGGAAATTAATTTAGTCATGAAAATGCAAATTTTTTATTCTAAAAAAATATACAATGAAAGCTCCCACATTCATCTACAGGTATACATATTCACCCTAATTTACCTACCAACAATACTATTCCAAATTTCAAGTGGAAAACTCAGAAAACTCAGTTCTGCAACAAGCTACATGCAACATCAAAATAGTTGTAACAATGACATAACATACACATCAGCTCAATAACTTTTAAAAGAACACATTACAACAAGAGAAAAATAACCAAAACTTACACCAATCTATTGGAAAATCAAAATGTTGAAAAAGTCTTCATTTTTATTCAAGCTATAGTTCATCTACAACAAGTTACAATCAACACTCTAATGGATAAAATCAATCTTGCAGCCAAATACCATCTAAAAAATCTGATCTAAACAACCTTGGACCAGTAACAAACACCTACAATATCTTTATCCTTTCCTATATTTTCTCTTTTTGGAGACTCATGTATTGTTTCAACATTATTCATGGCCTCTTTCCTCTCCACAAATCATCATTTATTTTGTTGTAGAAGCTCTCATGGAAGAATGGAATGGGATTTTTCTCTCAACATACCCCTCACACTCAATAATATTTTTCTCCAATTTGTGTGTGGGAATATTCCCACTCTCTGTACTCACATGTGCCAAGTAAGAATTTTTAAATTTTTGCTTCAAATAGACAATTTTTGATCTCCTATCCTCAACCTCCACTTCCGAGACTTTTTCATTTTGCAAATAATTCATATTTAGGAGTTACAAAATACCATAAGTATCTTTTTCCCCATCTTGGGCATGAAAATTAGTGCCAACAATGATTTTTGCAACAATAGTAAATGTCAACAACAAAATCCCAAATTCAACCCAAATTAAAATTTAATAATATGATTGCATTTTAAAGGTGGTGGAGGATGAAAAATATTGAGAAATGCTTCAATCCTACAAAACAAAACAAAAAAGCACTAAAAGAAAAAACAATATAATTGTTGTGTAGGATAGCTATACACTTAGATGCTCTTGCATCAAACAACCTAGGTAGAAGAAATGTTCCATGAGTCAACACTAATGAACATTTAAAGATTAGTGTTTGTTTTCAATCCACCTTTTTTCCTTATCCTCTTTTTATTTCTTCTTTACTTTACTTTGCATCTTTCCTCCTCTTCTCTACTTGAATGTTCCTCTATTTCTTCATCTCTTGGCATTGAATCCACTATAATCCAATCTCCACCAAAGTGCATCTTCCCATTCTATCTTTTCATCCTCAACATCTGAATACAACTTATCATCATACTCATCTTCAAGAAAATAGAAAAAAATAACCTTTACCTCTATAGAATTTGCAACATCTTCTTCATGATATTTAATATCATCATCTTCTACAATTACAGGCCTCCTCTCACCTACAACAACCTCCTCTAGAACTCAAATCCTCTTATGCAATAAACTCTCTCTAGGGTTTTTCTGAGACAACTTCAAGCTTCCTCTCAGTAAGCTCTTTCACAAACTCATCTACAATCTCAAACAATGAGATTTCCTCTTCATAATTCTTTGCAACTTTTCATCTCCTCAATTATCCAATGACCATCTTGCTCTGATACCATTTGATATAGTCAAGGATGGGGGCTTTTGTCAAACAACCCATCCAAGCAGCCAAATAAAAAATTCCTCAATCCTTTCAAAAAAAAAATGAAAAATTGAAGACAATGGAATAAACCAACTTTGATGTTAAATAAGTTTCATCAAAATTCTAAAATGTGCATGGAAAAATGGTGACAAACCAATTTTTGGAAATTAATTTAGTTGTGCAAATGTGGATCTTTTCTTTTGAGAAATTATACAATGGAAGCTCCCACATTTATCTACAGGCATACAAATTCACCCAAATTTTGCTACCATAAATAATATTCCAAGTTTCAAGCTAAAAACTCAAAAAATTCATTTCTGCAACAAGCTACATGCAACATCAAAATAGCTGCAACAATGCCACAATATGCATAGCAGCTCAATGCCTTTTAAAAGGCCACATTGCAGCAAGAGAAAAATAACCCAAACTTATAAAAATGTATTAGAAAATCTAAGTGCTGACAAAGTCCTCATTTGCATTCAAACTATAGTTCCTCTGCAACAACAAATTACAATCAAGACAAAAATTGACAAAATGAAGGTTGTAGCCAAATACACTCTGAAAAATATGATCAAAACAACCTTGGACCAGGTCCAAACACTTGTAATATCTTCATGCTTTCCTACATTTTCTCTCTCTGGAGACCCATGTGTTGTTTCAACCTTAATCATGGCTTATTTCCTCTCCACAAATCTTCATTTCTTTTACTGTAGAAGCTCTCTTGGAAGCATGGCATGGGATTTTTTCTTGAGCATACCCATCACACTGAATAATCGTTTTCTCCAATTTGGGTGTGGAAATATTCTCACTCTATCCACTCACATGTGTTAGGTAAGAAATTTTAACATTTTGCTTCAAATAGACAATTTTAGCTCCTGTCATCAACCTTGACTTCTAGAACTTTGTCATTTTGCAAACCATTGATATTTAGGAGTTACAAAATACCAAAATTAGCTTTTTCCCCAACTTGGGCATGAAATTTAGTGCCAACAATGATTTTTGCAACAATAGTAAATGTCAGCAACAAAATCCCAAAATCAACCCAAATTAAAATTTTACAATATGATTGCATTTTGATAGAGTTGGAGGATAAAAATATTGAGAAATGCTTCAAGTCTACAAAACAAAGCAAGAAAACACAAAAAAAAAACCAAAAAAAACATTATTTTTGGTGTGTTGAATAGCCATACACCTAAATGTTCATGCATGACCTCAAGATTCAACAATATTTGAAACCAGGATCTGTGAAATGATCAAACACATGGGGAAATGCAATTTGAATAGATCAAATGGTCACAAAGAATGCTCAAAATTCCTTTTCAACTACTCCACTAACCCCAAGTGTGTGAAAATGAAATACAATGCCCTATTTGTACCTAGAAAAAATCCTAGTGCAATAAATGTGCTCCTAACAGTGTGCCCATCACTAAAGTACATAGAATTAGGGCTTTATGAGCCAGTGTAGAAAATCGAGGCATGCTGGATTCCTAGGTCTACAGGTTTTAGGGCATCCAAGTTTTGTGGGAAACCACACTATGGAAACTTGCAGTACAATCCCCACGAAATAACAACTACAAAAAATTGACCTCTACAAGGATGGACCCTATGTAGGTCTCAACAAACTGCAAACTTTCAGCGACTATGGGATTTTGAGAAAGAGTAGTAAAAAAAGGCCCTACTTAATAGATTTTCCGCTTCTTAAATCCTCACAAAAATAAGGGACTAGGCTAAAAAGCAACCCAAACTCAAAACTAACACAAGCAAAGGGGTAAAAAGGCAAACCCGAAGCCAAAACCAAACTGAAACAACCAAAAAATGGAAAGGGGATCTTTGTTTTAATGGGACATGTGTGCAAGGCACAATAGGTACATTAATTTCATCGTAGAAGGAAAATACAACAAAACATAGAACACACCACAAAGAAATCCGATACCAAAAGTCTTATCGTATACATTGACTATATGGTGCGTGAAATAGGAAACACTACCAATATACCCAACGATGCTCTATTCACTAAACATTTTTGTCGAAAAAACATGTTTTGTCAATGTGTTCATCAATCTCTATCAATTCAACCCCATCTTGATAAATCCCCCAACATATTATTTTGTATGATATTTACTATATTATTATACCTTTTTGTATATTATAATATCTTAGACATGCTATTTTATAGAAAAATAGCCGCATCCCACCATCACCAACCCTTCCCACCCTCGCCTCATAATAAAAGAAAAAACTTGCAATAATAATTTTATATGATTGATAAAGCTTAATTGTTACTATACTCACTTCGAGATTCAATTTCAATCAAGAGACGCAATCCATAGTTAAACTTCAAATGGCGTTTTCATAAAACTAAATGGCTTCCTTAAAATTAAGGAGTATTAAAAGCCACCGAAAATAAAATGGTTTCCCTTCTAAGCCAGATGAACGTCTACATATTTTCCCCATGACGTGGCTTGAGAAGACGAGGAGGTCACGTGAAAATCATTGGCCACCTTGGTGGAAAATAACATAATAATTGCTCCCATTACTGCAATTATGGTTAACATACCTAACGCCGACGCCAAATTTTCGAAAGTCGTATAATCGAGAGAAGTTAGTAAGTCAAAATCTAAAACAGGCCTTTTCAGTAGGCAGCCCAAAAAGTCTACGAAAAAGACTTGACGAATATTAAAAGGTAACCTCCAATCTGTAGGCGGATGGCTCTCGCTGAAAATTGTTATACGCTTAAACACTTATAATGTTGCGGGATAATCATATGTCTCAAATTTCAATGTATAGACTCTAATGCCCACGGCATTGTGGGGAGGTTTGATGTGTTTTAATTGATCATTTAGAGATTAAAAGAATGTGTCATTACTTCATTGTCAATGGTCTATCATTGAGTCCACAAACTTATATATATATAAAATAAAATTCAAACGTCATTTTGAACTGTTTGGAATTTGCTGGGAGGCAATTTAACATCATTCGGAAGCTATTGTCTATGCAGCCATCAGACTACACATTTGACCGTATTTATTAATCTGGAGCGTGTCAGCGAAGGAATTAAACATCGAGCATAATGGATTTGATCTGACTGTAAGTGCGAAGGAAGTGACCAAATTAATGATGGATGTGCATATGCTGCTCCAGAGCTCACAGGTTGGCATAGGATTGAAGCATAGTAGCAAATGTGAATTATTAATAAGCCATAGAGTTTCATTTACTCTACTACATTTAATTTAATTTCTTTTGTTTCAGTTAGAGGTAGAGAGGGAATAAAGAACATAGGTTTTGTAGTGTTAATAATAAATTATGTGACATTTAATTGGGTTTATGTCATATATCTATAGTTAAATCACAAACAATATAATATTATTTATTAATTGTCAAAATCAATATACATTACAGGATGATGTTTATTAATTACTTTTAATTTTGATTGTATGAATTACAATTAATGATTCAATGATTAGAGAACATTCATTACCACTTGTTTCACAAGCTTTTTTTTGTATCTACTTCACTTAAAATACTAATACATCAATTTTATTTATTATCATTATGTAAGTAAAATGTGCTCTACTCAAATTGTAATAAAGAGTTTGTAAAAAAAGTCCAATAACAAAGAGATTTATTATAGAATTTTTTTACACAATATGCATTTAAATTTTAGTAGATCCATGATTCAACCCAAAGGGCTTGGAGTACAATCCACTAGAATCTATGAACTATCCTATACATTATTTCTAACAAGGAAATTTATGCAGCTTTAACCCCTTCTCCTAATGCAATGCTCTCAATGTTCAATCAAAACATTATCGTACAAAATTCTAATTACATGATACAATATTATATTCTTATATAAGATTAGCTATAAACTCATTGATGAGTTTAATTATATTTCTATATTTTAACTTTATTACCAAATATATTTACTTATAGAATTCTCTATAAATTAAGCTTTCTCTAGAAGCTAATTATTAAAATCATGTTTCATATTATCATTTTAGTTAATTTTAAAAGTTAAATAAGATTATTTGTTAAAAAAATTATTTCATATTTTAAAGAACAACTACTAATAAATTTAGTAATTTGAATATCATGCATCCAAATTATATTGGTCAATCATCTATAATCCAACTCTAACAAAAACCTAACTATTTAGTATTTTACACTCTCATTTATTATAATAGTGTGTTATTGTTTAATCTCACTTTATTGTTTATATGTATAAAAGATAGGAATAATTCACTTTGTATATAATTAATTATGCATAATTTTTATAACAAGGTACTACTCATGTTATCCAATACCCTCTAACCTCTAATATCACCTTGCGTCAAATATGTTGGAACAATATATGGACCTCCATCAAAGTATAAAGGATAGAACAATTTTCTTAGATATTATAGTGGCGACTTTCCTAATGACATGCGTGCAATAAATATGAAAAAATTAACATTAAATAAATAGATAGACAAATATTTTATCATTAAAATTATTGTTTTATTTTATTTACATCAATGTATTAGAAAAGCTTTAACAATACAAAAAATTGAAACTTATTTTGTTACTTTAATTTTAAGATATATTATATTTTACTCATTTCTATAAATTAACCTCGATCTTTCATTAACATTAAATATAAAAAAGTAAATAAAAAATAATTTTTTATTTGTATTTATTTCTTAAAAATTAAAATTATATAAATTAAATTAAATGTTATTAGTAAATTGGAGGGGCTAAAATTGATGTTTTCATATATATGTTTTTTCCATTTTTCTACAACACAATTAATATATTAAGAAGATATTTTAGATTTTGTTAGTGCTACAAATTTTATAATTGAAATATAATTTCAACTATCAAAATCCCAATCAAATACAATTTTCATAGAATACACAAAATTCTAGAAAATTTTAAGTACATTACAATTTGAACTCACAATAGAAAATTATTAATCTAGAAAAGTGTAAGAGGGTTCACTTAGTTATCAATTACTACTCATTTTTTCTAGAAATATAAAATAACAAGGTAGATACTAGCAAATATGTTGCATTTGTTAACATTCATCAAAACAACTTATCTTTTATTACTCTAATAACCTTACTTGCAAAACATCTTATTAATAATTAGAGCAATCTCATAGATTATTACAACAAAAAATTATAAGTACTATAATATCTTTCTATTTGGAAATAATAATCGAAGGATTATATGCTCTTTGGGTTAGATTAATCAATTGTTTTCGAGTTGTTTGATAGCATAGAAATTAGGTTTCATTCTTTAAGATTATATTTTCCCATTAAAATGGTAGCAACAATATATTTGATTATTGAGTTAACAACTAGGTACTATTAACAAGGAGGCTTACCTAATTATTATAGTCACACATTATAACATAAAAAATTATCACCCTTGACAATTTCACATTACATTTAGCTCCCCCTGTTGCAAAAAGGGAAATATTGAAGATTTTTTCATTGATGTCAACTAATCAACTGGTTATCAACTAGTTGTTGTTGGTTGTATGTGTTGAGGATATTGAGAAAATTGTAATGAAGACAGGTTGCAAGTGTTGAGTAGTTGCTTCGGGTTTTGCTCCGTATTTGCTCCTATATTTTTACATCTATAAAAAGTTTTCTTATTATATTACTTATCCCACATTCCTTATAGAAAAGAAAAATAAATCATATATATTAAAAAAAAAGTATTACAAATTTTCTTATTCAAGGTATTATGCACTCCATTAAATTTTAATAAATTTTTTAATTAAAATTAAATACACTAAAAATGTTCATTACACTTTAAAAGTATTATCTTTGTTAATTGTATATAGAATATAATCTCAAATACATCAAAAAAGTAAGCTGAAATTAGTAATTGTATATAGAATATAATCTTGAATACATCAAAAAAGTAAGTTGAAATTAGTAGTTGTATATAGAATATAATCTTGAATACATCATAAAAGTAAGCTAAAATTAATAATTGTATATAGAATATAATCTTAAATATATGAAAAAAGATAAGCTGAAACTATTAATTATATAACATGTTAATAGAATTTAATATACCTTCATCAATTGTATATAAGAAATATATATTGACAATATTGACAAGATGTATGTGGCAAGTTTTGCTAGGTCTAAAACACAAGAAATACCAATACACAATGAATAATATTAATAACTTTTGATAACTTTTTTTTTAATACTTGTGCATGTATGCTTTGTGAGGTTGGCATGCCCACCAAAGTAGGGAATAAAAATAAAGGATAAATTTAATAACTTAGAATTTTATCCTCTTGTTTAAATCTCGCATTATCCTTTCATAAATGCATGAGTGTGACTCTTAATTTTATATAATTTAAGTATAAGATCACAATGCTAAAATATATCATCTTTGAGCTTGTATTGGTCTCTAGTGGCTTGAACTATCTTACACTTCAAACATTCATACATCCTAGACTTGATCAAGGGTGCATGTTCATTTGATGGATAAAACTATAGTTATGAACTTGTTCTCCTAATTAATAACCCTCTCCCACCTTTCCTAATTAATCCTTTTTTTAATTTTTTGATCATGTCTTATGATTTTCTTGTAAATATTTAATTAAGAACCTATTATGTTGTACTTTAATACCAACCCTCTAACATTCGTATGAATAAAATTATCAAGGAAATCAAGAAATAGCATCTACGAGTTAAGCTAGAGTATATTGGGAAGAATTAGAAAAGAGCATAATTTTCACTTTTATATCAAAAATACAATAATATACATTTGATTATTTTTCTTCTCGTTTCTTTGATTGTTGTGAAACCAATAAAGGATTTATGTCTTTGTCAAATAAATTTTATATTTCCTTGGAGTAGATCATGGGTGAAAATTTATACAATAGATAGAACTGTATGATCAAGAAACATTTGAGAGAAAATTTAGGCAATTATTAAAAGTGTTAAAAAGAGCATCATCTACACTTTCACATCATTCTATATTAGGCATTTTTATATTTTTTCTTTTGTGTTTTTTATTTTTGTGAAATTAGTAAAAGGTTTCTCTTGGTATCAGTTTTTTTTATATTTCCCTACACATTTAAACAAATCTGAAAATTACTTCTCAACATCTTATCTTAAAAATCGAAAGAAAGTAAAAACTAACATAAATAACAAATACTTTACTAGAAAATAAAATTGTATACATACAGAATCTATTACACATAAACAAAAATTTAAATAGCATCCTAACTCTCCTATAAATTTACCATCTCAACTTATATTAATATAATCTTAAGCAATATTCACTATTTATATCAATATATTAACATAATTGAATTGTTCAACATATTTTATTTCCCTATGATAATATTGAAATAACATATTAGAAATATGCATAGCTTTAGTTCTGCCCTAGTAGTTTAACCTTTACCAAAAATATTGAAATATCAATATATTAATATAATTTAATTGTTTAGAATATTTTATTTCCCTTCAATAATATTTAATTTCCCTACAATAATATCCAAATAACTATTAGAAGTAGACATAGCTTTAGTTCTCTTCTAACCTAGAAGACAATTTAAGCTACAATGAGTATTTTTTTTTTTATGAATAGGAAGCTATATATATTATTAATAAAGATAAAGTTACATATTCACAGAAAAAGGGCGGGTGGTAAGAAGGCACACCCCAAGAGTCACATGGACAGAGCCTAGAAAACCAAAACCCAGAGTCACTTGGGCCTAGCCGAGAAAACCATAAACATTACAAACATGTAAAATAAAAAGGCAATCAAATGACCAGAACAGTGTCAACAAAGTCAGGAGGGTCTCTGTCATCCATCTTTTCCCCCATACATCAGTGGGGTCTGAAGTGACGTCAAGAAGAGAATCCCAACCATTATATTGAAATATATTATAGAAAAAATAATATAAATATATATAATTCTACGATTACTACTTCCAACCTTGAGCGGTCGAAGCTTGTTAAAGTCGACGTTGAATAAACAACTGTTTTTGACCCTCAAATTTAGCCCCTGGGAAATTGTATACTCGTCTGCATGCATTATCATTTCATTATCCTTCCAATTCCACTTATGATCTCTGCCTCAGACTTCGCCAAAATGAAATTCGTCAAATACTCGTGGGCCGGAGCCTCTCATAAACAGAGTCAAAATCAATTTAGTTTTGCATGCCCACGACCATTGCATGGCGTTTTGTCGGTTGCTTTGAAATACAAACTGAAAAACATTTTGTGGTATGAAACTAAAGAAGCCCTCGCGGCTGGATTTGAAAAAGAAAAGCATGTATACTGTCGATCGTAATTTTAAAAGTCCTTAAGCTGCTACCTTGGAATTATATCCTAGTGGTAAGAAATGAATGAAAATATCTCTTTCTCGATTTGTTTGCATTGAAAATTTTCGTTATTTCTTGGTCGTGAATTGGGGGCTGACAAGCTGCTTCAACTCACCAAATCAGTGGGGCGGAGTAGGTCGTTCAAACGAAAATTAGGGTTTGTTTAGACAAATAACTACGACACAATCACCGACAAGCTCTTGCGATGGTCTTCTGAAGAGAAGATGTTGTGAAGGCTGCTGTGACGGAACATACTCATTCTTTGTGCTGCCGACAGTTTGAATTCTTTCTAATGCGTCACGAATTTCCAAGGCAAAGGAACTGCTTATTTTGAATTTTAAAACGCCGACCACCTCAACTACCCTGCGAGAACATACTCTGAGTTGAAATTTTCACAATTTCGGAGCACATTCCATTTTTATAGGAAATCTTCACCTTTGACGAGCTGTTTCTGTACAGGAGATCTTACATGTAATATGAGAATTCAATTTTTGTTTACAAATGTAGGATGACTTTTAAACTGATTGAAATGTTCCATAAAAGAGTTCAATCTCAAATTGTTTACAATAACTGTCACTTAGTTCTGAAATCTCTAGTTTCTCTTCGGTATTATATAAAGAGTTTAATGTGAAACTGTTTAGGATAGTCTGAGACCTCTCGGTTCTCTTCATAACTGTAGGAGTGGTCTGAATTCAAGCTACCAAATTTATTTTAACTTTTTAATATGAAAAAGCATAAACTTTTCTTTATTTTCTTTTTAATTTAATTGAATTTAGATTCAGAGAAACTTATAGATTCTTCATTGAATTAAATTAAATTTAGATTTAGAGAAATTTATCGATTCTTCAACATTTAATTTGTTTTCCTTTTGATGAATACTTATTACTATTAAACTTTTATATTAAATTAAAGATAAATAGTACAATATTCAAAAAAAAGTTGGGTGGTAGACAACACATCCAAAGAGTCTAACAAAAGGATCAACATAAACGAATCAAGCTTAAAAACAATATTAAGCAACCAAGGCTATGCCAAGTAGAGGAGTAGGGTACTAATCATCAAGACTCCCCAAACATCATTGTAGGTGGCATCCTTAATTGTCTCCCAATGAGTGAGAGTGGCAACATCTTCTTCACTCTCCTCAAGAGGCAACTAAGTACAAACTGAAAAAATGGCAAGTGATATACAAGGGAATTTGCTAGTGTTTAGATAGCCAAAATCTTGCTTTGGAGATGGCAGATTGGAAGGTTGAGACCATCCTCGACAAGCAACAGAGTCCTTGGTATTTTGATGAAAAAGACCATGGGAATGAAAACTATGATCTCCGTGACTTTCATGATCTTGCTTGGCTAAGTGGTTGTGTCCATGCGAATGCCCTCAAGAGGAGGTAGAGTTGGGAGTAACCCATGCAATAGTGCAAGGGGCATTACCTTAATGGTCCAATAGATCTTGGAGATGGGAAAATTCAATTGTAACCTTGCTAGCTTGGACCTAAATCTGCATAAGGATATTAGAGAAAATAACCAATTTATTGTTTAAACAAAATTCTTATGAACAACACAATGAGAAAAAAGAGAACCATTCATGTCTTTCTAAATATTGAAGATAATTTCTATCATGGAAGCATACCTAAGTATACTTCTGTAGGAGACAAGGCTTGTCTCTAAGAAAAAACATGTTCCAAGAAAAAAGGGGCGAGTCTAAAGAAATCATGAATCTAGTTCCAAAATTCCTAAGCTTGGGTGTAAAATCAAAAGAGATGTTTAGAGGATTCAAGTTGATAATAGAAAGGACAATTAGGACTAGGAATTCCTATGTGAGTAAGACAAGTCCCCAAAGGAAGGCGTTGGTACAAAAAACACCATACAAAGTGGGTCAACTTGGGCTCCAACACCACAAACTAGATGCCCATAAATATTTTTGCAAAGGCCCTTAAGAGGAATGTAGTTTCCAATGAACATTGAGCTAATCCACCATATGTAAGTGTTGAAACAACCAAGGATAACCTTTACAATGCTTCTAGTTTTGAAAAAGAGTGTTTCGGTACCACCTCAAGTCCTTCCACCAAGGCTTGAGACATCACACTCTAATTTTGTGAGTTAGCTAAGAAGGAACAAAATCAATTACCACTTGGTAAGTCTCTTGGTTGTAATTAGAAAGACTAAATTTCTAATTGAATTTAGGTCAAGGAAGAAAATTATTGGTGTCTTGAAGAATGAAATATGGAAAAATTCTCACTCCTTCAAAAAAATTCAAGGCATGAATCCAAGGTAGGTGAGCCAAAGGCCTCCCTTGAGAATTAAGAATAAGGGACCACCAAATGGAGTATTTTTAAGGGACAAACCATTATTAAAATAATCTCCAACCCAATGAAACCAAGGCTTAATGGTTTCCTAGGCCTTCCTAATACTTTTGATAGAAAAATTTGCTTAAAGGAAAACAAGTTCCCTTATGGTGAGAAGGGTTCCTAAGTCTAAGTATTTCTAGGCTAGATGAGCTTGAGGCATTCTAGTACTGATGTAGTGAGGATCAAGAATAAATTTAGATTTAATGAAACGTATTTTGTCTAGCTAGATAATCATGACAAACATTGAATGATGCTTGAGATCCTGTTCTTTTTCTATGACATTGTATGGTCCACATTCAAAGAGTGATGGGTTGCCAATTATTTATATCCTTTGGATCACACACTCACATACACATATTTCTCTTTTCTTATAATGTATAATAGATTCATGTCTTAATTTATTATAATCAATTATTATCTCATTATTCCTCATGTTTCTTATTATTAATGTAATTTGTGAATCCTTTATTTTTTATTTTTATTAATCAAACAATTTGATTTACTCTTTTTTAACTTTTTAAGGGTTTCCTTGTGTAGCATGCCTTGCCCCCTCTCTCCTTCCACCCTCTCTCCTCTTAAGATGAATTGGGTCTGCAACTAACCATTTTACATCTCCTTGAGCTCTCTATCATGATGATGGATTGCAAAGTGTGAGCCAAAATGTTAATAAAAAACATGGAAAAAATCAAACCTAAAAGAAAAATTTAAATTCAATATGGATTATGGAAATATTATATAATTAAATTTTGGATAATATTGTAATGAAATTGTGGTTAATAAGAGACATGTTGAGGAAAAAATGATTGTTTAAAACCTTGGGAATGGAAGTATGTCATTCAATATAGACCAACATTTGAAAGTGGTTAGATATGTTAATATCTACTAATTTACCAACAATAAAGCAATAACCCAAAACATAAAGAATGGTTGAGAAAAAATAATGGATTGATAGAGCCTTAAGACCCTATCAAGTCCAAATTGCAAGTTGTTTCCTATGTATGAGGGTGTCTATTAGTGGAAGCAACTAGTGCTAGGGTCAAATAGAGCTAATGTATTACACTTTGAAAAGCAAGCCTCTCTTTCACCAACTGTCTAGTGCATTGGAAAAGCTCCAAATTTATCATGCACGATCTAAATCATGTTGAAGTCCTTTTTCTAGACCCAAGTGGTGGCATGCATTGAATTGTTGATCCAACACCAAATAAAATATCTTTCAATAGCATCATTAAAAGGATAAACGTTAATCACCCTAAACAAAAGTGAAATAGGATAGGGTTCCACCTTTTGGGAGATGGAACTTGGACCTATTTCACACTTTAGTTCATTCTAGAACCAAGATCTCTCAATCAAGTGGCTTGATTGAGGGATGGTTATTGGATTCCTATTATAATTGGATGGGAGTTCACCATTAAATGAAGCTTCAAAGGAGGAATGAAAACACTTATGCACAAACCCTAGAAACTTGAAAGCATGAAATTAGATTGACAAACAAAATGAAACCAAAAAGTACCTTGATGAATGGAGATGCCAAGATAAGATCTACAAACTCTAAAAACTATTGTTAGGGTTGCACCAAGACTACTATGCCAAGTTCGATGTATGAGTCTTGTTCTAAGGTTTTCAAGGAAAATTTTGGAGTTCTCTGAAAGCTGATTAGGATCTGTTGATAGGTGATAAAATATTGCCTTGGGACAAATATTCTAGGTTGGGCGTATAAGTCTTCCTACAAGTATTTTGAGGATCTTTCTAAATCTTCTGAAACTAGATCCAACATGTCTAAATGTTGTTGAAAGGCTATATCAGGGACTAAATCGCCATGTTGGGTGTATGAGTGCAGTTCACATAAATCTACAAAATACACATCAAAAGAGAGATTTTTTTTGTTTTATTAGAGGATGGGGGTTTCCCTTGGTCAAACCCTATTTTGGTAATTAAAACTTGAAATTAAATGAAATAGCATGATGAAATGATGAATGAACAAATACAATGTTGCAACTCACCAAACCCTTAAAATGAAGGTTGCAAACTTATGTAAAATGGTTAGCATGAATGAGGATCTTGAATCTTGATTGAATGCTTGCTTGAATCATGAAACCTACATCACAAATGTTAGCTCACAAATACACATGATTCATGAAGAATTTAACATGATGCTCAAATCTTGAATGTAGCTCCAAATGCTTGATCATTTTCTCTTGAATGCTCTTGTAAACTCTTGCATGAATACTTGAAGGCTCTTAGATTGCTTGCTAGGATATTAGGATGAAACATAGTGAAATGACCTTGTATTTATACTTTTTTATGCCTAATTTCTCAAAATTACAACACTATAAGCCAACATTCAGAAATTGAATCTAAGGATAATAAAATCCTACCAAGAATTTGAATTAAAATAGGTCCTAGGTTAAAGCAGGACTCATACACTCAATGGGGCATATGAGCTTCCCAGAAGTGTTATGTTCAATGTGACATTTGAAATCAAGGCTTGAGACCTTGGGAGGAGCCAGACGCCTGGCGTATGAGTCCCAGATCCCTAAATCTTGAACACATAGCCAAAACATTAAATTATGATTTTCCATTTATTACATGTCAGGATTATCCTTAGAAAAATGCATTTAAGTAGGCTTTTGGATGCAAAATAGGACCAGTTAACGCATAAATAAGCCAAATTTTAATAGGGATGACAAAAAAAGTGTGAAAATGTAAAGGGATACATTTTTCTACACTACATTTAGCCCCAAATTTAGTGAGAGGATGACCTTGCATCAAACTCACACTAAATTAGACAAATTTACATCAAGAGGAATCCAAGTGTACCAATGCTAGTGAGATAGGATAACAATGATCAAGATCTTATGGTAGACCATCATAGGCACAAAGGAACACACATGTGAATTATGTATGGAGTAACAACAAGATACAAGCATACACTATCAAAGGCATAAAGAAGAAAGAAAAAGGAAAAAAAGGATGGATCAAGCCTTGATAGTGTTTCCAACATGATGTGGACTAGGTCTAAGATATTTTTCCAAAAGTGGAAGACAATGTCCACTATGCAAACAAAGCACACACTCACACAGGCTAGTGGATTCCGATATCCACAAGGTAAGCCTTCATAAAGGTTAGACACACACACATGGTTAGTATTTTCCCACACACACAACAAGTGGCTATGGGAAATTAATGCCTATGGTTGAATCCCATACGTACTAACCATACCTTGAAAGCTATACATCCTGATAACTTTGATAAGGTGTCATACAACATGAACAATAGGATTCATCAGGCAAGTAAAACTTTGTATGCTAACACTCATGAACAAACAAGATGGCTCCACAGGAAGGTAAAGTGTGTTATATAAGGTGGCCGTATAACAATTTGTGTAATTGCAAAATAGTGTAAGGTACATTCAAAAGGGTTTTCCTTGGTTCATGTAAGGTATCAACCTAGGTAACATCATGCCTAATGTATCCAAGAGAGGAAAAATCAATGAATAGAAGATACACAACTTAGGAAATGTACTCCGCTTAGCATTTCCACTAAGAGGAATATAATATGCTAAGAGAAATCAAGCTCTTGAAGGACATCACACCTAATGTCATTGATGAGCTCAGGATATGCTCATAATTTGAGTATCATGATGTATTTTTAATATCTATACTTTTATTGCTAATGGATGTTTTAAATATGTGATTAAAGACTTTTCATCTGAAATTGGGTAGTATCCTGTAGCAATACATTCCTATATTCTTGAAGCTTAACATCTTGATGTGTCTTA
Organism: Sequoia sempervirens; assembly: GCA_007258455.2. Taxonomy (NCBI): domain Eukaryota; kingdom Viridiplantae; phylum Streptophyta; class Pinopsida; order Cupressales; family Cupressaceae; genus Sequoia; species Sequoia sempervirens. Next base: position 597,319,950 of record VDFB02193867.1, on the reverse strand, counting down.
TTAATTACCTTGTTTGACCTTCTAAATGACTGGTATAATGCATATGGTTTTTGAATAATGAAATAGATTTAATATGTGATTAATGAATGTATCGTGTTGTTTTCCACGAATGCTTTCTTTTGCCTCTGCTGCCTTGTGCATCATAGGCTGTTGAAGGGAGCATGAACAAGTCAAGCACAGTGGATCTCAGCCCTGCAGTAAAGTCCATTTCTTGCACGATGTTGAGGAAGTTGTTCTGGCGAAGACTCTTTGACCAGGTCATTGGGAAGAAACTTTGATCATTAATCTAGGAAGAGTGGAATGCTAAATTCTCTTTGGATCGTGTTGAACAGATATGCTTTCATTTATGAGAAGTCTGTTCCTCAGTTTCAGGATACATTTTATGCCCACGTCTTTCTCTATTAGTTAGTTAGTTTCTTTTTTGGTTTAAATAAGTGTTCCTCCTCTGCGAGTGAGCAAGCATAGCATGTAAAAGTTAGTATGATAATGAGAAGCAGAATATGTAAGAGTTGGTATTGTGATAAGAGATAGAGTTTTGCGTTAGTTTTCATATGAGTAGACAATGTATATCATTCTGAGTTCAATTCTTGCATAGCTAGTTGATGCTTGCTAAGGGGGCCCACTTAGTAAGTATCTATAGTTAGTTAGTTGTTTATCTTCCATTGATCATAAGTTAGATTTCATTCTAGAAAGTTTCTGTGCAAACTCACTCTTATATTGTTCCTGCAGCATAAGGCCAGTTCATAGTTTGTTTCTTAAGTAACAGTTGTCATGATGTCTGCTTTGATTAAGTTATGCTTAAGTTAGAAAGTTTTACGTTACATTCCTGTAGCATAAGTAGAATTTCTTTAATGCATTTATTTTTGGTAAATCGTGACTAAAACTGGTTCTTAGTGCACATACAATGCTGCTCCATTTCAAGTATATGTTCCCTAGTTTGACAAAGTAAATGAACGACCATAAGAAGATATTAGTCACCTACTGGAATATCCAATTCCCAGTTTAGGATTTTTCGTGACTTTTATATCCTTTTGTGGGAATGACCATTTTTGGGGTTGTTGTTGAGGATGGTGTCAAACTAAGAACCTATCATAAGTCATTGTTAGTAGTAGTTTAGTCTGTTATTCAAAAATGCTTCAAGTTACGGTTCATTCTATTACATGCATTGAAGAAGAGACGCTCTGGGAAGATTTCTCCCTGACCTTCCATTCATTGATAACAATCTTGAACTAGCTTATAATATATTTGAGGAAGAAGGAGACCAAGATATCAATCCATTTGCTGAAAACTTGTTTGTTGAATTTCCATTTGACCCAGCTAACAAAGAATCTAAAGAAAATCCATTTTCTCTAATAATCCATCAAGCAAATATGGAACAAAATCCACCTAATCGACCTCCTACTTTTGAATTCCCCATCATTGCTCAGCAAGATAATGATAACCTTAAAAATATTCCTTCTTCATTACTCCCCAAGTTCTATGGACTAGTTACAGAGGATCCAAACACTTTCTTGTTTGAGTTTGACATCCTCTATCGTAGCTATGATTACACTTCAGATGCTCATAGGTTGAAGTTGTTTCCTTCTACTTTGAAGGAAGGAGCTCTTAGATGGTTCATGAGTTTGGGAAGAGGTGTTGTTGATAGTTGGGCAGTCATGCAAACAAAATTTCTTGAGAAATACAAGGAATATTGTAAGAGTGGTAGTAAGGGAGATGATATATTCAGAATTCAACAAAAGGAGGATGAAAGCCTAGAAGACTATATCTCAAGATTCTTGTTTTCCTTGAAAAAGAATTTAGACCATACTCTTAATGAAGAATCTCAAAAACTACTTTTTCTAAGGGGAATCAGTGATACCTGTATAGATGCCCTGAACCTGATGGGAGGAGGAGATATAACCCAACTGCCTTGGGATGACATCAAGAAAATATGTCTCAACTACTCTCGAGCAATTGTTAAGAAGGATAGAGGTCATCAAGCCTTAGTGGGAAAGTCTTCTATTAATGGAGTTTCATGGATGAAGATCACAAATTTTCTCTCTGATTTCAGGTAGGATATCATAAACAACATGGCTACACAGTTGGATACTATGAAAGCTCGGAAGAAAAATGAGGAAGCTGAAGCAACCTTGGCTGAGTTTTGTCCACATTGTATGACCAAGTATTCTTCGTCGCACAAAGGCGACCATGGGCTCAAAGACAAGGTATGCCTCAAGACCCTTTAACTTTTGGTAATCCTTATTCTAATTACAATAACCAATGGCAACCTACATATGGCCCATCACCACCTTGGAATACTTCTCAATCACACTAGTCTAACTATCAGAGTCCTCCAAGGAAATCTCCTCAAGGAGGTTGGCAGCAGCCATAAGGACAATGGACTCCACCCCAAGGTAACTGGAAACAAAATCCTCAATGGAGAGGTTCTCAGTAATGGTAGAACCAATCCCCTAGATCTTTGCAGTTTCAGTAGCAACAACCTTAGGCCCTCATGCCACCTCCTGCAGCACTTGCAAAAAATACTGGCCCTCCAAAACAAACACCTATGCCTGCTCAACCATTTCCAAATCCTAATAATAAGCAGCAACAACAGCCTATGTATTTTACATAAACCAATCAGTATCCAACTTATGCCTTGGATATTCATGATATCCATCTTAGGTTTGGAACCACTCTTCCTGCTCCACATCCACCTGTAATAACAGAGATTCCAAACTCTATCTCTGAGCAACCTACTGATCCTGCAGAACATATACCTATATCTGATACTATCTCTAAGGAGCATGTCCTACAGCATCAGGCCAAATTTCCTTTTCCTTAGAGATTGCAAATTACTACATCCAAGTCTATGGAAGAGCCTACCTTTGATATTTTGGATCAGCTAAAGAATGTACACATTCAAATCCCCCTTTTTAAGCCATTAAAGATGTCCCAATTTATGGAAAATCCATTAAGGAGGCATGTTTAAAGAAACTAGGAAGAAAGAAAAAGGATCCCCATACTATCCATGTTATAGAACAGTTGGAAAATATTATGTCAGGGAAGGTAGTCATTCTAAAATATACTGGTCCTGGGAGTCTTGCAGTACAAATAAATATTAATGGCCAGATAGTAAAGAATGTTTTGATTGACCTTGGTGCAGCCATCAATGTAATGACCAAAAATACAATGGAGTATTTGAATATCTTAAACATTCAGTCTACACCTACCGTCTTGCAGCTTGTCGATAGTTCTACTCTAAAGCCTTATGGAATGGTAGAAGATGTTATTGTCATCCTTGAGTCTTGGGAATACCTAGCAGATTTCACCATATTGTCCACTAAGGCCACTTTGGGAGGATATCCTATCATCCTAGGTAGACCATAGTTAGCCACAATTGATGCTTTTATAGGATGTCATTCAAGAGACATGACAATAATTGATGGTCAGTTAAGAAAGAAATTGGCTTTATACCCACCTGCTCAGCATCAGCCAAACTTGTCTCAACCAATTTGGCCAGATTTAGGAGAGGAAACTGGAGAAGTCAATTCATTGGCTCAACTAATGATCCTGCAAACTAATCTATTTTCCCAACTTCAAAGTGAGGATGGCTTGCTTTTACACATTTTGCAGTCCAATACTGATCTGAGTAGCCCATTTGTTCCAGATAACTGTCTTCAGCAGTGTTTCCTACAACAACTGAATTTTGAGAGTCTGTCACCTAAATTTCCTGTAATTTATCATAATTTTCTTCCATATGAAATATAGACACCACCTTTATTAGTAGCCTCCATGAATAATCTTATCAAGCAAGTAGAAGTGTCTCCAGGCTGCTATCTGAATATCAATAATAAGCTGCCCTAGTCACAATGTTGCAAGAACAACACAGAGCTTTTGCATGAGACTATGGGGATATGAAGGGAATAGATCCTCAACTGTGTACTCATAGGATCTACATTAAGGAAGATTGTTCACTTGTCAGGTAGCCTCAAAGAAGGATAAACCCAACACTTAGAGAAATAGTTAAAACATAGCTCTAAAAATTGTTTGATGCTAGTTTTATCTACCCCATTTTAGATAGTCAATGGGTGTCTCCATTAGTGATTGTTCCTAAAAAAGGTGTAAAATGGAGAGTTTTTGTAGACTACATGGAATTGAACACAACAACTAAAAAGGATCACTTTTCAATACAATTTTTTGACCAAGTGCTAGACTCATTATCTGGTAAACAATATTTCTCCTTTTTTGATGGATATAGTGGGTATAATCAAATTAGAATTACCCTTGAGAATCAAGACAAAACAACTTTTACCAGTCCATGGGGCATTTTTTCCTACTCTGTCTTACCTTTTGGACTACCTGCAACATTTCAAAGGGCAGTGATCAGTATTTTTGTTAATATTTCTCATGATTCTATTGAGATCTACATGGATGAGTTCACTACTTATGGAATTACTTATGAAGAAGCATTAGCCAATCTAGAAAAAGTGTTGAAAAGATGTAAGGGGAAAAAATTGTCTTTGAATAGTGAGAAATATTTTATGATGATGCGGGTATGTGCAGGATCATCATGGAAAAAATAGGCCATTAAGTGGCAAAAAATTTAGAACAATCAGAGTTAGGAAACTTGACGTAAAAAATTGAATAAGTTATATATATATATTATTTCAAAAATATGTAAGAATAGAATATGTAGAAAATTGAATGTAGTTTCTAAACTACTAGGTTTGTTTAAAAAAAAAAATCTATTTGGTGAAATTTTGAAATTTCAATGCAGTAGTACTTAAATATCAGGGAAAAAAAAGTAGGTGTCTGTCTGACCACCCTAACCACAATAAAAAGATAATATTTTTTTATAATATTTTAGATATAAGTAGATGAATCATGTCCCGATGTGATGCATATTTTTTTGTAATTTTTTCCAAGTAAATAATTAATTATGATTTTTTATTACAAATTTTAAAAATATAAAAACTTGTATGTCGACCACCTTAACTTTGTCAAAACTTTATGAAATTCAATTTTTTCTTTTTAATCCTATAGTATGTGAAGCATAGAATGTGATGCATGTTTTGGATTCAAAAATGTGATACCATTTGAAAGCTATAGATGTTTTTCAATCAACCTATCAATCAAGACTTTAGTCATAATTCAAATAGAAAATAAATAATAATTACTTATTAAATTCAAAGTAAGGCATAATTTATATTGGTGGAAAGCTAAGAATCTCCTTAAAACCCTTTTTGTTTCATCAATTTTGGGTAAAAAAAAAGTCGTCAGCCATATACCCATCATATTGCCACTTTTTGGCCCATGATGATCCTGCACATACCCATGCAAGAGGGAATTGTTTTAGGTCATCATATCTCTCAAGCAGGAATTCAAGTTGATCCTATAAAAATTGAAGTTATTCTAAGTTTGCAAACACCAATGAAACAAAAGGATGTTAGAAGCTTCGTAGGACATGCTGGATATTATAGAAAAATTATCAAAGATTTCAGCAAAATAGTCAGTTCGTTATATGCCTTATTGACAAAAGATTATGAATTTACCTGGACTAAGGCCTATGACAAATCTTTCCTGCAGCTTAAGAATTTACTTACTCAGGCACATGTTCTTCAAGGACCGAAGTGGAGTCTGCCTTTTCATATACACACAGATGCTTTTGATTATGTCATAGGGGCAGTTTTAGGACAGAAAGATAATTCTATTGAGCATGCCATATATTTCATTAGAAAAATCTTTAGGGCCCTGAATTAAACTATACTGTCACAGAGAAAGAATTGCTAGCAGTTATGTATGCCCTGAATAAGTTTTGACATTATGTCACTGGTTACCAAATATTTGTTCATATAGATCATGTAGCAATAAGGTACCTCATGAATAAGCCTGCCATATCTAGCAGATTAGCAAGATGGCTCCTATTGTTGCAGGAATTTGATATCACGTTATTCATAAGTTAGGTCAGGCTAATGTGGTGGCTGATTTCTTGTTAAGACTTCAAACAACTACACCTCCTGAGGTAATTGATGATAGCTTTCTTGATGAACATCTATTTTTTATTGTTGCTCAAACTCCATGGTATGTAGATATTGCAAATTATTTAGCAACAAACAAGATCCCAGCTCACTTCTCACTAAAGGAAAGGAAATTGTTGGTTGAGAAAAGTTTTAACTTTTCATAGATTGCAGACTGTTTATTTTACACAAGACCTGACCAAGTCATGAGAAGGTGTGTTAGGGAAGATGAGACCTATGACATTTTGTATGCCTATCATAATGAGCCCTGTGGTGGGAATTTTGCAGCCAAGAGAACAACTATGAAAGTGCTTAATATAGGATACTATTGGCCCACACTACACAAAGATACTGCAACCTACACCAAGAAATGTGACAGATGTCAATGCATGAGGAGACCAATAACGTCTGATGAAATGCCCCTAAATCCTCAAGTGGTAGTCAGTCCCTTTGACAAATGGGGCATGGATTTTGTTGGGCCTATTGATCCTTCATCTAATGGGAAATCATACATTTTGGTGTGTACTGATTATGTAATCAAATGGGTAGAAGTACAAGAAATGACACATGCACGTGACAATAAAGTTGTTAAGTTCTTGTATGAGTAGATTTTTACAAGGTTTGGAGTCCTAAGGGAACTTGTTACTGATCAAGGAGCTCATTTTACATCTAACTTAATCACTACATTGATGAATGATTACAAGATCAGGCACAAAAAGTCTAGCTGCTATCACCCTCAAGCCAATGGCTAGGCATAGGTTACCAACAGAGAAATTGAGGCCATCCTTACAAAGATAGTCCAATTACATAAGAAGGATTGGAGCAGTCGTCTTCTTGAAGCAGTCTGGGCCTATAGGACAACATGAAAAAAAACTACAGGGTTTACTCCTTTTGAGTTATTCTATGGTAAGACTGCCATGTTACCAATAGAGTTTGAACATAAAACCTTGAGAACTGCTCTCCAGCTTAACATTGATATCTCTGAGGCTCAAAAGGAATGCCTCCTATAGCTAAATGCATTGGATGAGATGAGGAAAGCTGCCCTACATCATACTGAAATTGTCCAACAACAAAGGAAAAAATGGCATGACAATCAAATTCAAACTAAGCAATTCTCTGCCAGTGATTGGGCACTGCTTTATGACTCTAGGTACAAGGAAAATTAAGGTAAGCTAACCACACATTGGCTTGGTCCTTATGAAATAGAAAATATGTTTGATAATGGCTTAGTGTAGTTGACTTCAATATATCCAGTTTGATTCAAGCTACTGTTTAATGGACACCGTCTTCGGTTGTATCATAAACTAGTGTCCAAAGAGGAATTTATGCAGCAATTTGTTTCGAATGTGGTCACTGATCTTCCTGCAGTGAAAGGCTTTAGTTTTTCTCCTGCAGCATCTCTTTAAATTCCACGTTGCATGCCCATAATAAAGGTTTCCTTTTTAAGGGAGCCACTTTCTCCACTTTTCATCCATCACCACCATTCATTCCCTTTTCTTCCACATCATCCATCCTATCGCACCTCCCTCATTCATGGTTTCTATTCTAGCTGTCATTTCATGGTGCACTGTGATCTTTCCCAGCACGTACGAGCATTAATTAAAAGGTACATGATATCTTTTGTTATCACATTGTTTATTTATTTCATTAATTCATTAACTGCTATGTACATATCAGTCATTATCACCCATTCTTCACCTATCCTTTCGCACATGTGTGGACACATGTCAAAATTTAAGTAGGGGGTGAGATAATCCATTTCAAACCTTTTCTTATGTCACTACATCACAACTAATAAAATATTTTTATTCTTCTTGTACTTTCCAAATATGGTTGTGTGTTTTATCCTAAACAACATTACCTGCCTGATAAGAGTAGTTCCTAACAATTATTACATGCAATTATCTTTCGAGTCATTCTTGGAAAAGAAGAGAAAAGTGACGACATGACAGAAAGAAGCAAAAAGAAGCAAAGCAGAAGAATTTTTCTTTTGAATTTTTAGAAAAGGTTTGGGTTCTGGAATCTCAGCTGGAGTAATTTGTGAATATGGATGGTCAATTGGTAAAACATGAGCCTGTAGCTCATGAGCTCTTAACACAAAATCCTCAAACAGTTCCAGTGTTTAGCAATTGTGGTTGGCTAAACTATTTTCTGAGGTTAGATTCTTTTAATGAGGAAGCTACTAGTGAATTTTTAAGAACTCTTTCAAAAGGGGAAGCTTCAGTATGGGGTCTGATGGTGGCCGTAACAAAAGAATGAATTGATGAAGTAACCGATTTTCCTGCAATAGGAGAAAATTTCACTTCAGATGCTATTTCTACTAGGGCAGAATTTACAGTACCAACTGATGGACCCTTGGAGGTCTCTAAACAAGGATGCAAATGAGTGTCATTGCCCTTTCCATATTCAGAATATGTTGCATTCATAATCAGGTACTTAACCTATGAGGGATGCTTCTCCTATTTACATTTCTACCATTTTAAATTATTGAGCCATATGAGGCATGGGTTAGCTGTTAATGTTCCAAAATTTTTGATTAATCTTTTAAAATAAAGTGCCCATGAAACCCAGAGTGGAAGGGACAACTCTATTTCCCATCATGCCCTCATTAAGCTGTTGATTGAGCATTCCCTGAGGGATGTCTCGCCCCTTTCTTGGCAAGAATTTGTTTCCCAAAAGGGTCTACAACTTCCAGAGCCTCCCAAAGCACTCCCTGCAATACCTACCCCTGCAGCTTCTATTCCTGCGGCCTCCACACCAGAGCCCTCTACCAGAGTTCAAACCAGGTCTACTAGTAGAAGAGAAAAAGGAAAAATGGAGGTAGGAGAGTCATCTAGGGCAGAGCAAACCCCTGAGTCTGACCCTCATGTTCAAAGAGAATAGTGTCCCTCTCTTGCAGCACCTTCTCCTATAGCAGTTCCTCCTGTAGCAACAGCTGTTGCCATTACAATTTCACCATCATCTTCTTCTATTGAGTCTAAATCCTTTAGGCAAGTTAGAAAGAGGAAATCCATGAGAGTTCCTCCTGCAACTGCCACATTACCAAAAAGAGTTTAAGCAAGGAAACAACGTAAAGTCACCTCAATGTCTGCTCAACCTGAAGTTATAATAATTTCTTAGGAGTCTGAAGAGCTCCGTCATAATGATTCTTGGAATGTATCTAAGAATGTTTCACATAGTCCACCTTTTGTTTATGAGGAAATGCAAAATGAGCCAATGGAAGTTGATGAAGCACAACATGATAGTAATGAAAGGGGAATGCCAAGTCTCGATGACTTGGCTGAGGCAGCTAGGAAAATTTCTAAGGAAGTACAATCTCCTCCTGCACAACAATAGGAATTCATCCTACAGCAAGAGGAAGAACTGAATGAACAATTAGAAGTGTCCAATGACACACTGTTACCCTCTGTAACTTGTTAAACAATGGTTGTTTATAAAAAAGACATTTTCGATTGAATTTTTGGAAAACCTTAGGACCACATGGAGACTGGTCACATTTCAAACCTTGAGTTTCCGCCACTTAGCCAAGATTGAAATTCAACAAAGTCTTTGGGAGGAGGAGAACAAGAAACTGAAAAGAGAAATTGAAAGGAAGAAACATGAAATCTAGGAAATGAAAAAGAAAATGGATGAAATGATGAAAATCACTGGTAAAATTGTGGAATGTAGACCATCGCGTGGAGTTTATACTATGTGCTTAAAGAAACAATTTCTTTGGTTTCAATTAATGAGAATTTCAAGGAATTTAGATCATGTTATTCATATAGCCAAAGAATTTTATGATGCATACCAAGTAGCCCCTAGTTGGCTAAAGAATTCTTTGTATGAATTTTATTTGTGTGGATTGATAATTCCCTCTAAAATAGAGTGGAATCCACTTCTTTATATTGGCGATATTCATTTGAGGTCACTTATGTCATGGGCAGCCAATGAAACTAGTTATGGCTGACAATTGGAAGCCTATGAAGAAGCTGAAAGGGAGGAGCCTATACCACTGCGATCAAAAAGCACATATCCCTACACAATGCTGAAAACTTGGCTCATTGTTGCATATGGGTTCAATGACCAAACACAAAGAGTAAAAATATTTGATATCAGAAAGCAAGTGTATGAAAAATTCAAAAGTCAACCATATCTATTTTAGAAGCTTGCCTCTTCCAGAATTGAAAAAACATGGGAGAAATTGACTGTTGGGCTAAGGAAATCTGAGCCACATAGTCCCTTGAATTTTGAAGCAACCCTTGGAAGGATAGTGAAGTACATACAGCTTGGTCTTTAGAAGAGGTTCAAATTATGGTTGCCAATAACATTTCAACCTCTAGTTTTAATGTGGCCACTTTATCCCTATCGAGCTACAAATGTTAATAAGGATACAAAAACCCTCAGATATGAAAGATGGAAAAATTTCAAAGGTTTCTATTATAAATTTGGGACTATGCCAAAAAGCCATACTGCTCCTACAGATTTCAGGGAAACAACCAGGAAACTTAATGTTGGTGGACCATCATTAGGTTAAGTAGGGGGCAGATGATGAGCTCAAGATATGCTCATAATTTGAGTATCATGATGTATTTTTATTATCTCTACTTTTATTGCTAATGGATGTTTTAACTATGTGATTAAATACTTTTCATCTGAAATTGGGTAGTATCCTATAGCAATACATTCCTATATTCCTGCAGCTTAACATCTCGATGTGTCTTATTAATTACCCTGTTTGACCTTCTGAATGACTAGTATAATGCATATGGTTTTTCAATAGTGAAATAGATTTAATATGTGATTAATGAATGCATCGTGTTGTTTTCCACAAATGCTTTCTTTCACCTTTGTTGCCTTGTGCATTGCAGGTTGTTGAAGGGAGCATGGAAAAGTCAAGCGCAGTGGATCTCGGCCCTACAGTAAATTCCATTTCCTACACGACGTCGAGGAAGTTGTTCTAGCGAAGACTCTCTAACTAGGTTGTTGGGAAGAAACTTTGATCATTAATCTAGGAAGAGTGGAATGCTAAATTCTCTTTGGATCATGTTGAACAGATATGCTTTCATTTATGAGTAGTTTGTTCCTCGGTTTCAAGATACATTTTATGTCCACATCTTTCTCTATTAGTTAGTTAGTTGCTTTTCTGGTTTAAATAAGTGTTCCTCCTGTGCAAGTGAGCAAGCATAGCATGTAAAAGTTAGTATGATAATGAGAAGCAGAATATGTAAGAGTTAGTACTATGATAAGAGATAGAGTTTTGTGTTAGTTTTCATATGAGCAGAATAATGTATATCATTTTGAGTTTATGAATAAAAGTTGATGAAGTTCTGAGTTCAATTCTTGCATAGCTGGTTGATGCTTGCTAAGGGGGCCCACTTAGTAAGTATCTATAGTTAGTTAGTTGTTTATCTTCCATTGATCATAAGTTAGATTTCATTTTGGAATTTTTTTGTGCAAACTCAGTCTTATATTGTTCCTACAGCATCAAGAATTCATCCATGTGTTCGTTCCTATAGCATAAGGCCAGTTCATAATTTATTTCTTAAGTAACAGTTGTCGTGATGTCTTCTTTGATTAAGTTATGCTTAAGTTAGAAAGCTTTACATTACATTCCTATAGCATAAGTAGAATTCCTTTCACACATTTATTTCTGGTAAATCGTGATTGAAACTAGTTCTTAGTGCACATAAAGTGCTGCTCCATTTCAAGTATACATTCCTTGGTTTGACAAAGTAAATGAATGACCATAAGAAGATGTTAGTCACCTGCTGGAATGTCCAATTCTTAGGTTAGGATTTTTCGTGACTTTTATATCCTTTTGTGGGCACGACCAGTCATCAGAAATAGAAAGATACATTGCATGAAGTAAGAAAGACCACAGGATGAAACATGAGTTGTAATTGAAATGTAAAAGAATAATGCTAATGTATGCCCCCACTTTAAAGAAATTGATAAACACCATGCTGTGAACAATTAATTTAAAGTAGAAAATGATAAATTCTAAAAGGACATTTGGAAATCCCTATACCAAATGAAACTAGGTATGTGTAGGATCGTCATGGAAAAAATAGGCCCTTAAGTGGCAAAAAAATCAAAAAAAATAGAGTTAAGCAACATGACGTAAATATTTGAATAAGTTATCTATATTATTTCAAAAATATGTAAGAATAGAATCTATAGAAAATTGAGTGTAGTTTCTAAACTACTAGGTTTATTTAAAAAAAAAAATCTATTTGGCTCAAAATTGAAATTTCAATGTAGTAGTACATAAATTTCAGGGGAAAAATAAGAAGTTGGTGTCTGTCTGACCACCCTAACTACAATAAAATGACAATATTTTTTTACAATTTTTTACACATAAGTAGAGGACTCATGTCTAGATGTGATGCATATTTTTTTATAATTTTTCTCCAATTAAATAATTAATTATGAATTTTTTATTACAACTTTTAAAAAATATAAATATTTGTATGTTTGACCACCTTAACTTGGTCAAAACTTCATGAAATTCAAATTTTGTTTTTTTAATCCTATAGTATGTGAAGCATAGAATGTGATGCATATTTTGGATTTCAAAAATGTGATACTGTTTGAAAGTTATAGATGTTTTTCAATCAGCCTATCAATCAGGACTTTAGTCAAAATTCAAATAGAAAATGAATAATAATTATTTATTAAATTCAAAGTAAAGCATAATTTATATTGGTGGAAAAATGAGAATTTCCTTTAAAAACCCATTTCATTTCATCAATTTTGGGTAAAGAAAAAGTCATCAGCTACATAACCTACAAATACCCATCATATTGCCACTTTTTGGCCCATCATGATCCTACACATACCCAACTACATCATGAATAAAGGGTTTCCCCAAAATGTAATGCTAAAGATAGAAAGAAAAGTGTGTCACACACGATCCAACTCGAGGCATGTCATCCACATCCCAACCTTGCTCCTATATATATATATATGGAAGGTGGTCAACTAGCCAAAAGAGACAACAAAAAGTTTCATACAAGGACAAGGTTACCTAACCCCTTGCTCCCACTTGTTGCAAGAAAAGGATGAGTCGAGATGGGTGATGATATGTTGCTCCTTGCAAAAAGAAAATAATTTGCAATAAATATTAAACATGCAATAATATGTGTGCTATGATCCTACCACTATTACATGGCAAGGAGAAGCTACTAATGTTATTGATTATAATGAGTAAAAAATGTATCAACTTGATGCATATCTAATGAGATATTGCCACATGTGCCAAAGTTAGAGTTGTCTTGGAGGAATATTTTCTAAGAGTGTTGATATTAAGTGAAGGTCTTTTTGATGCTTTTGTTTCTTTTGAAGGACAATAACCAATACCATTACTCATTCCTTGTGTGTTAGGATCTATAGGGACACAAATACCTTTTTCTCTAGCACCACATCCTTTTCCATTATATCCAAGTTGTTTCATAAGTTCATAACCTATTCCTTAAAGTTTTTTCATTTCTTTCAAATTCGGCAGTTTCTCATAATCAACTTCATCAAAATTTGTTGTGTAATTTTCTTCTCCTTCTAAAGTGGTTGAGGTGGATGCTTTCAAATGTTTCTCTAAATTTTGTGTTGAAATTATCATTGGTTCTTTTTTCTTTTCACACTCTTTTTAATGCTCTTCTATTACCCATGAATTCAGGTGTGAAGTCTAAGGAACCCCAATCATCTTCCAATAACTTTGTGACTTCCTCAATGTGATTTTATTTGTATTTATCTTGCATGGGTTCCACTTGTATAGTTGGTGTCAATGTTTTCAAAGGATTTTCCTTCTTTTTCTCAATGTTCAAACAAATTTCTGGTTCAAGGTCAACTTTGATTGTACACACTTTGTTGTTGTAGGTTTGTACTTCATTTTACGATAAAGGGTAGAAGGCACCCCATTCATCACATGAATCCATGGTCTACCTAAAAGAAGATTATATGAAATATCATGAGCAATAACATGCATTGGGGTTTGTAATGTGGCCTTTCCAACTATAATAGACAAATAGATTACACCAAGCGGTTGTTCTCCTACATTGTCAAATCCTCAAATCAATAAGGAATCAAGTTCAATTATTGATATATCCACACCAAGCTTATCCAAAAGGGTTACACTACACACATTAAGGGATGATCCATGGTCAAAAAGGGTTCATTTTATCCCTTTCCTATTGAAAATAACTATTATCATGAAATATACATTTTTTTTTTGCACTTCTAGTGAAGGTAACTCATATTGATGGAAAGTAATGTTTAAGTTGAACAGAGTTATAGCTTGAAATTGGGCTGCCACATCATTTTATTTCACATTAGGGGGGTAGGAACTTGTTGTAAGGCACTTTGAATCATGTTATGATAATGAGGGGAGGCTTGAATAAGGTCCCATAATGATATCTTAGTAGGAGTGTTCTTAAGTTCAACAAGATCATACACCTTTCTATTATGTAAAGGAAAACGAGAGGCACTAAGAAAGATAGGTTGAGGTAATGAGAGGGATATTGGAGTTGTTTTTCTTTCTTGTGAATTGTTCTTACTATTATATGTATGAGCAATAGTATTGTAACTTTTTTTCTATGAAACATTATCATTATCAAGTTTCCTTTTAGGTGGTTCTAAGATAAGCATGGGTTTATTTTGAACTTGTGGTTGTTGTGAGGGTGGTTAGATGGTAAGAAGTGGCTCAGGAGACCACTTCAAGGGATATCCAATGTGCATAACCTTAAAAGGCTTATCCTTATTTTCATGATCTCTTAGTGAAGGAGAGTCTAATGTCACTTCATCATCTTCATCTAGGGAGGCCACATTACTATTATCAATGTTCTCATTTTCTTGCACCATGATATCTAGCCTAGTAGATGAGGTTTTAGGAGAGTATAAAACAAGATGTTCATCACATTCCATGGGTATATTTTGTAGATTAACCTCATCACCAATAGGGGAAAAATTAAGAGAGGAACAACTATCATTGTCATGCTTACCAATTATTTGAGCCTTTCATTCAAATAGATCTCTCCAAATGGTAGGAGCATTAGGAAAGGGAGAAATGAGATTTCCACGACTCTCAATAATTGTATCTTCTAACACCAATCTATCTTCTTTACAACTAGGAAATATATTAGGAGAAGAAAAAATGTGATTATCATGGTTATCTACAATTAAATCATCATGTCCTATAATGTATTCCCAAGTAGGAGAGGTAGGATTTTCATAGCTCTCAATCATTGGATATCTTAACACCAACATATCCTCCTCACAAATGTGTTTTTCATGATCTTTCATGATTGTATCCTCTTTCACTAAAGAATTCTCACAAGTAGGGGAGGTCTTGGGAGATGAATGGAGATTAGGTAGATTAATGTTAAGGAATGTTTCAATGATATCATCTTCTTGTGTCATAATATTTTTCCAAGGGGGAGAAGGAGAGGGGAAAACAAGAATTTCATGATTCTCAATGATTATATCTTCTTTCACTGAGATACCTTTGTCACCCATAGGAGAGGTATCAGGAGAACAATTATGGTTTTCATGATTATCTATGTTTGTATCCTCTTGTATCATATCATCCTCACAAATAGGAGAGATAGTAGGGTTTGAGTGAGGTATAGGAAAGGTGATATTAAGGGTTGTGTCAATGGTTCTATTCTCTTGCTCTAATATATTCTCATACCTAGGAAAGATAGTGGAATGATGTCTAACATGTTACTTATTGATGTCACTTTTGTACTATAAATTGAACTCATAAGAGGGGATATTGTACTTATGCAATCCATTCTTGACCATATCAAATCCACATCTCTTAAAAGGAAATATGCTAGCATTAAAAAAGAAAGCTATTCAACTTATGCAATACTTCAAAAAATTAAACAAATGTCCTACATATCCAAAGATTTTCATAACTAAAATGAGTTTTGGAATGATTTTAAAAATGACTACACTAAATTAATGATTTGACCTAGATGCTTAAACAAAAATTCCTAAAACTTTCCATACTGATACAGTAGGTTACCAACAAGCCTAGGAAGTGTAGAAAATCACTAGAAATCTCAGAAAGTTTATTTTGGTAGACCTCCAAGGACTCATTCACCTAGATGGGCATATCAGTCCCACTTTTTCACAAAGTGTCACACTTTTTCATATAGTATCCAAATTTTTTGCAATGTCCCACCAAAATGCAGATTCAAACCTAATTAGGGACTAATACACCTAGGTGGGTGTATGAGTCCAAATTAGGGTTTTTGATAGGTTCAGACAATGAAAAATAGAAAGCAAATAATACTCAAAAATATAAAACAAAGACCTATATAGGGACTAATATGCCAACGTGTGTCTATAGTTCCAAATTAGGTTTTTAAGGTTGGATCAATTTTTTTTGAGTTGATTTCAATGTGTCTAGGTTGTATGTTAAATTTACTATTTGCAATTATAGATTTTCAATGAAATTGAATGATGCAACATGCAAAAATGTAACCTATATGCACTTTTCACTAATGCAATATTTAGAAGTCCTAAATGAAATTCAACTAATGAAAATCTAATGCAAATTTAATGCAACCTATATCTAGGAATACAATGTTCTCCAAATAAAAAATTCAAGATTCCAAAGGTCAGGTTCACCAAAATGAACAAAAGGGAAATAAGATAGGGTTCCACCTTTTGGGAGATGGAACTTGGACCTATTTCACACTTTAGTTCATTATGAAACCAAGATCCATCAACCAAGTGGCTCAATTGAGGGATGGATATTGGATTCCTATTGTAATTGGATGGGGGTTCACCATTAAATGAAGCTTCAAAGGAGGAATGCAAACACTTATGCAAAAACCCTAGAAAATTGAAAGCATGAAATCAGATTGACAAACAAAATGAAATAGAAAAGTGTTAGTGTAATTAAATTATCTATTACACTAGCATAAGTTAACTTAGGTCATACATCATTTAGTCCTAGGTTTATTTTTAATAAATCATTTAATAATGGGGTAATGTCCCCCTCCTTGTTTGTAGGGATAAAATTACTTCTAGAAGATGAATTGTCCTTCTAGAACTTATCTCTATCTCTTTATCATTTCCTAGTTAGTTAGGGTTCATGTTGTCACATGTTGTTAGATCATGATACATGGAAACATCATCTTGCATCTTGTATCTCACTCATGCCTATATATTCAGGGCATTTGTACATTTGTAATCATCCCTATCTCATAGTGTAGATCAATAGGATCTCCATTGTGCATGCCTAAGTTGCAACACTTTCTGTGTGGTTGATTATCTTTCCTAGAAAAGGTCCTCCATTGAAGATTGCAGCTTCAAGGATCCTATGCATCCATAATCTCAACATGGTATTAGAGCTTTTCAAGTGAAATGTCAACCCTCGATCAAGAAAGTTGGTGTGCAAGATTCTTCGCAAGCTTGAAGGTTTCCATTGAAGGCTACTTGACTCCACCCAGGAACCAAGTAGATTGTTGAAGCAGATAGAGTCAGGTTCGAGCTCACCATTTTCTTCAAAAGGCCTTGAAACCCTAGGATCGCCTGTTCAATCATCAAAATTGGATTCATCAACAAAGGAGCCATCATAGGTATTTAGGGTTTGCAAAATCAACTAGTACGATCCGTAAAAAATTACAGTAAAAAAATCCATCTCATTAGTTGTCCTCTAAGGAAAAAAAAATTTAGTCGCAGGCATTTTTAAAAAACAAAAAAATCAAGCTCTTTTTTATATCATTTTTTTGCAAAAAAACATATTTTCTATAGTTTAACATAAAATATTTCGGGCAACTGCACTTATAATTCCTCTATTGGCATATTGGGGTTTAATTTATTTTTCATCAGCTTAAATTCTTTTTAATTTTCTGTGGGCTTAATCTTTGTTGGCATCTATTTTTGCATAATCCACTTTTTTAAATCGACAATTATCAAAAATTTGAATTGCTCGAAATAGGCAATATTCAAATTTTGGTCGAAGTCTGCAAAAAGATTTTTGGCCACATTGAATTTTTGCCAGGGAAGGTATTGTGCCTGTCCATCCCATCTGCAATGCTGACAATGTCACCTTCCTATACCTAAGCTTCCTCCACTGGCAATCAATCTTTTTGGCCATCGTTCATTGGTACTCCCTCCCACCGACTGTCGGAGGTTTGTCGTCTATCGGCGCCCGCAGATTCTAGCTTCCACCGGTGTGTTCTTTCCCATTTTTGATGACATCATCCATTGTTTCCACTAGTGTTCCTTCCAGCTGATAACTTCATCACTGGTGGTCTCATCTAGCCTTCACCTCATCAGTTGAGATTTGTTGATCGACCCAACACATGACGTAGGGTGCCAATCCACCACCGGTGGAGTCTTCTAGTAGTGTCATACCACCCAAATCTTAGCCCGACCGCCACCCTATTTGGGGGCACTTTTTTTTCTAGCTCAATAGCCGAGGTCACATCAAGGACCAGGTGCTAGCCCAAAGGGGCTTATTTTTTGACCCTCGTTAGCCTACAGATTTCCTAATCTAGGCATTTTTTTCATTTTATCATAACTTTTCACCAAGGTATCAAAAATCAGAAAATGAGATACCATCGGAAAAGTAATTCTAAGAACTTTCTATTGGTGACATTAGTTTTGTGAAATTTTTCCTTGCAGAAAATTCTATAGCCAACTAAATACAAAACCCTAATTTGGACTCAAAGGATTGTATCTTCGCAACTGTTTATCGGATTTTAGTGATTCTAGCAGCATCAGGAAGGTGATTCAAAGTTTTTTTCATCAGTCCAGACCCCTTGATTAGTTTTAGCTCCAAGTACTCTTGCATTGACTTTTTTAGTTTGGTGCATTTGTTCAATAACTTGGATATCTTGAAGCTTGGGAAAATATTTTTTGATCTGGGTAGCATCACTTCAGTTGCACATCATCCTTGGAAGTCTTTATTTGTTGTTGAAGGTCATTTTTCTTTGTATTTTTGTAGAAATTTCATTATGGGGCTTGTATATACTCCTTCTCTGACTATCTTGCATAAGGGAAACTATCAGCAATGGCGGTATGGGATCGTCCTCCATCTTCAATCACTTGATTTATTGCCACATTTGTATGGTATAGTTCCTCGTCCAAGTGAAGGTGTTCAAAAATTTGCTTGGAGTTGTAGAAGGTACACTGTCTTGGAGATCATTGCTATGCAAGTTTATTGTGATGTTTGAGTTCTATTGATCATTGTGATTGTCCTCACATCCTTTGGACTAAGATTTGGGAGATATATGGAGATTCAGATACTCCATCATTCCCCAATGGTCAAGATTCAGAATGTCATTCCTCATATCAAGTATCCCATGATGATATTGTTGTACAGGAGGTTGATTGCCTTGAATCTTTCGAAGAGGTTGACAAAGTTCCTTCAGGTGCTTCTTCTCCATTAGAGACTATTGGTATCCCTTCACATTCAGTGATTCCTTGTCCAAATTAATTGATTGAGGCTTCCACTATCATCATTCATCAAGACACCTTTAGCTTTCCAGACTTGACATCACAAGATGGCATTGTTTTAGGTATCACTAACTTGGATACTTCTATAGGTTTGGAGGACATTCTTGAGGGGATATCACTCCTCTATTTAGATTCTACCTTGGAGAGTTTTCTTGAGTGTCCTCATCCCTTTGTCTCAACCTTGATTGGGAATCTAGAGACTATCTTGGAGGCACTTGATTTCTCTTCAGAGATTTCATCTTTGAGACTTCCTCCCTGTCATTACATTCAAGATTTGAGGTTTTTTCAGCATCCACCATTGGATTTGTTTTTCCTAGTGGGAGACTTGTGGTTTGGACACAATTTTTGCTTTAGAATTCTTTCAATGGTTTTGAGGACACTTCATTCAGGGGGGCAATCAAGTCTCCATCACATTCATTCCATCACCATCTTTGGATATTGTTCAGCATCAGTTTATGCATCATCTTGGTTTGTCACCTCCTTCATCGATTGGGAATGTACCTGTGTTGATTGTGGCATCTTCATCATTATGCAAGGAGACACTTAAGCAGCTTCCAGAGACATCATCCACATTCATATTTCTTTCCTTCAATTCCTATTTGGAATGGGAAGCATCACTACACTTGCACTTGGTTTTGTTTCTTCCAAAAGGGAGACAAGTTGTTTATTGACACTCGATCATGTTTTGTCTTCAGACACTTACCATTTATGTAGGTGATCACATATTTTGGGGGGGCTATATAGTCTCTCTCTTTCCCTCCTATAGAGGAGCTATTGCATTGTATCCATGTGACGAATGGTGTACTTGGGGGGTATTTGGGAGTCCTCCATCCTTCCCATCCTATCTCACATTTTTACATTTTCATCTCCTTTTTGGAGAGGGGTTTTGTTCCCACTGGGTTTTCCCCTTTTCTCTGGTTGTGGGAGATTTTTTGCATCATCTTCATGTACATGGGTACCTAACATGGCCTCATAGCTAGGACCCATCATCATCATCATCATCATCTCTGCATAATCATTGCATTTTTCCTCCCTAAGTTGAACTTATGGGGGGTTGTTAGTATAATTAAATTATTTATTACACTAGCATAAGTTAACTTAGGTCATACAACATTTAGTCCTACGTTGATTTTTAATAAATCGTTTAATAATGGGGTAATGTCCCCCTCCTTGTTTGTAGGGATAAGATTCCTTCTAGAAGATGACTTGTCCTTCTAGAACTTATCTCTATCTCCTTATCATTTCCTAGTTAGTTAGGGTTCATGTTGTCACATGTTGTTAGATCATGAAACATGGCAACATCATCTTGCATCTTTCATCTCACTCGTTCCTATATATTCAGGGAATTTGTACATTTGTAATCATCCCAATCTCATAGTGTAGATCAATAGAATCTCCATTGTGCATGCCTAAGTTGCAACACTTTCTGTGTGGTTGATTGTCTTTCCTGGCAAATGTCCTCCACTGAAGACTTCAGCTTTAGGGACCCTGTGCATCCATAATCTCAACCAAAAGTACCTAGATAAATGGAGATGCTAAGAATGGATCTAAAAACTCTGAAAAAACTTTTCTCAGGGTTGCACCAAGACTAATATGCTAGGTTGGATGTATGAGTCATGTTCTAGGGTTTTCAAGGAAAAATATGGAATTCTTTCAAAGCTAATCAATATCTATTGATTGGTGATAATATATTTTCTTGGGACTAATATGCCAGGTTGGGCATGCATATGAGTCTTGCTATAGGTTTTTTGAGGATCTTTTTGAATCTTTTGAACTTGGATCTGACACAGCTGAATGTTGTCAAAAGCCTATATTAGGGATTAAATCACTAGGTTGGGCATTTGAGTCCAGTTCACATAAATCTACAAAACACACATCACAAGAGAGGGAAAAAAAAATTGTTAGAGGATGGGGTTGTCCTTGGTCAAACCCTATTTTGGTAATTAAGCCTTGAAATTAAATGAGATAACATGAAGGAATTATGAATGAACAAATGCAATTTTGCAACTCACCAAACCCTTGAAATTAAGGTTGCAAACTTGTGTGAAATGGCTAGCATGAATGTGGATCTTGACTCTTGATTGAATGCTTGCTTGAATCATGAAACCTACATCACAAATGTTAGCTCACAAACACACATGATTCTTGAAGACTTTGACATGATGCTTGAATCTTTAATGTAGATCCAAATGCTTGATCATTTTCTCTTGAATTCTCTTGTAAACTCTTGCATGAATGCTTGAATGCTCTTAGATTGCTTTCTAGGATCTTAGGATGAAACATAGTGAAATGACCTTGTATTTATACTTGTTTTTGCCTAATTTCTCAAAATTAGAACACTACAAGGTGACATTAAAAAATTGAATCTAAGTATAATAAAATCCTACCAAGAATTTGAATTTAAATACGTCCTAGGTTAAGGTGGGACTCATACGCCCAATGGGGTGTATGAGTCTCAAAGGCTTAAATATGAGACATATACTTCAAGAAGTGTTATGTTCAATGTGACATTTGAAATTAGGGCCCAAGACCTAGGGAGGAACCATATGCCCAGATGGGTGTATGGGAACACAACCAAAAATATTAAATTATGATTTTCCATTTATTACATTTCGAGATTATCCTTAGAAAAATGAACTTAACTAGTCTTATGGATACAAAATAGGACTAATTAAGGAATAAATAAGCTAAATTTTAATAGGGAGGACCCAAACATGTGTGAAAATGTAAAGGGATACATTTTTCTACACTACACACCCAAAGGAATGATTTTTAACATTGAAATGATCCTAGAATACCTAGTTAGTGGGGTCACATCGATTATCAACCATGATTTGATTCCACGTGAGAGATAATATGATAGCTCCACCATATCTAGCCTTATGGTTAGTGTAAAGAAAAAATTTGTACATGGCCAAATGATTTGAGATGTTTTAGAAAGAAAAAAACAAAAAACTATAATCTCTTGAAGGAAAGGAGTGCCTAATCCCAAAACGGAGAATGAACATCATAAATAAATTATTTTAGGGGAGGTTAATAAGACCCCTCACAATTCTCAAGAGGCATTTCCTTATTTTCTTGCTCATCAAGGATGTAATAACTATTTTAAAGCATTATGTCAATTGTCACAAAGATCTCAATTTGGATGTAAAGTTGCATTGGCTACCCTTTTCATGGCAAATTCACGATCTTTGAAATTTCAAGATGACCTTTGGTATTTCCACTGACGCATAAGATGGGGAAGTATGTCAAACACTGTAAAAATATAGTTGTAGAGAAACCAATGTCACTTCAACTATGGAAGCTATCACCACGCCTATGTTGTTAGGTTTTGAAAAATTTAGAGTTGAAACTCCATATCCTATACATTTATTGTTGGAAAAAGTTTGCATTGACATCAATGTATTAGTTAGATTTGTCATTATTGTTAGGGTATACAGAGGGAGGTTGTCTAAAGTTTTCTCTATACATTTGTGTTTCAAGAATTTAGTAACAGGTCGAAGTATCATTTGGATTATGATTATAATATTATCTTATATCCATTCTTGTTGGTGGAAGTGATCTAGAAGTTTGATTCAGAATGATCAGAACAAGTTGTATGTTTTCATTAACAGGTTTGGATGATTCACATTTCTTCTCAGTTGTGTGTTATACCCTAAGGATTGCATGGAGAGTACATCAATACATTTTCGTATCATAATTTAGATATTTTAGAGTTGGCATGTAATGGAACATATGTTTTGAAGTGACATAAGGGTCACTGTCCAAGATTATTAGTTGGGTCTCTATTCTAAGTTGATGTAGCAAAGGTATATAGTGTGTTCTCTCTGGAGGTAGCGTGTTGATGACCCTTGGGAGAAGATAGGCCATCATTGAGAAACAAAATGCATGTTTCTTCTTGTGGTGTAGCACATGGGCTATTGGACCTTACTTATTAAATAATTGTTTAAGGGTTGTAATTGAGGAAAAAGTACTCCCTAACATGGCAAGTGATTTAGTGTTGTAAGGTGTCTAACATATTCACATTAGGTCTTGGGCCCTTGTGAACTAAATGAGCTTATTGGTGCCTTATTTAGAGTGTTGTAAAGTGTTGTAACACACTTTCACACTAATGTAGTATTTTATTAAATGGTTGCACTTCGTTATAGTTTAACTAGCCCTATTTTACATCCACAAGCCCCATTTAATGCATCTTTTTGAGGATAATCCAACATGAACCAAGATCTAATCATAATTCAAGTGTTTTTGGATTGTCTGGCCCAGATTTAGTGATATGGGACTCATACACCACCTTGGGCATATGAGAGAATGAAACAAAGATTCTTGCAAAAAAAATTCCATGAAAGCCAAAGTTTGAAACATGACTAAAAAACCCTTAGAAAATGATAAAATAATGAATGTGAGTGAATCATTAGAAAAATAGCGAGGCTCACCTCATGATGCATTCAAGGTTGGGGGTTTTGTTAGAAAACCCATCCAAGTAGCCAAAAGGAAAAACATCCTCTATCCTTTCAAAAACAAAATACAAAATTGAAGATAATGTAATGAATATAGTTTGATGTTACATCAATTTCATCAAAATTCTGAAATATGCTTGGAAAAATGGTGATAGACCACTTTTTGGAAATTAATTTAGTCATGGAAATGTGAATTTTTTATTCTAAAAAAATATACAATGGAAGCTCCCACATTCATCTATAGGCATACATATTCACCCTAATTTACCTACCATTAATACTATTCCAAATTTCAAGTGAAAAACTCAAAAAACTCATTTTTGCAACAAGCTACA
Organism: Sequoia sempervirens; assembly: GCA_007258455.2. Classification (NCBI taxonomy): domain Eukaryota; kingdom Viridiplantae; phylum Streptophyta; class Pinopsida; order Cupressales; family Cupressaceae; genus Sequoia; species Sequoia sempervirens. The sequence continues at coordinate 597,295,710 of VDFB02193867.1, read as the reverse complement.
TGCAACATCAAAATAGTTGCAAAAATGACATAACATGCACGTCAACTCAATACCTTTTAAAAGAACACATTATAGCAAGAGAACAATAACCCAAACTCGCACCAATATACTAGAAAATGAAAATGTTGAAAAAGTCTTCATTTTTATTCAAGCTATAGTTCATCTACAACAAGTTACAATCAACACTCTAATGGATAAAATCAATCTTGCAACCAAATACCATATGAAAAATCTGATCTAAACAACCTTGGACCAGCTCTAAACACTTGCAATATCTTTATCCTTTCCTATATTTTCTCTTTTTGGAGACTCATGTATTGTTTTAGCATTATTCATGGCCTCTTTGCTCTCCACAAATCATCATTTATTTTGTTGTAGAAGCTCTCATGGAAGCATGGCATGGGATTTTTCTCTCAACATACCCCTCACACTCAATAATCTTTTTCTCCAATTTTTGTGTGGGAATATTCCCACTCTTTGTACTCACATGTGCCAAGTAAGAATTTTTAACTTTTTGCTTCAAATAGACAATTTCATCTCCTATCCTCAACCTCCACTTCCAAGACTTTTTCATTTTGCAAATAATTTATATTCAGGAGTTACAAAATACTATAAGTATCTTTTTCCCCATCTTGGGCATGGAAATTAGTGCCAACAATGATTTTTGCAACAATAGTAAATGTCAGCAACAAAATCCCAAATTCAACCCAAATTAAAATTTAATAATATGATTGCATTTTAAAGGTGTTGGAGGATGAAAAATATTGAGAAATGCTTCAATCCTACAAAACAAAACAAAAAAACATGAAAATAAAAAACAATATTTTTGTTGTGTAGGATAGCTATACACTCAGATGCTCTTGCATTAAACAACCCATGTAGAAGAAATGTTCCATGAGCCAATGTTCACTAATGAACATTTAAAGATTCAATGTTTGTTTTCAATCCACCTTTTCTCCTTATCCTCTTGTTATTTCTTCTTTAGTTTACTTTGCATCTTTCCTCCTCTTCTCTCCTTGAATGTTCCTCTATTTCTTCCTCTCTTGGCATTGAATCCACTATAATCCAATCTCCACCAAAGTGCATCTTCCCATTCTATCTTTTCATCCTCTACATCTGAATACAACTTATCATCATACTCATCTTCAAGAAAATAGAAAAAATTAACCTTTACCTCTATAGAATTTGCAACATCTTCTTCACGATCTTTAATATCATCATCTTCTACCATCACCATTTCATCTATATTTGAATTAACACATACTTCATTATGACAAAAAAAAATTTAAAAAATTACCTCTGTTTTCACCCGTTTCTTTATTGTAGTAATGTCTTCATCCCCTACAACAATTTATTTATTTTCTTTATTCTCTACATTCATCTTCATACCATCAAGATTTAAACCTCCTCTTAACCACCTATCTATTCTTTCCATCTCCTTTTTCAATAGGATTTTCTCTTAATTTTTGCCAAATTCATCAAATTTTTGTCCCTTAGCATGCAAATATCTTTCTACATTGTTACTATATGTTGTACCCTTTCTATTCTATTCAACCTCTATTTCCATCTCATGCATGTTCTCCTTTGTGTCTTCCAAAAGACACGCTTCTGCTACTGCGATCTCACTATCTTCTTCATCTTCATCAATTTTCAGACCTTCCAAGTCCTTTATTACAACTTCCTTTCCTTCTTCACCTCTTGCACACAAATCATTACTTGTAAAATTATTATGAAAAGAACTATGGAACTCAACTTCATCTACTTTCTAATATTCCTCAATTGTAGCTTTCTTCTTCATTCTTAAAATTTCCTCATGGGCATCCAATATTGCTTCTAATTTCTTCAATTCTACAATGAGCTTCATTCATGTCTCTCACTTCTTCCCAATACTCTTCCCAAAACAGAATTTTTATAGGTCTTTTCAAGACCCATCTTGTCCTCTTCTTCAAAGGCATCTCCAAGGACTCGCAAGCCCCTCTACAATTATAAGTACTCCTTGCAACAAACTCACACTTCAATCAAAGCCTCTATGCCTCCTCTACCCTTTGTAGTCATAGGTCATCCCTTCAACAAATCTCTCTAGGACTGAAGCCCTCTACAGTTACAGGCCTCCTCTAGAACTCAAATCCTCTTCTGCAATAAAATCTCTCTAGGGTTTTTCTGAGACAACTTCAAGCTTCCTCTTAGTAACCTCTTTCACAAACTCATCTACAATCTCTCACAATGAGATTTCCTCTTCATAATTCTTTGCAACTTTTCATATCCTCAATTATCTCATGACCATCTTGCTCTGATACCATTTGATATAGTCAAGGATGGGGGGTTTTGTCAAACAACCCATCCAAGCAGCCAAATAAAAAATTCCTCAATCCTTTCAAAAACAAAATGAAAACTTGAAGAAAATGGAATAAACCCACTTTGATGTTAAATAAGTTTCATCAAACTTCTAAAATGTGCATGGAAAAATGGTGACAAACTGGAATTTTTGGAAATTAATTTAGTTGTGCAAATGTGGATCTTTTCTTTTGAAAACATATACAATGGAAGCTCCTGCATTCATCTACAGGAATACATATTCACCCTAATTTTCCTACTAGAAATAATATTCCATATTTCAAGCTAAAAACTCAAAAAAATCATTTCTACAGCAAGCTACATGCAACATCAAAATAGTTGCAACAATGCCACAAATGTATAGTAGCTCCATGCCTTTTAAAAGGCCACATTGCAGCAAGAGAACAATAACCCAAACTCATTAAAATTTGCTAGGAAATCTAAGTGTTGACAAAGTCCTCATTTGCATTCAAATAATAGTTCCTCTGCAACAATAAATTACAATCAAGACAAAAATTTACAAAATCAAGCTTGTAGCCAAATACACTCTGAAAAATATGATCAAAACAACCTTGGACCAAGTCCAAACACTTGCAATATCTTCATCCTTTCCTACATTTTCTCTCTCTGGAGACCCATGTGTTGTTTCATCCTTAATCATGGCTTATTTCCTCTCCACAAATCTTCATTTCTTTTACTGTAGAAGCTCTCTTGGAAGCTTGGCATGGGATTTTTTCTTGAGCATACCCATCACACTGAATAATATTTTTCTCCAATTTTGGTGTGGAAATATTCTCACTCTCTCCACTCACATGTGTCATGTAAGATTTTTTAATAGTTTGCTTCAAATAGACAATTTTAGCTCGTGTCCTCAACCTTGACTTCTAGCACTTTGTCATTTTGCAAATCATTGATATTCAGGAGTTACAAAATACCAAAATTAGCTTTTTCCCCAACTTGGGCATGAAAATTAGTGCCAACAATGATTTTTGCAACAATAGTAAATGTCAGCAACAAAATCCCAAAATCAACCCAAATTAAAATTTTACAATATGATTGCATTTTGATAGAGTTGGAGGATAAAAAATATTGAGAAATGCTTCAAGTCTACAAAACAAAACAAAATATTTTTGGTGTGCAGTATAGCCATACACCCGAATGCTCATGCATGACCTCAAGATTCAACAATATTTGAAACTAGGATTTGTGAAATGATCAAACACGTGGGGAAATGCAATTTGAATAGAACAAATGGTCGCAAAGAATGCTCAAAATTCCTTTTCAACTGCTCCACTAACTCCAAGTGTGCGAAAATGAAATGCAATGCCCTATTTGTACCTAGGAAAAAATCCTAGCACAATAAATGTGCTCCTAATAGTGTTCCCATCACTAAAGTGCATAGAATTAGGGCTTTATGAGCCAGTGTGGAAAATTGAGGCATGCAGGATTCCTAGGTCTACAGGTTTTAGGTTATCCAAGTTTTGTGGAAAACCACACTATGGAAACTTGTAGTACAATCCCCACGAAATGACAACTACAAAAAATTGACCCCTACGACGATGGACCCTATGCGGGCCTCAACAAACTGCAGACTTTCAGTGACTATGGGATTTTGAGAAAGAGTAGTTATAAAAAGGCCCTACTTAATAGATTTTCCCCATCTTAAATCCTCACAAAAATAAGGGACTAGACCAAAAAGCAACCCAAACTCAAAACTAACACAAGCAAAGGGGTAAAAAGGCAAACCCAAAGCCAAAACCAAACTGAAACAACCCAAAAATGGAAAAGGGGTCTTTGTTTTAATGGGACGTGTGTGCAAGGTACAATAGGTACATTAATTTCATCGTAGAAGGAAAATACAACAAAACATAGAACACACCACAAAGAAATCCAATACCAAAAGTCCTATCGTATACATTGACTATATGGTGCGCAAAATAGGAAACAATACCAATGTACCCAACGATGCTCTATTCACTAAACATTTTTGTCGAAAAAACATGTTTTATCAATGTGTTCATCAATCTCTATCAATTCAACCCCCATCTTGATAGATCCCCCAACATATTATTTTGTATGATATTTACTATATTATTATACCTTTTTGTATATTATAATATCTTAGACATGCTATCTTGTAGAAAAATAGCCGCGTCCCACCATCACCAACCCCGTCCCGCCGTCGCCCCCATAACAAAAGAAAAAACTTGCAATAATAATTGTATATGATTGATAAAGCTTAATTGTTACTATACTCACTTCGAGATTCAATTTCAATCAAGAGACGCAATACATAGTTAAACTTCAAATGGCGTTTTCATAAAACTAAATAGCTTCCTTAAAACTAAGGAGTATTAAAAGCCACCGAAAATAAAATGGTTTCCCTTGTTAGCCAGATGAAAGTCTACATATTTTCCCCATGACGTGGCTTGAGAAGATGAGGAGGTCACGTGAGAATCATTGGCCACCTTGGTGGAAAATAACATAATAATTGCTCCCATTACTGCAATTATGGTTAACATACCGAACGCCGACGCGAAATTTTCGAAGTCGTATGATCGAGAAAGGTTATTAAGTCAAAATCTAAAGCGGGCCTTTTCAGTACGCAGCCCAAAAAAAGTCTATGAAAGAGAGTTGGCGAATATGAAAAGGTAACCTCCAATCTGTAGGCGGATTGCTCTCGCTGAAAATTGTTATACGCTTATGCATTTATAACGTAACGCGCTAATCATATATGTCTCAGATTTCTATGTATATACTTTAATGCCCACGGCATTGTAGGGAGGTTTGATGTGTATTAGTTGGAATCACATTAATTGATCATTTAGAAATTAAAAGGATGCATCATTACTTCCTTGTCAATGGTCTATCATTGAGTTATCAGCTTATTTAATGACTGGTTATCTTTATTTGGAATGTTGTTCATTTGATCTAGGCTACTCAGGGTTAATTAACTTGATTTTGAGAGCATAATAATTTTTTTATGGATCAATTATATTCTGTTTATACACCATCTCATTCAATGGTTAGACAGTCAATAAGTGTTATTTTTATTGATCAAAATTGGCAATTGACTGTTAAATTGAATGATGTTTAAGAATAGCCAACCAACAATAAATCAAACTTAAGACCTCTCATTTGTTGTTAAGGTGCTCTCACTCTACTTAAACATCATCTAGTTCAATAGTCAAACAGTCAATAGCAATTTTACACCTTATTCACACCAAATAGTTGTAATATTTGTCTTATTTTTATTGGCAAAAATTGTAATAGCAATTTTACGGAAAATTCATCGCCAGCAATTCACGGATGGAAAATTCACCGCCAACAATTCACCGTCACAGAAAATTCACCACATTAATATTTTTAATAAAATCAAAGTTTACCAAATATATATTAAAAAATATTAATGCGGTTAATTTTACTTGGCGGTGAAATCAAACCCAAGACTTCCCATTTACTGCTAGAGTGCTCTAACTCTACTTAAATATCACCTGGTTCAATAGTAAAACAATTAATAAAAAGTTTACACTTTATGCATATCAAAACTACATTTTACTTAATCATATTGTTTTGTAGGATATTTACTATATTATCATGCATTTTTTATATTCTAATGTCTTAAACATGTCATTTTATAAGTGTGTCCTACCATCACCAACCCCCTCCTACCACTCCCCATAACAAAAGAAAAAACTCGCAATAAATAATTGTATATATTGATAAAACTTAATTGTTACTATACTCATTTTGAAATTCAATTTCAATCAGGAGAAGAATTAGACGTAATGCATAGTTAAACTTAATCGCGTTTTTTTGAAAATTACAATTCCTTTACATAAAAACATTATTGCTGATACTAAGAGAGTGTATTTTATTGTATTTATGGAAAAATAGATGTATTTTATTGTATTTATGGAAAAATAGATGTTTAACAGTGTTTTCTAATCACATTTTGCATCAAGAAACATATATTCTAAAGTTTTACTTTGACATCATATTTCAATTCATCTTTTTATGTTCTCAGTTGAAGAGGGGACACAAAGGAGATGCAGATTCCAGTAAGTGTTTAGAAGAGATTAAGCATCAATTCTCGCAGCTCCATGAAGGGGAGTTGTGTTGTGCTACACAACTGCAAAAAATTTTCAAATTTAAAATATAATGGTGCCATAAATCTGCTACTTGTACTTCTGATTGTAATTTTGACATCGCAAAATCTTTGTAATGGTGTCATAAATTTGTGGCTGGTTGTAGTTTGTTACAAGACTATTTTGAGATGTTATTAGCTTATTATTTCTCCTAGCAGTCTTCTTTTAAAACTGCATTATTTCTTCATTGTAATTCTTTTAGCTTGTTCAATACCAACACAAAAACTTAATAGTGTTTTCACGAAACTAAATAAAAGCCACCAAAAATAAAATGGTTTCCCTCCTAAGGCAGATGAAAGTCTACTTATTTCCCCATGATGTGGCTTGCGAAGATTAGGAGCTCATGTGAGAATCATTGGCCACCTTTCTGGAAAATAACTTAATAATTGCTCCCAGTACTATTGCAATTATGGTTAACATATCTAACGCCGACGCCAAATTTTCGAAAGTCGTATAATCGAGAGAAGTTAGTAACTCAAAATCTAAAATAGGCCTTTTCAGTAGGCAGCCCAAAAAAGTCTTCGAAAAAGACTTGGCGAATATGAAAAGGCAACCTCCAATCTGTAGGCGGATGGCTCTCGCTGAAAATTGTTATACGCTTATACACTTCTAACGTTTCGGGATAATCACATTAATTGATCATTTAGAGATTAAAAGAATGTGGCATTACTTCATTGTCAATGGTCTATCATTGAGTCCACAAACTTCAAAAAAATTATATATATATATAATAAAATTCAAACGTCATTTTGAACTGTTTGGAATTTGCTGGGAGGCAATTTAACATCATTCGGAAGCTATTGTCTATGCAGCCATCAGACTACACATTTGACCGTATTTATTAATTAGGAGCGCGTCAGCGAAAGAATTAAACATCGAGCATAATAGATTTGATCTAACTGTAAGTGCGAAGGATGTGACCAAATTAATGATGGATGTCCATAGGCTGCTCCAGAGCTCACAGTTTGGCATAGGATTGAAGCATAGTAGCAAATGTGAATTATTAATAAGCCATAGAGTTTTATTTACTCTACTACATTTAATTTAATTTCTTTTGTTTGAGTTAGAGGTAGAGAGGCAATAAAGAACATAGGTTTTGTAGTGTTAATAATAATTTATGTGACATATTTAATTGGGTTTATGTCATATGTCTATAATTAAATCACAAACAATATAATATTATTTATTAACTATCAAAATCAATATACATTACAAGATGATGTTTATTAATTACTTTTAATTTTGATTGTATGAATTACAATTAATGACTCAATGATTAGAGAACATTCATTACCACTTGTTTCACAACCTTTTTTATGCATCTACTACATTTAAAATACTAATACATCAATTTTATTTATTATCATTATGTAAGTAAAATGTGCTCTACTCAAATTGTAATAAGGAGTTTGTAAAAAAAGTCCAACAACAAAGAGATTTATTATATAACTTTTTTACACAATATGCATTTAAATTTTAGTAGATCCATGATTCAACCCATAGGGCTTCAACTACAATCCACTAGAATCTATGAACTATCCTTTACATTATTTCTAACAAGGAAATTTATGTAGCTTTAACCCCTTCTCCTAATGCAATGCTCTCAATGTTCAATCAAAAGATTATGGTACAAAATTCTAATTACATGATACAATATTAAATTCTTATATAAGATTAGCTATAAACTCATTGATGAGTTTAATTGTATTTATATGTTTTAACTTTATTACCAAATATATTTAATTATAGACTTCTCTATAAATTAAGCTTTCTCTAGAAGCTAATTATTAAAATCATGTTTCATATTATCATTTTAGTTAATTTTAAAAGTTAAATAAGACTATTTGTTAAAAAAATTATTTCATATTTTAAAGAACAACATAGTAATTTGAATATCATGCATCCAAATTATATTGGTCAATCATCTATAATCCAACTCTAATAAAAACCTAACTACTTAGTATTTTACACTCTCATTTATTATAATAGTGTGTTATTGTTTAATCTCACTTTATTGTTTATATGTATAAAAGATAGGAATAATTCACTTTGTATATAATTAATTATGCATAATTTTTATAACAAGGTACTACTCATGTTATCCAATACCCTCTAACCTCTAATATCACCTTGCGTCAAATTTGTTGGAACAATATATGGACCTCCATCAAAGCATAAAGGATAGAACAATTTTCTTAGATATTATAGTGGCGACTTTCCTAATGACATGCATGCAATAAATATGAAAAGATTAACATTAAATAAATAGATAGATAAATATTTTATCATTAAAATTATTGTTTTATTTTATTTACATCAATGTATTAGAAAAGCTTTAACAATACAAAAAATTGAAACTTATTTTGTTACTTTAATTTTAAGATATATTATATTTTACTCATTTCTATAAATTAACCTCGATCTTTCATTAACATTAAATATAAAAAAGTAAATAAAAAATAATTTTTTATTTGTATTTATTTCTAAAAAAATAAAATTATATAAATTAAATTAAATGTTATTAGTAAATTGGAGGGGCTAAAATTGATGTTTTCATATATATGTTTTTTCCATTTTTCTACAACACAATTAATATATTAAGAAGATATTTTAGATTTTGTTAGTGCTACAAATTTTATAATTGAAATATAATTTCAACTATCAAAATCTCAATCAAATACAATTTTCATAGAATACACAAAATTCTAGAAAATTTTAAGTACATTACAATTTGAACTCACAATAGAAAATTATTAATCTAGAAAAGTGTAAGAGGGTTCACTTAGTTATCAATTACTACTCATTTTTTCTAGAAATATAAAATAACAAGGTAGATACTAGCAAATATGTTGCATTTGTTAACATTCATCAAAACAACTTATCTTTTATTACTTTAGTAACCTTACTTGCAAAACATCTTATTAATAATTAGAGAAATCTCATAGATTATTACAACAAAAAATTATAAGTACTATAATATCTTTCTATTTGGAAATAATAATCAAAGGATTATATGCTCTTTGGGTTAGATTAATCAATTGTTTTTGAGTTGTTTGATAGCATAGAAATTAGGTTTCATTCTTTAAGATTATATTTTCCCATTGAAATGGTAGCTAAAATTTATTTGATTATTGAGTTAACAACTAGGTACTATTCACAAGGAGGCTTACCTAATTATTATAGTCACACATTATAACATAAAAAATTATCACCCTTGACAATTTCACATTACATTTAGCTCCCCCTGTTGCAAAAAGGGAAATATTGAAGATGTTTTCATTGATGTCAACTAATCAACTGGTTATCAACTAGTTGTTGTTGGTTGTATGTGTTGAGGATATCGAGAAAATTGTAATGAAGACAGGTTGCAAGTGTTGAGTAGTTGCTTCAGGTTTTGCTCCGTATTTGCTCCTATATTTGTATGGTTTAGATATGTTGGTCTTGATTGTTGGAAGATGTTATATCTAGATTTTTGGTTGTTGATTCATTGTACAATGCGATTTGTGTTCACCAATTGTGAACTGTGGTTTTTTGTGTTTCTAGTTGAGGTCTGGGAGAAATGTTGTTGGTCCAAATTTCTCTTTGATGAAGTCTTATGACTTTTAGTTCTAGAGTTGAGTTTCCTTGATTGTGTTGAAGATAATTTTTGTATTTGGAAAGTTCATGCTTAATGGTTTTATGTGTTTTACACTAGTTTGGTCAACTTTGTGTGGAATACTACTTTTGAAGTTAGTGAATTGTGTTGGATCTATTTTGGTCCCTACGAAGCATGTGTTTGGGTTTCCCTCATTCTAATTCCACCCTAGAATGTTTTGGCACCAACCTAATTTGAATTCGAATTTGGATGGTTGACTTTGGATATGTTTCAAAGTTGAAGATGGTATAAATACATAACTTAGTGATGAAAAATATACAAGAGTGAAGAAGAGAGATAAGTGAAAAGGAAAAGAGTAGATAGATGTGACATTGATGTTATCTAGTGAGTGTGTGTGATGTGAGTGTGGTAGATCAATGTGAAGCCTTAATGTTGAGTTTTTAGAAGCAGTGTGCTAAAGGTGAACTTTATCATTCATGCATAATTGTGAGTGATTGTGGTGGAATCTTCTTTTGCATTGAGATTTTCCTCTCTCTATAACAAGTCTTTTTTCTTCTTCTTTGTATCTTTGTGGAATTGAGCCCTCTAGGTTGTTAGCCCTATTGGATAGTGAGTCCTTGTTCCAAACAATGAGTCCTTATTTTGGAAGTAAACCTTATTTCTCAGGTAGTGAGCCTCTTGTAATCAGTTTTGATATTCTCTATAGTGTGAGTTAATCCTCATTGTGATTTTTCCCTTATTGGGTTTTCCATGTAAATATGTTGTTATCATGTTTATGTGTTGGATTTAAGTTTCTACATTGGCATTTGATGATTAATCATTTAAGCAGTGTTAAGAATTAGTTCTGGTGATTGAATTAAAAGATTAAATCTGTGACAATTGATTCACCCCTTCCCTCTTAGTTGTCTTATTCAACAATCGGTATCAGAGCGTGGCTCCTTGGTGAAGAGCTTAACCACTTGAGGAAGGTCCAGGATGGCTGAAAAAATGATTTATGATTATCTGAGGTTTGAAGGAACTATCTATGCTATCTAGGAAATATTGATGGAAGAATATCTGGATTATTGTGGATATGATGTGGAGAAAGCTGACAAGAATCTTTACACTCCTCTTGCTAATGGCCCGAGTATGCCTGAAGAGATAAAAGAACATAAAGTGAACAATAAGGAAAAGTACATCTTGAAGAATAGTTTGGTACATTCCAAGTTGGTTAAGGTTTAGAATTTGAAGACTACTAAGTTTGGGATGCTTTGGAAAGAGTGGATGAAGGTGATGAGAGAGTCAAAGAGGTAAAATTGTAGAATTTGGAGACACAGTTTGAGCTTCTAAATATGTCTGAATATGAGAATATTAAAGATTATGTAGAAAGATTCAATGAGATAGTGGCTAGAATACGAGGACTTGGTGCTACTATAAATGAAACTATGATTGTGAAGAAGATTCTTAGGACTCTCCTTGATGCTTATAATGAGAAAGTGTGTGTTATTGAACATAGTATAGATTATAAGACTTGCACTAAAGAGCTGTTGTTGGGATTTTTGACATCTTATGAGATGAGGAAGCAAAGTTTGAGGAATGGATGCAAATTAGAGAATTCTTTAAAGGCTACAAAAATTGAAGATCCAGATGAAGAAAAAATTCATGAAATAGAAGCTAACTTTGTAAGAAGAATGGGGAAATGCTCTGGGAAATATGAAGGTAAGTTTCCCTTTAAGAGCTTTAGTTTTGGAGAAATAGGTCATTATGTTGCAAAGTGTTCAGAAAGAGCTAAGAGGAATAAACAAAGATATGAGAAAGAAAAGAAAGGAAAGAAGATTAACAAAACATATTATGTGAATGAGAATGCTAGTATATCTAATGACGATTCTGAGTATGAAGATCTTAATGACAATGTTAAAATGCTTGTTCATGGTGATTAAGGATGAACCTAATTCTACTAATTCTAAAAAATAGGTAAAGGAAAGCCCTCTAGAGAAGGAGAAAAATGAAGGTACGATTATCTCTACTAACATGCTAAACAAGAAAAGAGTTATTGGGTAATTGATGCTAGTTGTTCACATCACATGAATGGTGATAAAAGCATGTTTGTTAAGCTTGAAAAATATGATGGAGGGTTGGTTATGTTTGGAGATGATACTGGTGCTAAAATATGTGGGATAGGTTCATTAAGTTTTGAAGGAAAGCATCATACTGATGTGTGGACAAATATTTTGGCATCACAAGGATCTCTAACACTCCTAGGATTTTTCACCTAAAAGGAGAGAGGCATGCCAAAGATTGCAATGTCCCCACTTAATAATAATGCAATTATGAATGAAATATTCCTAAATGTACAATGTTCTAAATGCAAGAAACTGATAAAGGATATTGATTATTAATGCAAAACTAATGAAATATAAAATGTTTGAAAACACGTTGTGATATGCAAGAGTATAGATTGAATGCAATATGGAACAAGATAAAGAATTCAAATAGAAAGAGTGCACCTGGAAAATGAAAAAAGTCAGGATGAAGAATGCAAATATCTCTGAAATTCTGGAAAAGTCTAATTTTCTGGCCAACTGGGACACTTACGCCAAGTTGGGTGACTTAGATCTAGATCTAGAAAACTACTCTAGAGTTCGTTTTAGCCAAATGGGAATCGATATCTATAGAAACTTCTGAAAAAAATGTACATTGGAACTAAGTTGCCACTATTGGTGACTCATTCCACTTTGCCTTTTCTAAAAATCTGAAAGTGGAAATAGGAGCCCTCAGTCTGCACTTTGTTTTCTAGCTTAAACCTTGATGGAAATCTATGAAAACACCTGCAAAATAGAATATAATTTGGTTTATAATGGGGGATTTTCCTTGGAAAACCCCCTATTTGGTAAGCAAACCTTGAGGAGATAATGAAATATGCATAAAACCCTAGCTCTAAGTGTATCTAAGACTAGGAAATCTGAAGCAAGATGCAACCCTATTCTAGCATGCAAGAATAAAATGCACAAATGAATTTAGAATAATGAAAGACTCGTTCCAAGAGACACTAAATCATATTAGAAATGAATCTTAATGACATGCAAACCTTCCTTAATCTGAAGATAGATAGAAAATGGAAGATGGAATCACTTTGAAAATAAGTCCTTAGGCTTGATTTGATGGCTAGTTGCGGGTATGTGTAGGATCATCATGGAAAAAATAGGCCCTTAAGTGGCAAAAAAAATAGAAAAATTAGAGTTAGGAAACTTTTCGTAAAAATTTGAATACGTTATCTATATTATTTCAAAAATATGTAAGAATAGAATTTGTAGCAAATTGAATGTAGTTACTAAACTACTAGGTTTGTTTAGAAAAAAAAGAAATCTATTTGGTGAAAATTTGAAATTTCAATGAAGTAGTACTTAGATTCCATGGAAAAAAAATAAGTAGGTATTTGTTTGACCACCCTAACCACAATAAAATGATAATATTTTTTTATAAGATTTTAGATATAAGTAGAGGACTCATGTCCCGATGTGATGCATATATTTTTGTAATTTTTTCCAAGTAAATAATTAATTATGATTTTTTATTACCACTTTTAAAAAATATAAAAACACATATGTCTGACCACCTTAACTTGGTCAAAACTTCATGAAATTCAATTTTTCTTTTTTTAATCCTATGCAAAGCATAGAATGTGACGCATGTTTTGGATTCAAAAAATGTGATACCATTTGAAAGATATAGATGTTTTTCAATCAGTCTATCAATAAAAAATTTAGTCATAATTTGAATAGAAAATGAATAATAATTACTTATTAAATTCAAAGTAAAGCATAATTTATATTGGTGGAAAGCTGAGAATCTCCTTTAAAAACCCTTTTCATTTCATCATTTTTAGGTAAAAAAAAAGTTGTCAGCCACATACCCATCATATTCCCACTTTTTGGCCCATCATGATCCTGCACATACCCTTGCATCTCCTCAACCTAGATTTCTCCATGATTCTCCATAGGTATCCATAATAAACCCTTTGCAATGTGATATATTGGACAAAAAGTGAGCTTGAAGACTTGCAAAAACACTAGCTTGCTACCATAAAGCTTCAACTTTGTTGTAAAGAAACTAATGAATCTTCTTGTGAAAGATATTCAACACTTGTCTCTTGAATTTGTGTAGTAAAAATGACCTAGGTTACTTGAAAAATGACGTAAAAAAATATATTTATAGGCATCCATACCTATTTTTTTGTTATTTAGACCTAAGAAGATGACATCCATTGGAAATTTGAATTAAGTCAGTGATTTTCCTACTCAAAATTGAAAATTCCCCCAAAAGGGACTAAATTTCTACCCTAGGTGACTTAGTCCCACCAAAGTTTTTTGAGGTGGTTTTACTAAAATTTGAATAATTTGAATGTTTTTTGTTGGTATTTGTATGATTTGTTAGTGGACTAAGCCTCAAGGTCCAAAATAATGAGTCTTAGGGCCTATAAATGTTGTTTTTAGAGGGTGATTAATGTAAGGGTACCCAAGATAGGTCCAAATTAGGCCACAGGATTGTACTCTCTCCAAGAGAGTATAATTTAAGTGTCCACATTTATCCCCCACTTTAGAACCCATATGACTCTACGTGCATATGCAAGCTAAAGGACTCTAAACAGTACACTTTATTTCATAAAAGGATACTTGTTCAGATGACAAGAGAATGAAGCCCCTAGTGTTGTTATCTACAAAACCACAACATTAGGAACCACACCCTACAACACAAATTTGTTAGTTTTCTAGAAATCCTTTTATCTATCTTCTAGAAATAAAATTCAAGGGTATATGTATTCCCCACTTGATTTGGCTTGCTTTACAGAGGTGGAATCAAGGTAGTAGTCTAGCCATGTCGAATAAGACCAATGTCATCGTAGGACGTTTCCAAGTACCAGGCCACATAACAATGGACAATTGATGATGTCTAGTGCGGAATCATGATTCCAACATAAAAAAATGGCATCAAAAACAAAGTTCACTAGCCCTTGTTATGCTGTTTTGAATAAAAAACACTTTATTAACTCTAAGATAGTAAAAACCCCAATGTCATAGATAAGAGTGAAAAGAGTTAAAAGAGTTAAAAGTGAAGTAATTCATCACTTACGTCTTTGTCATTTTACCTCCTTGTAGTGTGAGAGTGATGAGAGAATAGTGAAAGATGTCGATCAGATGAGGCTACAAACATACAAGACTGGACGTGCTATGGAACCAGGTGGCATGCAATGAGTGTCATTAGGAGGTGAGTTGATTCTACTACCTTCACTTTGTGATTATACAATTATTTAATGATTTTATGCATTTCTAGGTTAATTTAGGATCTTGGAAAAATGTTCACAAAGCATCCCCTTTTTTTGTCAAGTGTCCCATTTGTTTGCAAAGTGTCCCGTTTGTTCACAAAGTGTCCTATTTCTTTCTGAAGTGTCCCAAAAGGGTTCTAAAGTGTATAGGTACTTTAGGAAAGCACACTAGAACAACTTTAGTGCACTTGGATAATGAAGAAAGTAAAAATTAAAGATGTTAGATGGTTTATAGAGGATATTTTTATGATTTTGATAGGTACTCACCCATTCGTGTAAGCATCTGGGGGTTAGGAAGATGAGTTTTCTAAGAAATTCAGCCCCTACACTTATAATAGAGGACACAGAGCACCTATAGGCTATAGGGATTTATTGGGTGTACCTCATGCCCCCCATGAGGTACCTACCATGATGCTATGTTGATGGCTCTATGTGAGCGATGTGATGGAGGCACCTGTAAATTCCACCTTTCAATTAGTGAGATTACAATTACTCTAGAGGGCGTGCATCACATTCTCTGAGTTCCTATTTAGGAGAGTGAGTACACTTCCAGAGAGACTACATTTTATGAGTAGAAGGTCGATATGCAATATTTTTTAGATGGGCCAGTGTACGATGAGTGGGTGAGAGGATGGATCAATATGGAAATGTTGCTACATTCATAATCCCCAGTTGTGAGATGGATCATGATGCACATAATGGAATTACTACTCATCCTAGATAGATGGGAAACACACATAGAGGGAGGACTAGTACACCTGGTATGTGGGATGGCAGAGCATAGGACAATATACACTTGCGGGCACTGTATCCTAGCACATTTATATTATGATCTTGGTCAGTATTTTTTTGGGAGGTAGACAACATGGCAAACTACACGCTTCTACAGGTTTGGTTTCTTGAGAATATCACATGCACTAGGCCTACCGAATTCTTGTGTCCTATAGCCATGGGGTATCCTCAGGCCTTTAGCTATCCTCTACGACGGTTATGGCAGTACGGGGATTTATATTTTTGGAGAGTGAGATTTGACCGACTAGAGGAGGATGAGATCTTGTGGAGACCTGATCAACTAACATTGTAGTGGCCAAATCACATGAGAAAGTTGAGGAGATTACAACTAGACATGTTTTTGGTTGGTCGACATGAATATTTAGTGTGTCTCGTCTACTATGATCGGGTCATGTGGTAGTTTGGGCAGATCCAGACACCACTAAAGGCACATGATCCCTTTTTCAGGAGATCGGTGTGAAGTTCCCAGAGACCAAGTGATATCATACGGCTCACTGTAGACAATGTTGTCAAGAGTGACTCCAATTATTTAGATCATGATGAGCCTCCACTCTTTGACATTGATGGCATCAGTAGCACAAATGATTATGAGGAGTGGTAGACAATATCATGACCAACTCCCATATTTCTGATTGATGAGCCTATAGGGGATGTAGGACTAGTGTCAAATGAGGGAGATGATATAGAGGACATGGTTGAGGAGACCTGGTACAAGGCTGTAGACATATTTACCAATATCATTGATGATGAATATGATGAGGATACATATCCTAAATATGATGGGAAGGATGGAGGAGACGAGGATGATGAGGAGGATTATGAGGAGGAGCCACCCCTGAGTGAGAGTGATGAGGCAACAACTAAGGATCAACACAAGTGGGGAGAGCCCTTGCCAATTCATATGACTAGATCATGAGCAACAGTCGCAACAGGCATCAATACCCACAATCATGGAGGAGCCAACACATCTTCCATGCCCCCTGCATAGGACAATGTTGATGTTCTCAGCCCACCAAAGATATAGGTGATGATATTTGATTTTATGCATGTACTTTAAGTTGCTTATGCTCTTTATATAAATATATATGTCATGATGTGTACTGATTGTGTATTGTTTCTAAGTTTTGCAGGATCCCCAAGAGACTATCAAGAGTTCTATCATTGGGTGGCTGCAAAGATAGTGCCAACATCTATTAATGAGGAGGAAATGGACTTAGACTATGTACCCCCACCTATTGTGGAGCAGGATCCATAGTCACTCAATCCATTTGTGCAATTATAGGAAGCATATGAAAGTTTGAGATGAGTCTGTCAAGCCGAGACTACAACAAAGGAATAGCCATCCCAGACCCCAGCAGAGGTTGAGAGACTAGAGGCAGAGATAGCATGGCTACAGGTGGATAGGGATCAGATAGTAGGGGACCAGTAGGAGGCCCTTGGAGGGATATAGGGTTTAGAGTTTTCTCTCAGATTCGGTGGATTGTGATCACAATCACACACAACCATCTCTCATCATCCCACTATCGGCCCACTGTGAGTACCAGATTTTGAGGGATTAGGCAGTCACATACCTTATTGAGATTGTATACATTGATGAAATGT
Organism: Sequoia sempervirens; assembly: GCA_007258455.2. Classification (NCBI taxonomy): domain Eukaryota; kingdom Viridiplantae; phylum Streptophyta; class Pinopsida; order Cupressales; family Cupressaceae; genus Sequoia; species Sequoia sempervirens. The sequence continues at coordinate 597,277,937 of VDFB02193867.1, read as the reverse complement.
ATAGAAAAATTTGATAGATATGGGTGATCCCACAAAGCTGGTTTACAATTTCTCGGAGATTATAATTTTTGTTGAAATCACATATTTTTAGAAAATATAATGATTTAAGCCTTAAAAAGTTCCATTTAAGGCATTCCAATTGAAGAGTGTTTGATCAAATTACCTTAGATCAAACCCCCTTGGATAGAATCCTGCTAGTTTTAAACCATACCTATCATGGAGTCTCCTTTACACCTATCAAAATGCTGATAAAAAACAACTTTTGATTTACCTTTTAGGGGATAAAATTAATTCATTTAAAATTTATTTTTTGTATGTAGTCCTTATTATAATATTCCAAAAAGTATAATTTTAAATAAACTTATTTTTTATTTCTTGTGAATGTAGGTTTTTCAGCAAAAATAAAGCTCTTTATTCTACACATGGAAAAATAGAAGATAGTCAAAAAAAATTTGAAAAATATGAGTGCACCAGATATTAAAGTCCTTGATCCAACAAAAAAAATTGAATTTTGATCCATACAAAAAAGTTGTGTTATACAGTCCGCCTATTTCTAAATTGGAATTGGTTTGACTTCAAAACTTGATTAAGGAAAAAATATTCAATAAAACAATATGAAAGCAATTTGAAGCACTAGATATTATAGTTAGAAATCTAAATTCAAAAAAATCAGAATTTTATCCTTCATGGAAAAAATGTTGTGTTATACGATGAGCATCACTCCTTAAAAATGGTGTTTACTGAAAAAAACTAGTTTTTGAAAGGGATGGAAAAAGAAGTACAATTTGATTCCAAAAATTTTGAAAAAAAAAAGAATCTATAGACAGAATGTCACAAATCACTAGTTTTCATCATCTTCAAATTCCTCATGGTTTAGCTGCTATAGGTGCCTGAAAGTGAAGATTTAGTTATAAAAAATCAGTTTAGTGTCGAGTTTGGCCAAAAATTGTAAACCAATATTGTGGGATCACCCATATATATGGGTATTTGATGTTTTATCACTTGTGTTAATGTGTTTGAATGTTAAATGGCAATGTGATTAATTAAACATCCTTTGTGAAATTATTTAATTAATGTCTTCATGATTTAACATATTTTATGTCATCTAATTAAAATATATTTTAGTTTCTCTTAGATGCAACATTGTGATTAAATAGGTCATGTTAAATTAAATGCGGGTGATCCCACAATAGTGGTTTACAATTTTTGGCCAAACTGGACACTGAAATAATTTTTTTCACTAAATCTTCACTTTCGAGCACCTATAGCAGCTAAACCATGAGGAATTTGAAGATGACGCAAACTAGAGTTTCGTGAAATTTTGTCTGTAGATTCTAAATATATATTTTTCAAATTTTTTGGAATCAGATTGCATTTCTTTTTCCATCTCCTTTGAAAACTAGTTTTTTTTTCAGAAAACAACATTTTTAAAAAGTGACTCTCACCGTATAACGCATAACTTTTTTTCCATGAGGATAAAATTTCGATTCTTTCAAATTTATATTTTTAACTCTAATATCTAGTGCTTCCACTTAGTTAGATATTTTTTATTGAATATTTTTTCTTTAATCAAGTTTCAAAGTCAAACCAATTACAATTTAGACATAACACGACCGTATAACGCGTAACTTTTTTTGTATGTATCGAAATTATTCCTTTTTTTTGGATCAAGGACTCCAATATCTGGTGCACTCATATTTTCAAAAAAAATTGATAATCTTCTATTTTTCATATGTGCAATAGAGAGCTTGATTTTCGAAAAACCTACATTCATAAGAAATAAAAATAAATATAATAATCAAATTTAATTTAATTAAAATTATATTTTTTCAAAGCTTATAATAAGGACTACATACTTAAAAATTAAAAATTAAATGAATTCATTTGATCCCCCAAAAGGTAAATCAAAAGTGGTTTTTTATCAGCATTTTGATAGGTGTAAAGGAGACTCTGTTATAGGTATGGTTTAAAACTAGCGGGGTTCTATCCAAGGGGGATTGGTCTAAGGTGGTTTGATAAAACTCTATTCAATTGGAATCCTTTAAATGGAAAATTTCAAGGCTTAAATCATTATATTTTCTAAAAATATGTGATTTCAGCAAAAATCAGGACCTCCCAGAAAGTGTAAACCACTATTGTGGCAGCACACATGCACTTATCATGTATATAATGATTTAACTCAAAATAACACACAAGGGAAATTTTAATAGTTTGAAACCTAAAGTAATTATTAAAATAAATTAAATAATCACTTTAGTGCTCAAGACATATATGTGATTTTTTTTCAAGAACGAAGCAATGCGAAAGCATATATGATATGACCCGATAGCTTTAACAACACTACTTTATCATTATTACTATTCAAAAAGGGATTAGATGTAATACTGGTGTAGATGCACAACATTAATAGGTTACTTAAGGGGTGTTCCATCTAGTTCCATTAATGTGTATGCACTAGATCAAATTTTTTTATCAATGACATATGGTCCTAGCCAATTAGAACTAAATTTACCTCTTTCATTTGGGTTGGCATTAATGTTGCGTTGATTTTCAGATAGGACTAAGTCACCCTTGTGGAATGTGCGATGGATAACATTGAGGTTATAATATAATTGTTTCCTTTTTCAATAAGATTGAATATGTTCAAGAGCATTAAATGTGTTATTCATCAAGCATCTCAAGCTGGTGTAATCTTTTCTCTTTATAAAGTCGATAATCAATAAGTTCTTGAAGAGTGATTCTTAGTATGGGAATCTCTAACTCAAAGGGAATCATGGCTTCACTGCCATAGACAATATTGTAAGGTGTGGTCGATGTGGAAGATCAAACACTTGTGTGATATGCCCAAAGTGGATAGTGTAATTTTGTGTGCCAATCCCTATGATGTTTATTAACAATTTTCTTCAAAATTTGTTCAAGAAATTTATTAGTTGATTTAGCCTGACCATTAGATTATGGTAATAAGGTGTCAAAAAATGATGTTGGATATTAAAGGTCTCCAATAATTTCTTCCCATCATTATTCTTAAATGGTGTACCATTATCAGAGACTAATGTCGAAGGGATTCCAAATTGAGCAATAATGTGTTCTAGCATGAAACGACATATTACCTTAGTTGTTGTAGATTGAAGAGGAATGGCCTCTACCTATTTTATGAAGTAATCAGTTGCAGTGATGATAAAGGTATGTCTATTAGAAGAAGGAGGTGATATTTTTCCTATAATGTCCAACCCCCAAACCACAAAGGGACATATTAGAACTTAAGTTTGAATTTCACTAGTAGGAGCATGATTCAAATTGCTATGTTTTTGACATTTTTGAAAATTTTGAACATAATCAAAGTAATTGTGTTCCATGTTTCGCCAATAGTACCCGATACAGATAATTTTTTGAACTAATGTTTTCCCTCCAAAACTCCCACCGCAAGAACCTCCACGGGCTTGGTGAAATGCGATAGGTATCTCATATTTTTAAGCATCTAAGAGACCATGGAATGACCTTTGATACAACACATCAGTGAGAATTATATATTTAGATGCAATCTTTTGTAAATGAGCATGGAGGTTTTTAGTTATTGGCTCAGGAAAGGTACCGCTTTTCAAATAGTTAAAGATTATATCATACCATTCACTCAAGTTTTCTTCATTTTTCATTAAAACTTCTTCCATTTTATCATTGATCAAATATTTCATGATTGGGTGAATAGTGAATGTAAAATCTTTTGAAGGATCTTGAGGTGATATCAGAGAAGTTGCACTTGCCATTGCATTTGCAAGCCAATTATCTTTTTCATGGGATGTTATTAATGGTAAATGTCTCAAAATTCTCTAACAAGTGCATGATAAGATCCCTATATTTGGATAACTTATGATGTTTTTCTTGATATGTTCCATTTATTTGTTTAATTACTAATTGTGAGTCACCAAAGATATTAATATCTTTGACACCCATGATCAAAGCAACACACAATCCAACAATTAATGCCTCATACTCAATTGTGTTATTTGTACAAAGAAAATTTTATCAATATGACAAGGGAATAGGCTTTCCTATGGGTGAAATTAATATGACCCCAATGCCAAAGCCTATTCTACACTTGGATCCATCAAAATATAATTCCCATGTAGGAACTTCTATTGTCAACACAATGTCATCAGGAAAAGAGTTAGTGCTAGGTAGTGCTATAGAATAAGGAGCATCAACTAAATGGTCCATCAAGGCTTGGAATTTGATTGATTTTTGTGAAAAAAACTTAGGGTAAAAATTAGTCAACAGCATTACCCATTTAGCTAAACATCCTGATAAGTTTTTTTTATTAAACAATGTTTGAGAGGATCAAATTTGGCATTACTTGTATTTCCACATTTAGTAAATAATGTCACAACTTATTGGTAGTGAATACAAGGGCCAAACATTTTTTTTCAATTTGTGTGTGTAGACACTTAAAAATGACCTAGGCCTGCAAGCTTCATTTTTACCACTTTCGTCCTAGCATAATTATGACACTTAATTATGTCCTTGGTCCACTTTTGACTATTAATTAAATAATTCATAATTATTTAATTAATTCAAGTCCTTTTATTCTTCATGATTATTAAATAAATAAATTCTATTTATTTATTAAATACGTAATTAATTGTCTAAGTCTTCCCCTAATTAAATAAATTTCTAAATTTATTTAATTACCTTTCTTCATTTATTTCTTCCTGATTATTAAATAAATAAATCTTATTTATTTATTTAATATGTCACTAACTATCATAATTAAATGAATTGATTAATTTATTTAATTATTAATCATATTTGCTAAATTAAATAATTATCTTTAATTATTTAATTTTCAAAATTAATATTCATCTCATTTTAAATAAATGAAATTATTTAAAATGTCATCACATTCTTAACTGACAATCCATTTTGGTAAATAATCTAAAAAAGATTATTTATTTGTCTCACAAAATCCATATTTTGAGTTGATTTAATTCAAATTGGTAGCTTTCTTCCAAAAATCAAATAAAACAAGCAGGTTCTTGATTTTATCAAAATTGTTTTTTTGTCCATCTTTTATCTGATTTTTCAAATCTCACAAAGCAGGCTATCTTTATCTTCTTAATTTTGAAAATCTTTATTTTTGAAATTAATTATCTCATCTTTTCTCCACCGCCGATCTGATTTTCTCAGATAACATCTTGACCACTCACTTAAGGATTTTACCCTAACCCTAATTAGGGATTATCAGATTGAATCTCGTCCTCTGATTTTAGGTTTGTGTCAAAGGTTGATCTCATCCGTCCATTCAAAATTGTGTTTTCTATAAAATGAAAATTTTGTTCATAATTTTGGGACCACTTGATCATTATAGGCATTATAGTCATTTATCATTCATAGTCATTTATCATTTACCATGGGCATAGGCACAATATAATTAAATCCTTCAAAACTTGCATAGGACAATGGCATAGTCATAATGCTCACACACTCGATCTGAGGGCATCAAGTCATATGCTGCAAGCTAGGAGGTGCTATGGAGGTGATTCATGGAAGCTTTGAGAATTTGGTATAATCGTTTCGTTATTATTTGTTTCCATTGTGCTTCATAACTTCTTTGGGTTTATTATTGATTTAATCATTGCTAACATCAAACCTTATGAAATTTACCCATTGATACATTTGGTGAACCCGACGTGAATCCTTTGATCTAGCTTGCCTTTTGCAGGTTTTATTGATTTTTTGTTACAGATCTATTAGTTTTTGGACAAAACCCCAGGTTTTATCAATTTATTCATATATTCTACACAGTTGTGAATTTTTCTACAATATTTTTACAAAATCTTTTGCATCATCTCAAGAGCCTACAGTAGAAAAATCAATGGTTTATCATCATTTTTGTAGGAGTTATTGTGATTTTAGTTTTTTTCATAAAATTAATTTTTTGGATGCAAATCAAAGATTTTTTTAGAAATTTTTACATTTTTGGAAATCTCTTTAAATTATAATTGGGGTCTATGTTTTACAAATTTAATTTGGAAATCAAATACAATGCGAAATAATCAAATCTTTATTTTTTTATGGTTTTCATAAATTCACGTTTTTGGGTGCAAAACAGAGAATGTTTTCGACTTCTTTACATTTATGGAAATCTCTCAAAAAATTAGTAGGTATCTCTTCTTTGAGTTTTTATTTTTTAGATAAATAAAATCATCAAATATTAAAATCTAATTCGTCTATGTCAAAAACATGTATCTAAAATTGCAATTTTATGATAAGCTTGTTTTTTTTTCTTTGGATACATTATAATATTATTTTTTGATCTTGTAGGTGATCATAAGGAGCCATAGTAGCAGCAATATTAGTCATATATAGTATATTGGAAAGAAAAAACTTTCGGGTTTTCATAAACATACTTTTGTCAAAGACTAAAAATCAAAGAAACTCCTAACTTGTGGTTTGCAGGTTCAAGTGTCGAAGACTAAAAACTAAACATTGTGCTTTTCTTTTTTTAGATTAGTACACACTTCCTTTGGTGCATTAAAATGAATGTGTGCTTGATTCTAACTGACTATGCTTGAAGGTGGTAGGTGATTATGCTCTCACCTTGTGAAAACTAGGTGATCAGAAACCAGACCCACCTTATTTTTTGTCACCCTCACGATTTGGTAATCAAAGTATCCTCTCCCCTTGCACTTTTGAGCGATCCTGGGTGTAAGAGAAATGGTTACTAACTCTAGAACTTGGGCCTGTTCTAGTGGAAAAAAGTACTCACCTCAGGACAACTCAGACCGATAGCACCCTGAACTCGAGGGACTTCCAGCCGATATATAAAAGTGGATTCTTGGGGAAAACCCAAGAATCACGAGTGTGGTTCAGATGAGATGGATCTGAAAGGGGACTTTCACTGCATGGATCATGCCCCATGAATGGAATGCCCGTATTAAACACCTCTTGTCTTAGTGTCCAACCGTTCTATGGTCGTTGCTTGGTATAGTGCAGGGTACAGTATCATGCCCGAAGACACTCACTACTGATCCCCTTGAGTAGAGATAACAATTCTTGGGATGTCATTACCCAAAGAATCTGAATTTGGTGTGCTCAAATGACATTAATGAGTTGTGGAGGGGAGCCAATGCCACCAAAATTCTAAGCTATCCACTCTTGAGAAGGAAAGGTGTTTATCACCAATCCGAGGTATATCGGTGAGCTATATCAAGTATACAAACCCTTGGCCTATTGGCCTTTTAGGATTGTACTTGTCTTATGTGTGCTTGCTTACACCCAAAACATTGTGCTTGTCAAGTGCTTGTTGGATTACTCAAACATTATGCACAACATTCACAAATCTGGACACAAACAATTGACCTTAGACAACTCAGACTTGTCAACAAAACAGAAAAAAAAACAATCTCAGTCCTCATTTTGAACTTAGACTTTGCATTGTTCATCTTAGTCATCATTTTGAACCTAGATCTTGCATTTATAACATTAAGTCCTCAGTCAAACATCATCATCTTAGTCCTTATTCGACATTTTCACTTTGATCACCTTGTCATCTTACATCAATCATTTTCTTAGACAAACATTATCATCACCTAGTCATCCTAGTCGACATGTTAGGAAACATATTCTTGCATTTTCATCTGTATCAAAAACCCAAAAAACATAGGTTGTCATCATCCTCACATTTAGTTGTCATTCTTGCCATCCTTATCTGAGCAATCCCTTTTTATTGTTTAGACTAGGCTTCAAAGACATAAAGGACAAATGGAAAAATTTGGACAAGATTTCAATCCCAACATCGATAATAACACTTATGACACAAACCAACATTGGACTTTTTCTGACCCATTTCACAACATGAACATGCAATCTTCCATGAACATGTCATCTTCATCATGAAACCCTTCTGAACCATTCATACAAAGAGACCAAAATGGATGAGTATATGCAGAAGACTTAGAAGCTGTAGTGCAAAATCCTAATATAGTCTCCTTCATAGAAAACTCAGTCTTACGCGACCCTCAAAGGTATCTAGCCATGATTTTGGACCAGGGGGCTAAGTTACCATGAGGCTTTAACATAAATACTTTGCCACTTCCATCGGTCTACCCTCACCATCAATAGTCACTTGACATAAATCCTACTAGTAATTCACAATAAACGTCCACTTATCACCCTTATCCTAACCTTGACAAGGGAAGCTAACTATCAACTAGTCCATTCCAAACTTCCATGTCATATTTTGACCCTTCACCTATCAATCCCATCCAAGTCTGCATCCCTTATCAACCATCTACCAACTCATGTCAAGTCCCCACATCATACCATACAGATCATGTCCAAGTCTCCATGTCTTATTTCAATCAACCTTACACCAATCCAGTCCAAGACTCCATGACATATCCAGTCCAAGACTCTATGTCCTATCCTTGTCCCTCACATGCTAGTCTAGTCCAAGTCCCCATGTCCTATCCTAGTCCTTCATATACTAGTCCAGTCCAAGTCCCCATGTCCTATCCTAGTCCTTCATATACTAGCCCAGTCCAAGTTCCCATGTCCTATCCTAGTCATTTGTTCATTAATCCTTTTCAAGTCATCCCCTCACAAGCCAAATCTAATCATGAAAATTCTATCATAGTCCAAAGTCAAATCCCATTTAATAGACTTGAGGATAAATGTCAAAATGAAAGTCCAAAGCATGACCTTATAACGTCACTCTCATGTCAAGAACAAGGTAGTCCATCCCATGAACTTATCTTTTAGTCCATCCAAGAAGTTCTTCAAGACAATCATGACATCCAAAATGCCCCAACCCTTGACAAAGACTTCAATCCTAATTACATCACCCACGACAACCCCATCTTTGACCAAGACCCTACCATTTACCAAGAAATCCAAGACGATCCACTCCTTGACCTTTATGCCATTCATGATCAAACACTTGCCAACCTTATAAAGGCCTCGACTATTGACACTTCCCACGATGAGACACTTGCCTCCATGAGACACATAGACGATATTCCTCTAGAACAAGAATCTTCCACTAGGGACATGCTTGCATATGATCAAGTTATAGATAAAATCATTGGACTCTATGACACTAAACATAATGATGGTTTTGACATTTCCTTGGAAGTGCCAATAGAATCATCTAAACCTAACATGTCACACGATCAGACCAAAGATATCCGTCAGGAATATGTCCAACATGACAATGAAGCTAAGACACTTTATCAAGTAGGGTCATCTATCTTTGTTAGAGCAGGGTTTCTTGCAGACAAAAATATTACAAGTGATAGTATCCACATACCTAATGATGGGTTAGCATCTTGCTTTCAAAACAAAAAATACCCCATCACAAATAGAATCTGTCAAAGCATGCAATATCAAGGCAAAGGACTAGGCATACACGAGCAAGGCATTCTAGAACCAATACAGCTTCAGGCAAATTACAGACATCAAGGACTTGGCTATTCCTCAGTTAGTAAATCAAACGATGTCAGTGGTACCTCCTCGATACTGGGGGCAGCTTTGTTAGATACAAACGTTAAAATAGAGTCCATGAGAAATCCTTGTCATAAGGTTGTTTCCAACACCTTGTCCATCCACACCATAAACTACCATTCTCAACATCTTAAACCTTCCCTTTGGAATCAACAAAAACAAAATTCTTACAAGTCAAAAGATCAAAATCAAATGTCAAAGGCCATTAAATCAAACAAAAGGACAAGTGGACAAATGAAATTAAAATGGATCCCAAAGAAAGATGGATCAAACAAAGACACCAAGTCAAATACAAAATTCAATCACAATGTGGAGCCACAAGACAAGAGGACTCCCACATATAACACATGTCCACCTCCTTCAAAATGGTCATCAATCAAGGCATATAGAAGTGTTGGTTCCAAACACCATCCCTCCAAAATCTGTCATCCACCATGCCAAGTTTGGAAGATAAAAAGTCATTCATCCAAACATCCAAACAATCTTTCCATGTCTACCATCATTCGTCATAACCATACATCTTTTCTAAAGTCCAATGATCCCATGTCACAAATTTGTCACATCTTGGTAGAAACTCTTTACCACAAGGACTCTCATGGAACTCTATCACAATGTGCGTATGCGTATTCTGATAAGGCCAACTCTAGTATTAGAAAGGACCACAATGACATTGATCAGTTGTATACAAGTGCTACGATCTTGACAAGACAACTACTTCAGACAGAACATTATTGGCATATCATGACACCAGTCTCTACATTGACATTGTCAGTGAATTCAGAATAGGTAGTGGTCATCTAAAGCATCCAGGCTATCCACAAAATCAGAAATACAAAAAAAAAGATAAATGATAAAAAATCGTCACCCTAATGAAAAATGGGCAAATAGGCGTATTGGTGACACCAAAAAAATTAAAAAGTCAAGAAAATAGTAAGGAGAAAAATTTCATCCAATGGTGGAAACCTGGCAAACAGGCACCCTAGATAAGTACCATGATGAAAACCTTGCAAACAGACGTCATGTATAAAATAAATCATCTATGTGGAATTTTATACTTGGGGGCAAGTCATCTCATTTCCCATGCCTTAATCATGACATTTACATCCATCTAAGCCCTATCATTTCCACACATTTTTCCCACCTACCTTGGTCTTGACATAAAACTGGCACACATAAATCATGCTTTGGGAAAATTTTTGGCATGCCTATCCTTTGGTCATACATTATCTGTGAAATGTCATGTCACTACTGACATACTTCATTATCGTTATGTGACATAGTCCTTGAAAATCATATGACAATTCCCTTAGTCTCATGTCTCCTATCTTTTACCAAGGCCACCTCTTATCCTTTCATGTATGTCACCTATCTTGGCTTTCCCTTGTCAAACGGTCTAAGGATAATCATCATCCCATCTAGTCCTAACCAAGTCATTCCAAATGCAACGAGTCTAATCCATACAAGCACATTATCCAAAATTTTACTCGACTGTGTTCCTGGCCCGGCTACAGACCTCCATACTTTCATCAAATTATCATCATCATCCTCACATTGTTTTGGGATGCATCCTTCCCACGTCAAACAATGTTGTCATCACCTGTCAATTGGTATTTAGCTTGACTAGGGGCACAATCATGTTTGTCCTTGGATTCTCATGTGTAGGCATTAGTCATATGCATTTGTCATGATCCTCTTAAATGTCAAAATCCAAAAAAATAATAAAACAACAAAAGACAAAAACATCATAAAATGTCCTGAAGCAAGACCAAAAACATCATAAAATGTCCTGAAGAAAGACCAAAAACATCATAAAATGTCCTGAAAAAAAACAAAAGTATCATAAAATGTACTGAAGAAAGACCTAAAAATCATAAAATGACCTAAAGAAAAACACAAAAAAATCCAAATCATTGTCAAAATCTTAAAAATGGAGTCAAAGTCAGTCATGTCAGTCAATCCATGTCATTGTCGAACTACATTGTCTCTGCGCATTTGCTACATAGGCAAGGCCATCAATCGATGAGTCCTCGAGACATTAGGTTAGTCCTTTTAGGTTGGTCCAAATAAAATCATGGCATTTGTCACAATCGTCACATCGGTCAAATAAGTCAGTTGTTGTCAAACTCAGACACAAGAGAGTCATTCAAAATGTCCATGTCAAAATTGGTCAAAATCAAACAGCATGGTCCAACCAATCATACAATCAACATCAAACAACTTGCCAAAACATATTAGTCAAAACAATGTCAGTCTCGTCACTCTTTGGTCCTCTTCAAGATGTGTCCTCGGATTTAAACCTCATCAAAATGTCCTTTTCCTTTTTTAGGATGTGTCCTTCCTGACAATAGGCCCCGTCAAATTGCCAACACTGTCAAATTGGTAAAACTCTTAAATGGTCAAAACTGTCAAACCGACAAGAAATCAATATTTAGCAAACAAACATTGGCAAACAAAATTAAATGGATGTTAATTTTTCTAGTCTATCATGTCTTATATTTTGACTATTTTGTCTATTTTTGTCTTATCTTTTCACTGTCTTTTTGTGGTCATGTTACTAGCTACCTCAAAGATGTCCCATGAAGGATTTAGAGGTGCGATGATGTCTCCTGGCCTATTTTATTTTCTTTGACTACTATATGTGGATTGTCTCGACAAAAAGACTGGGGCAACATGACCCTTAGTATGAGTTAGGACATTCCTTGTTTGTGATTGTCTATTTTTCAAGTGGATGACCTTGCACACCTTGTTCTATGTCATATCATGGTGTTTTTTGTCCATTTGTGTTACTTTTACCGCCCAATGATGATTAAGAGCAATAAATATTAAAGTCCTACTGCAAGTTTTGAAGGATTCTTTCATCTAGTATGCATCTTCATCATCCATATCTTTTGGACTAACATTTTTTTTGTCTCTTCATATTCTAGTCTTCTCGTCCATTTCGAGAGCACACCCATGTTCTTGGAACCTATCTATCCTCTTGAGGGGGCATACCATAACCCTCCTTATCATTATTCCTCATCTTATTTTGCATTGGGGCATATTCTTGATTTATTTTCTTTGTCACAATAAGACATGCTACATTATGACAAAGAGGGGCAAAATGTAGACACTTAAAAATGACCTAGGCCTGCAAGCTTCATTTTTACCACTTTAGTCCTATAATTATAACACTTAATTATGTCCTTGGTCCATTCGACTATTAATTAAATAATTAATAATTATTTAATTAATTCATGTCCTTTTATTCTTCATGATTATTAAATAAATAAATTCTATTTATTTATTAAATACATAATTAATTGTCTAAGTCTTCCCCTAATTAAATAAATTTCTAAATTTATTTAATTACCTTTCTTCATTTATTTCTTCCTAATTATTAAATAAATAAATCTTATTTATTTATTTAATGTCACTAACTGTCATAATTAAATGAATTGATTAATTTATTTAATTATTAATCATATTTTCTAAATTAAATAATTATCTTTAATTATTTAATTGTCGAAATTAATATTCATCTCATTTTAAATAAATGTAATTATTTAAAATGTCATCACATTCTTAACTGACAGTCCATTTTGGTAAATAATCTAAAAAAGATTATTTATTTGTCTCACAAAATCCATATTTTGAGTTGATTTAATTCAAATTGGTAGCTTTCTTCCAAAAATCAAATAAAGCAAGTAGGTTCTTGATTTTATCAAAATTGTTTTTTAGTCCATCTTTTATCTGATTTTTCAAATCTCACAAAGTAGATTATCTTTATCTTCTTAATTTTGAAAATCTTTATTTTTGAAATTAATTATCTCATCTTTTCTCCACCGCCGATCTGATTTTCTCAGATAACATCTTGACCACTCACTTAAGGATTTTACCCTAACCCTGATTAGGGATTATCAGATTGAATCTCGTCCTCTGATTTTAGGTTTGTGTCAAAGATTGATCTCATCCATCCATTCAAAATTGTGTTTTCTATAAAATGACAATTTTGTTCATATTTTTGGGACCACTTGATCATTATAGGCATTATAGTCATTTATCATTCATATTCATTTATCATTTATCATTGGCATAGGCATAATTTTACTTAAATCCTTCAAAACTTGCATAGGACAATGGCATAGTCAAATTGCTCACACACTCAATCTGAGGGCATCAAATCATACGTTGCAAGCTAGGAGGTGCTATGGAGGTGATTTATGGGAGCTTCGTAAATTTGGTATAATCGTTTTGTTATTATTTTCTTTCTTTGTGCTTCATAACTTCTTTGGGTTTATATTATTGATTTAATCATTTGCTAACATCAAACCTTATGAAATTTACCCATTGATACAGTGTGTATTGTTGTTCATAATTAATTAAGGTTTGGCTAATGTAATAAATGGGATGTTCTTTACCATTGTCATCTTGTTGAGCCAACAATGCTACAAGAGCATGGGTGGATGTAGCTATATAAAGGATGAATAGTTTGTTTGGCATAGCGGGTTGTAAAATGGGTGGAATTGCAAGGTATTCCTTCAAACTCTCAAATTCATGTTCACAATTGAAATTCCAATAAAAATACACATCCTTTTTTAGAAGGTGTGTGAAAGGTAACATTCGATCGGCTAAGGATGCGACAAAATGATGGATGGTTTGAATTCTTCCTTGTAATGTGTACAATTGAGAAATGTTTCTAGGTGGTGGCATGTTTATTATAGCATCAATTTCTTTGTGTCAATCTCAATGCCTCTGTGAGATATGATAAACCCTAAAATTTTCCCACTATCTATGCCAAAGACACACTTTTTCGGATTTAATCTTATGCATCCATTCAAATATCTTCTGAAGGAGGGCATGTGTAGGATCATGGTATGCCAAAAAGTGGCAATGGAAAAAAAATACGTGTTTCTACAACTCAAAAACGCGAAAATGCCGAGTTGACTTTATGTGGCTCGAGTGACTACCGAAGCAAAGCCCAAACCTAGATTTGAAAATCGGATATCCGATCCAAATCGGATATCCAATTTTATAGACATATATATAAGCTATTTCAGGCCGACTAAAACTCATTTTCATTCGACTTAACCGCGGCGGGCGCACAGTGTATTCCACAAATCAGATATCCAATTTCAAATCCATCTGTAAAAGGTTAGATTGTTGATTTTTTATTTGCTCTAATCAAATTTTCAATTAGATTTGTTTAATTTTAGTTAATTTTTTTCAAAATAGGGTTTTTTGATAGATTTTTTATGAAAAATTTGAGTTTAGCATGGATTTTGATGAAAATTGAATGTTTGCAATGGATTTTCAGTTAAAAATAGTGTTTTTTATGTATTTGGATTAAAAATTAGAGAATTTTATAGATTTTTGTAAAAAACTAGGGTTTTGTTGGATTTTTTAAAAAAACTAGGGTATTTTTATACTATTTTCATTTATATTGTCTGATTTTAATTAGATTGATTTGTTTTTATATTTAATCAGGGATTATGGCTGCATGTATATAAAATTAAAATTTTGTGCATTTCTAAAAGTATTCCTATTGGCAGACCTAAACATCTTCAATTAGGATCCTCAGATACTATATCTCATTTTTAGATTTTAAATTTAACAAAAAATCAACCTCATCAGTCTAGGGTGCCAATTCCCTGTCCAATCAGTTTTGACAAAGATTTGGATCATAGTTATATCTCTATGATTCTTATGTTGTTTTGGGTTTTGTATGTGCAAATTATTTTAGTTTTTGTGACTATTTTGTGTTTTCCCTTCAATGTATGAGCATTAAATTGTTTTGAATCTTGTAGAAAATTTATGAGCTTCATGACCTTGTGTCACTTCACTAATACCCACATGAGATGTAGTTGTAGACTTATGGCTTCCTATGTTGCAATCATAGCCAATGTTGAGCTTGATTCTTACAACTCTTTCACTCAACATATTATGTCTACCCAATCCATCTTATATTACCTCCCTAGTCCTACATTACCCATGTCTTTTTTGTAACCTAACATTTATGTGGACTTGGCATATGTTATTTCTAAGGTCCCCAATGATAATCTATAATAATTGGATAAAGACCTACAATGAATTCAACAATTCTTAAGCATTGAACCTTTAGATGGAGAAGCAATCCCTCTTTTGGATAGCATTGGGAAGTTGGTAAATGATTAGGAAGGGATATAAGTGTTACGTAGCCTAGCTAATATAGTAGATTCTAATATTCCTTCAGTAGCTAGTTTCATGAAATTTTTGACTAATGCTCAAAATCCTTTTGGAAAATAAGTTTCCTCTCCCACAATAATGACTTCTATTCCCAACTTTACACCTCTAGTCATAGTATCAATGATGGAATATAACAATGGTTTAAACTCAAGCTTAGGAATTTCTAGTGGAAATTATAATAGTTTTGTCCCTTCACCTATAACACCTCCATATTCATCACCCCTCCTAAACATGAAATATAATATCCCACCATTCCTCCATACTAGTTCACCATACTTGAAAAACTCTCACAACATGTGGCCCAATGATTTTGTGATAAATCAACTTTTTTAAAGCATGACATTATTACAACAACAAATTTCAAACTTAAACCAAAATCAAACCAATAGTAAACATCCAAAATACCTTACACATAGTTCATTAATGTTCACTATTTTAAATACACCTATACTACAAAACATTGAAATACCTTGCTTTGGAAAGTACAATGGTAAAAAATATCCTAATAACCATTTGTTAGTTTTTACTACCTTGTGTAGAGACTTTATTTTTGAAGATTCACTCATAGTGAAACTCTTTTCTAGATCATTGAAAGATATGGCCTTGGATTGGTTTTGTTCATTGTCAAACAATCAATTACCTCCTTTACACAACTCATTAGTGATTTCCTCCAACACTTTCAAGTGAACATCAGTCCTCAAGTTACATTAACAAATTTAGTTCATTGTAATCAAGGACCTAAAGAGAAAATAAAAAACTTTATGAAATGATACTAATCCCTTTATTTGAAATTCTCCTATAGTATTCAAGATGTTGACATTCAAAGGGTGTTTATAGGTAACTTACAACCTAATATTCAAGATAAGAAATTGCTAATGAAATATCCATCCTTAATACATTTTTGTATAACCCTTCATGATTATCGAATATCGATTAGTTGGTATGAAGATACCCCTTCATAGGCTCCTATTGGTTAATCATATAAGTCATGCCTCAAAACAACTATCAATCATTTAAAAAGATAACCAAAAATTCATTACTTGATAAACATTCATGTCAAACTGCTAATAATATTGAGACAGAAGTAACTACTGTAAACATAACTCTAGATATAAATTTAGGCCATGAGATAGGAAATTTTCATAGTTGTTTGATTCTCTCCATGTGATCATGTTGCAATTGTTAAACAAGAATATGATTCAACTTCCTCCAATTAGTCATATTCAAACAATTAAACCTTTACCACCAAACTTTAATGCAAAAACATTTTTTTAATATCATCATACACCTCGACATGAAATGGAAAGATGTAAGCATATTTATAACCAAGTGCAAGACCTCATTCTAATCAAATCAAGTTGGATGACCTATTAATGAAAAAGGAAATAAATTGGTTTTTTCACCTAATCAATTCTTACAAATATTTACAAGCCCATTGCCAATTCATTCAACAAACTTTGTTCAATACAATGATAATGAAGAAGATGATAATGATTTTTCCATCTTTATAAACATTATTAATATTCAAAATCATAAAGGAAAAACAAATTTTTGTTTGACATTTCTTTACATATCTGATTCTTCCATAACTACACTTCTTTATATCAAGTTTAGTAGAAAGGAATACTCATTGATCCCATGTACATAGTGAATATGATCAAAAAAGAGTTATTGTATGTACATGAACTTTATGCAGATGATTATGAACAATCAAAAGCATGATTAAAATCTCATGATGGTTATGGCTTCCCTATAATTGGTTTGATAACTCTCCCAGTAAAGGTTGGACCTAAATAGTTGGGTGGTTTTGATAGATTTTTTATGAAAAATTTGAGTTTAGCATGGATTTTGATGAAATTTGAATGTTTGCAATGGATTTTGACTTAAAAATAGTGTTTTTATGTATTTGGATTAAAAATTAGAAAATTTTATAGATTTTTGTTAAAAACTAGGGTTTTTGTTGGATTTTTAAAAAAAAACTAAGAATATTTTTATAATATTTTTCATTTATATTGTCTAATTTTAATTAGATTGATTTGTTTTATATTGAATCCCGAGGGCATTATATGGCTCGACAATGAAAATGCACCAATTCCACCACCTCCACCACCTCCCACCTCCTCCACCTTCTCCACACTCCTCCTCCACCTCCTCCACCTTCACCACCACCACCTCCACCACCTCCACAGCCATCAATTCAAGAATTAATTTCTAAAAAATTGCAACAATTAAGGGGCATTTCTAAAGTTTATACGAGAGTCCCTCGATTATCTTCAATGTCAAACACAATGAAAGAAATAATTAAAAATATAGAAACCCTCTCCTCGCAACATAATGCCTTTCATTCGTGGCGAGAAGACATGAGAGAATATTATGCATGTGGATTGTCCTATGATGATGTGAAAGATCTTGGAATAACCAAAGCCCAAATGGCCTCTTTATTTGTTAACCCCTGCACTGGTTTGCCAGTTAATGTTAATAAAACAAAACTTTCTATAAAATGGTGCACTCATAGAGACATTGTAGAAATTTTTTGGGATCGTTGGTGTATGGTTTTTTTGAAACCACCGAACAACAATTTGGATGTACCATTTTACTTTATAAAAAAATTATATGCTGGGTTTGTGTTAGGGCATCATGTCAATTACTTTGACATTAGACCCTTCCAGGGCGTTGGTGGAGGTATGCCCCAGGATAGAGAAGGGGCAGTTAGAGTAATACCCCACCCACATGTTCCCCTCCCTCCCCTTCCTCCGCCACCTCCAGTATACCATCCAGATATTATGCAGGATGCGGCCACACAGACTATCCATGCTATTCACTCTTTGAGTGGTCTTTTGGTTTCGCATGCTTCTGTAGTAGCTCAGCCACATTCTGGTGATGTTGGTGATGGCTCAAGTGCTGCTGCATCATCCTCGTCAGGTCCACATATTTGTGTACCACATACTTGCTCCATGTGCCACCAAATATGCTTGGGTCCTCCTGTACAACCTGTCGAGCATCCCCTAGACACTTTTCGGTCTGGCTTTGTAGTTCTCTAGATTAGACATAGAAGTGGAGCACACCATCTGAGTCCTCTCTGCTAGAGGGGGACATTGGAATAGTGACAGATTAGAATTGCAGTTGTGAATTCATAGCTTGCATTTTTTTTTTTAAATGAATATTAATAAGAGATAGTATAATGTACTAATATTTATTTACATGGTCTATTTAACGATTGATGTCAGGAGGAGGTGACAAATGTGACATATATAGCACCTTGAGGGGCCATTTCATTTGGCCTGGACATGCACACAGTATATATTTTTGCACTCACTCATTTACATTTATTTATTGTATACTTTCTTGTCCTTTGAATTGTCATTAAAATGAAATTATATAATAACTTATATGTTTGTCTTATTTTCCTCTTGTAGGAAATAACTTATGCGAGCGAGGTGCAGCCTTGTCCAAATTATGGAAGTGTAATGTTGGATAAGGGCAAGGTAATTGAACTCAAATTTGATTGAATTAAGAATTTTAAGATCTTATATTGATTATACATATATTGACATAGATTGGTAGTTTCATATATGTACTTGTCATTTTTATGTGTAGGGAATTATGAGCTATATGTCCTTGTTGACAAGTGACACAACGCCCAAAGCAATACGTATTGGAACACTTGAAGGAGTAGGTGTTGAAGCACCTCAAGGAGGAGGTGCCGAAACACTTAAAGGAGATAAAAAAAAAGATCAACCTAAAGAAGTATGTGTTCATTTTATTTTGTGTTTGGTATTTATATGTTCCTATTACTGACAATTGTATGCTAACATGGATCACTTTTATGTTTTTGTTCACCTATATAGATTGAAATTACAAAAGAAAGTTTGGTCGGTTCTTTGAGAGGGGCATATTCGAGAACTCCTGACCCTTTGAAGAGACAGATATTTCAGGTAATCAAGATTATAATTTTAGAGTTCAATTATAATTTAATGTATATTGATTTTGATGTTAATTATTCGATTTTAAATTATATACATAAACTAATCTCAATTGTGGTTTGACTTTTTTTTCTTGTGTAGCTGCAGCCCGAGGAGGCAGAGTGCTTCAGAGGCTCCATTTTGATGATCCACGGTAGTTTAGAATGAGATAGACATTTTGGCATGTAAATATTGAATAGATGCGAGGATGGCATAGCCATATTGTAAAATTTTTGTTTGAGTTGGGAATTGTTGATGCCATTTTGTATATGGACATACATGATTATTGGATAATTTGATATATAGAAGTTGACAATCAAAATTTAATTGTCTCCTCATGTGCATAATTAAACTCTTTGAAAATTTAATCAAGTGAGCAACGGTTAAATATCTTGATGTACAATAGCATAAAAGAATGGTTATATTATGTAGTTTATTCATATTGCTAATTACATTACATTGCACATCTTTCAAACTCAAAGCATTACCTCACATTGCATAAGTAACAACTAGATGCTGATAGATGAAAAAATTTCTATTACAATATGGTTTTTACAAAGTCAACCTAAGCAATTATGCAATTACTTCATAGTACATAACTAATAATTAAAAATTTATTCATATTATTGATTACATTGCATTACACATCTTTCAAACTCAAACCATTACTTCACATTGCATAAACATCCACTCCACTCCAAGCACCTATCCTTGATGTACCTGTCTTTTAGCTCAGTCAAATAAATACCAATTTCAGTTAGTCTTGTCAGTCTGGGTGCCTATTCTCATCCATCATGCCACTCAAAACATCATTTTAGATCCTCCCAGGCACCATTTTTACCTGCTGCTCACTGCTTCATGACTGCTAGGCACACTTTCAAAAGCCTCATGTCGCTAACTCACCTTCCAGTTAGGTGCATGTTTTGGCTGATGCTCTATAAAAAGACCTCTCCTTCTGCCACTTAACGTTGATAAAGCATAGACCTAGGCACCCTTTTATGTATTCTTTGATACTACAAATAAATTCCAACTGACTTTTAGGTAACTTTTTCTCATTGTCATCGTTTGTTCAGTCCTATATTTCTACTATATCTACCTTGGAATGCTTATCAGTAGATTGATAAGTCACTATGACAAGATCAGATAGAAGTGACATACTAGAAAACTATGAAATGTGCAAGTATGAAAATTAAAATAAACAAAGAGTAGAACTTTATCTTTGAAGATACTTTAGCAGGTTGGAAACATGAATACCAATGCTACAAATAATTTTTTCTTTCACTGCCAAGCAAAACACAGCATGCTGAAACATTCCAACACAATGACAAAGGCATGTCACACATATAATGGAATCATCTTTATATATACACTAACACATACCTAGACTTTCAAATTAAATTAATTAACCCATGCAAAAACAAAATCACAAGAACTCAAGAGCACACAAATTAGTCACTCACACACAAACTGTAACCAAGCTAGCTTATGAGATTCAAGAAAATAGGTGTAATAAGAAAACCTTCACAGTGATTTAACTTGAAAAGTTGTTTTCGATCCACCAATTCACCAGATTTTCCATCATTCTTTCCCTTTTCTTCATATTCCATAACAGGATATGGTTCTCTTTTCAACCCCTTTGCTCTACCCCTTTTCGTTTGATTTTGATCTTCTAGGTTCTTATTGTGTATGTTATTACTTGTATTTTCATTATTTTCCAGAGAGGGTGATGGTTCCTTCTTTGATGTAGTTGGCCTCCCTCTTTTAACCCCTTTCTTTCCCATTGCTTTTACTAGCATAGCTTCTTATTCTATAGTCACTATCAGGTTGAACAAGAGGAGCAAGTAAACAAACATAATCTGCAATCTTTCCTTCCTTTAATTTATTTCATTACCCCAGTTACTACTTTCAAATTTGACTAAAACATTATTCAAAATGCAACGTATATGGTATAGTACAATGTGGCATGAAAATGAATCTCTACTTCATACAATATAATAATCTACTTCAATTGGAGTCCAGTATAAAATATATTAAAGGAGGACTATATCTAATAAGAACAAGATAGAGATTAATAACTTCGATGAATCACTTGTAACCAAACTCAGTAGCCCAAGGGAAGACTTTCCAACAACCCATAAAAATGTTCTATAATATCATGAAAAAAGTAAAGCATCAGTAAGTCAAGGATCTTATTATATTGCATGGTAACAAGGCTCTTCTTATATTGATCTTATAATTATTGTAAGCATAAGGCTTCAAGAATCTTATTATATTGCATGGTAACAAGGCTCTTCATTATTTTGTGGAGAGACATCATCTACATTTGCAATGGAGGCTTGATGCTTAGGTCTATCTAAACAATGTTTGGAAAAGTGACCAAACTTATCACACCTAAAGCATTAAATTTTTTCAATTCACAATGAAGGTTTGGACAATGAAGCTCTTTTATTTGGGTTGCAGATCAAACAAACTAAAAAAAGAGACAAGGGGTCAGAAGTTCTAATCTACTTCCTAAGAATTCAAGAGATGGTATTGACTTGGTGAAACGAAACCAAACTTTGTTTCGCCACGCAGAAATCGAGCCAACTATGCAAAGCCATTGCAATCTTCAAGGAATTAAAGTTGCAAAGTGGTGCAACTTTCATTTCGCAACTCGTACGACCAAACAGACTGTTCCAACACGTCTGTATGGAATCGTTTACGCTAGGGATGGTCCTCTTTTGCACCCAAATACGCCAAATCACTCCGAGCTACATTAGACCGGCGATTTCCCTTAAGAGTCCAAAGTGCTAAAAGACAACAATATTTGAAGGGTATTTCTCGGAGACCGTAAGGCATACAAACACTCCGTCAGAGGCTACGTGATCATGTTGGGACCATCTACGAAAATCTCTCTCGGTTTTTGCTATCTCGGAGGCGTTTTTCAATGGTGATGACTTTTCAGAGGAGGGAAAAGTTGC